>VWZG01009470.1:882383-913836 GCA_013396735.1 Grallaria varia | reverse complement strand
AGCGGAGCGGGGGCAGCCCGAGCCCGGGGCGCTGCTGGCGGAGCGGGGGGAGCGGCTCTCGCTGTGTCCGCCGGGCTTCTTTAACCTCTGCGTTCCGGGAGCGCCCGGCCCGCGGCGATGCTCGGCGAGCGAAGCGGGTGCGGCGGGAGGGGGGTGGGGGGTGTTGTTGCGGTTGTTGTCGGGCACTTTTTTTCCTGTTGTTCTTCGCCGTGTTGTTGTTTTTGCACCTTCTTCTGGGAGCCGGGTGACGGCTCCTCCCGAGCGGGGCTCCGGCTCCGTCCCCCGCCGGCCCCCTCGGGGGGNCCGACCCGGGGTATCCGTGTGCTCCCCGACTCGGGGTATCCGTGTGCCCCCCGACCCGGGGGTGTCCCTGTGCCCCCCGACCCGGGGTATCCGTGTGCTCCCCGACTCGGGGTATCCGTGTGCCCCCCGACCCGGGGGTGTCCCTGTGCCCCCCGACCCGGGGTATCCGTGTGCTCCCCGACTCGGGGTATCCGTGTGCCCCCCGACCCGGGGGTGTCCCTGTGCCCCCCGACCCGGGGTATCCGTGTGCTCCCCGACTCGGGGTATCCGTGTGCCCCCCGACCCGGGGGTGTCCCTGTGCCCCCCGACCCGGGGTATCCGTGTGCTCCCCGACTCGGGGTATCCGTGTGCCCCCCGACCCGGGGGTGTCCCTGTGCCCCCCGACCCGGGGTATCCGTGTGCTCCCCGACTCGGGGGTGTCCGTGTGCCCCCCCACCTGGGGGTGTCCGTGTGCCCCCCCACCTGGGGGTGTCCGTGTGCCCCCCGACCATGGGCACGGCGGCCGGACCTCCCCGACCCGCATCCCCCCCGCTCGAAGCGGCTGCGGAGCGGAGCACCCTCCTCCTGTAACGGGAGAGGGATGCGCAGGGGATATTTGAGAGCGCGGAGGTGCTGTAGGAAATTTCCTTCATCCTAGAGGAGGCGAATCGAAGGGGATAGATGCTTCTTCAGGAGTTCTCCGCGAGTATCGTCTTCCTTGGTGCGGGTAAACAGCGCTGATGGCTCAGCTACGAAGCCGTGGGATACAGATCCCTTTGGAGGGAGGGGGATCATCCGAGACAGAATCCTTGCTGCCTCCCGGGTCAGATTCGGGTAATTGTTTTGAAAAAGTTAATAAAGGGAGAAAATACTCTCCTGCGTCGGGACGGCAGCTCAGGATGCTCTCATCTCACTGTTGTGACACTTTGTCATCAAACTCTTTAGACACAAACAGAGGGAAACCTGCGTGGCTTCCAGGCAAGGCAAATTAATCTTTATGTGTCAAGATACGTATTTAAACTGTTCTCTGCCACTTGGGTTATTTATCTCTTTTTATTAAGTTGTATCAAACGTAATACTTCGCATTTATTTTGACGTGCCAGATGATGCACAAAGGGAACAACTTTCGTTGTTTTCTCCCGTATGCGCACACTGCTCGTTTCAAACTGGTTTATTATCCTCGCCGTTGCTTTTGAAACGCTAAAGATGCTCTTAAAACCCTAAGGAGAGCCGGGTCACCTGGGAGCAGGACGCCCGTGCCACTGGAACATCAGCCCACGGCGTGGGAAAGCCGAAATGTGGCATCATGTGAGCGTGTGCCACCGGGAGCCGCGGCTGCCCCCAAATCCTGCTGGCTTTGGCAACTCGGGGTTCCCACGAAGTTGTTGGATGCCCGCAGCGCTTTAGTTCGCCCTCCAGCTTTCCGCGCGGGGCTGGGGCTCGCCGGGGCCGTGCGGTGCCGTGTCCCCCGCCCTGCCCAGCGGTGCCCACCCGGGCCCCACGTCCCGAGCTCATCCTTGCCCTGAATCCCTGCGATTAGTCCCGGATTAGGCGGGCGCGGTGGCTCCGCGGGTCCCCTCGGGCGCTGCTGCCGCCAGCCTGGAGGGCATCGCCTCTCGGGGGTCTGCAGCGGGCGCTGCGGTGGGCGCCGGTGCCGGCCGGCTGATGGGACACCCGGGAGGAGCGCCCAGGTGCTGACCACTGCCACCAGATGCTGCTGTTGTCGCTGCTACGGAGGATCTTAAGGCAGGGGGAGAAGAAAGGAAGTGACTTGCCCTTTGCTTTTTTTTTTTAAATTATTTTTCCCCCCCCTTCTTTTCTTTTCTGAGTTACCGAATGGCATTTGTTTATGCACAGCCGTGCGCATTTGTCTGTGGGATGAGGTGGCTGGAACTAAGCCAGGGATGCAATGGTTGACTTTGTTTTCCCGGCCGAGTGCGGGTATCAAGGGTTGTGACATCGGCATCAAACGTGGATGGTGTGGAGTGGGCAGAGGTGCCTCCTGCTGCCTTTGCTTCCGAGGACTCTGGAGTGGGGTGGGATGAAGCCGAGCATCACCGACAGCGCGCTGTTACCCTGTGCCTGCCATGGAAAACACTGCCAGAGCACGGCCACTTCTCGGAGCCCCGTGGGATACTCGGGAAACTCCAGAACCTCACCCCAGTCCCAACCCATTGCTCCTGTCCGGTGCTGGCAGCTCAGCTCAGAGCTGGGCTAAAAAACGTGTCTGCCTCAAAGCATTTCCACTCGAAAAAGCCACAGAGGAGGGTAGGGTGGACTGGAAAAATCAGAAGTTCTCCCATGATCATGCACAAACGTCTCGGATAAAATCCATCTCTGGGAAGGACCCCGGGTGAGGAGCACTGACAGGCTCTTTGCTGTCTTCCTGCTTCGCTGAGTTTAGGGAAGGGCTGTAAACCCCTTTGGTTTAAAGGGCTTGTTTTGTTCAGGTTCAGCCTTTTATTTTTTTTGCTCTTCCCCCCTTCCCTCCCCACATCTGCCTCGTTTGTGTATTTATTTGGGGGGAGGCAGTGATGCTGGGAAGGACTGTGCCGTGTCGCTGTGCATAAAGAACTTGGTGGGAGCACGGCGGAGCTCTGCCCATCACCATGCGCTGCTGGGGAGATGTGCCTGAGCCCAGAGCATCCTGAAATGTGACTGGAATTGTTTGGTGCACTTACTGGACACGATATCATCAGTGGAGGGGGGGGTGTCTCTGATCCCGCCTGTGCCCTGCAAGAAGCCACGATTTCTCTTTGCAGCTACAGAGGGGCCTATTGCACATCAGCATTTCCATTTCTGAAGGGCCAAGGGGTGTTCAGAGGGATAATGAAACGGGAACGTAGGTTCGGTCGGGGCTTCCCCTGAAAGAGGATATTTATTCCTTGTCTTTAACCACTTGCCCAGCATCCCTGTTTTCCCTCGAAGAGCCGGGGGATGGAGCGGGGTAGCAAAGGGCTGGACACCCATGAGTGGATAACGGGATCCTTCCCACCCTGTCAGGCAGGGAGAGGGCTGCGTCTGGTGAGGAGTTCGGATGCATCGGGAATACTGGTGGCACTGGAGCACGAGAAAAGGGCTCTCCGTGTAAACCATTCCCTGTCACCTGATGCTGCAGGGAGCATCCTGCCATGGCAGCTGGGAAGTGGAGCCAACCCCAAACCTCCTGTGCCCAGGGAGGTGCCCCTCGCAGCCCAGAGGACTGAGGCTCCTTGCCAGGACTTCTAGGGCTGCAGTGGCTCAGCTTGAGGTGCAGGGGTGAGAAGGAGCAGCACCTTCCCGGAGCCACCCCAAAGGACACACTGCAACAAGGATTTCCCACGCCGGGGTGCCAGCCCTGAGCCTCCTTCCTGTGTCCTGCATCCAGGACCTGCTCCGTCACCGGGACTGCACAGCAGGAACAGCTCTTGTGTCTGCACAGCAGGGACAGACTGGGGACATTCAGCTGAAAGTGGTGCCATCTCTGCGAGGAGCCCTCATCTGAATTGTGACATCCACCTCTGTCATCGGCCACCTGAACCCCGCTGAAGGAATCTCCTCTGTTTGGGATTTCTTGTTTATATCTGAGTCTAAATCTTCTTCTTCTGTCTCCTCTGGCCTTTCACCTGGGACATTGGTACCTGCTGCAGGTCTCTCCTGCTCCCTGGCTGGGAAAGTGGAGCTTTCCCTGCATTTCGGGCTGCCTGTGCGTTGTGCTGGTGTTGTAAGTGAGAGGCAGGGTGTTCTTGCACCACCTAAGGGGGCTGTGGGGCTGTGGTGGGCTCCTTTCACACCCCTCCAGCTGCCTCAAGAAAATTTGGGGATTTTTCCTAATTAAGCTCTGGAGAGACTCTTCAGCTGTATGTCACAATAAGTAGACCATCGGGAAAAAACCCGGCGGTTCAGTAACACCAGGGCTCGTTCTGCTCTTAGCAGAGCTTTAGCCGCAGTGTGCTGGCCCACATACCCAGCATGGAAGGATTTTCCCAGGTCCTAAATTATGTGTGTGAGTCCACAAAGTACAGGAGGGAGTTTTCCCTTCTCGGCTCAGGGGAAATTGCCTTGGCAAGGTTGGTATATGGCAGGAATTCTGCCCATGCACGGTACCCGGTGCTCTTCCACACAGGGTGTGCAGTGATGCTGCGATGCAGGAGAAGTGATCCTGCTCCCCAGGGGCATCTTTGGGGAGGGAATTAACATCTCTCTGTTCTTCGTGCCGAAATAGATTTAAATATAAATTCTTCTTCCTTGCTCCTGGTGTTACAGTGATGGGACTTGGTTAGCACAGTGCCCAGTTTGCACCGAGGGCGATGATTGATGGGGAGGAGGAGGATCCAGCCTGGGAATACCAAATCCATGCGGAGCAGGCACCCTGCTGTCATCCTGGCAGTGCCTGTGGTCCTTGGGGACCCCCGTTCTGGGGGGCCCCATTAACCCTGCAGCATTTCTGTAGGATTCAACAGCACCATCAGACCTTTTCCCGGATCTTTCCAGCGGGACTGTGGCTTTGCATCTCCAAACACACCCTCTGTCTTGCCTTTTAGGCTGATAAATTGACAAAAACTATTTTGCCAATGCACCGTCATAAATTATGGATAATTAAAATCTGCTAGTCAGAGATGAGTATTAATCTGCAACCAATGCTCTCTTCTTTTGTAAGAACCCTTCAGCAGTGGGGTCTGAGCTGCTGGTATGAGCCCGGGTCGATGCAACAAATGCGTTTCTGTGGAACATTCTGTTTTGATTTTCACAGTAAATTGTACATTGCGGTGATAAACATGGTCCCTTTTTCCTTGTTCCAGAACGGCTTTGCCAGTCTGGAAGATAAAATATATTCTTTCCCTTTCTACTTTGGAAGCCAACTCTGTTTTGAAGTAGCATAAATCTTCCTTGGGAGATGGAGGGTTTTGGATGGAGAACAAAGTCCAGCAGATTTTTAATTTGAGGCCCATCTCATTCTCATTTGGCAGGCAGCTCCTGTTGATTTGCAAATGTGGATTTATTTTATTTTTTTTTTTAAGGCCCTGAACATGGGCATGGGCTTCCTCAGAAAAGTGCTTGAGCTACTCAGTGGGACAGCCCCGCGTTCTCTGGAGCTGTCTCTGATGGGTTGTGAGCAGAAAATGTTTGAAGCTCCATTTTGCCTTGGGCTTTAAGTCAGGAATTGGGAGCTAAATAATGAATGTCCATCCATTCATAGAAATTGTTCTCTCTGCGTGCACAGAGGGAAGGCTTTAATCTGGTTGTTTTTGGAACAGTGTGAGGTGTTTTGAAGACTGGTCTGACTTGTATATAAGAACATGTTTGTTGAGGCTGGTTCTGAATGACCTTGTCAAGGGCCTGATCCACAGCAGTCCCTGTAGCAGAGGAGGCATCAAGAGATCATAAATTCACGATCAAAATCGTACAAGTTTCTCTGATTTATTTATGATTCTTCAAATGACTGTCCCCTTAACCAGTGGTCCAAAGCCTGTGGGTGCTACACCAACATAACTGTGGGATAAATCCATGAACAGGTCTGGATTTTGACATCTGATCTTGCAGTAGGTGCTGGGATCAGTTTGTACATCCATAATTATGTACATCTTGTTCGTAAATTGTATTTTGCCTGTCCCAGACTGGAGCGTCCTATGGCTTGGATAGTGCAAGGGTGACCCTCATGCTGGGCATGCCTGGAGCAGAGCTCTTTCAGCTGTTGCCCCTTGCAAGGATGGGCTCTGCCAGCTCCTTTCCTCCTGCTGGTTGTCACCACTGTGGCATTTCTGCAGCATTTGAAGGAAAATGTCTGTTTTCTTTCTGCTTTCACTTTGCACCTCTGCTGCTGGGTACAGTGACCAGGAGGTGAGGATGCTCCACATGGACTGGTCCCCCTGGGCGGGGGGAGTGTTATCCCCTCAAGGTGCACAATTTTTCCCTATTCCCTTTGTATTCCTCTGTTGGGTTTTTTTTTTGTTTTTTTTTTTTTTTTAACAAGATGAGATCTAAATGCTTTTACCATAACTTGGGTTATATCTTGCAGTATAAATGAAGCATATAATTGTGTTTTCCTAACAACTCTGCATTAAAAATAAGTTATTGTGTTGCTAATGTGTTTTGCTTGACAATTTTCCATCCGGTGAGTGCAAAGCTTGTGTCTGAACTGTCACGTACCAGCACCTCTGCCTCTTCTTGATGTCTTACTCAGTATTGCTCAAGTCAGGGTAAAGTGTTAGTGTGATTAGAGCTTTTATACTATTGAATCCTAATTGGTGGTTTAAGCTCTAACATTCCATCTTTGTGATTTTACGCACCTGTCTTAATATAATTAAATTAAATAATACGTAATATATATTATGTAATATTATGCATACATTATATATAGCATACTGTATGCTGTATTCTATAGTATATATAAAGAATCTATAATCTATAATAGTTAATATATACAATTCTATATATTACATAATATTTATTTATTGATAATTCCATAATATATTTAAATATTTTGTATAAAATATATATTATATGAAATAAGTATTATATATAATTACAGTGTATAGTTGGGGATACACAGGTCAGTTTCAGGGGGAGAAATCTCCCAACAAAACTTACTAAAACAAGCACCGATAAAACCACCCTTAAAAAAAATTATCAAAAAATTAGTGATAGAAAGCAGCATTAAACTGCCTGATTTCGCACTTACATGACCAGATTTCAACATATTAATTGTCTGCCTCCCCCCTACCTCTTGCCATTGTTTCCCCCTGGAGGTTTTGTTCTGAGGGATGCCATTTCTTCTCGGAGAAATCTCTGCTGCCGGCGAGGTCTTTGCCTTGTGCCACAGAATGTCTCTCCTCCGCCGTCGTCTTTTGCATAGATTGCTTGACCTCTTGCAGATATAATTAAATCTCTTCCTGGCGACTGTGCGATTGCAGCTCGGCTCGGGGGCGAAGGGAGCTGTGGGGGGAGTGTAACCGGGGGCCCTGCACCAGGAATTGTTCCTGTGGAGAGGATATTTGAGCACTGGTTTGTGCTGGTTGCTGCTCGTGCCTTCTGAGGACCCTCATCTGCAGAAATTGGATGAGTCTTGGGCCGAGGCAATCCCTTGACCTCCAGTCCCCGCCTGGACCTGGGCACGGGAGGCTGGATTGTGCCAGTGTTTGAAACGTAGATGTTTTAATTCTTTTTTTGTTGGTTTAAGGACTCAGCCTCTTGCTCTCAATGCTGCCTTTTCTCTTTTCAGTGTTTCTAAGGATCTCATGACTTGGTGGGAGCTGGGAAAGGGGGGTGGCAGTGTGAGGACCTGTTCCCCAACAGGGTGGGTGGTGGAATTTGCTTCTCCCCACTCCTGATGTGCGTCTTCTTCCAGGCAGCAGAGATGCCCCAGCCCTGTGGAGAAGGTCTGGATCAGCCCTGGCACTGTGGTGCTCAGGGGAGGTGGAGGACAACCCCTGGATGTGCTGGCATGTGCCACCCTCCCCTCTGGTGACGTGTCACTGTCCTCACTGTCACCCAGGTTGTGTTTTCCCCTGCGACCCCACAGATCCTGTTCCACCTCGGCGATGGCGAGCAGCACTTTTTCATCGGATTAGCTGGATCACATTCGCAGGTTTCTCTTCCCACTAAACCTCCCGATGACTCAGAGCTTCCATTCCCTTCTGGACTCATCAGGGAGGCTCCATCCCCTTTCTCCTCAGCTGTCTGCCTGAGCACCACGCTCCTCCTCTCCTTTCTGCTTTAGAGAAACCCATCATCTCCATCTTCTTCTCCATCTCCTGCCTGCAGGGTGGAGCCCGTGCTTGCCAGTGGTCAGGGTTGGGAGATAAGGGCTGTGTGGTGGCTCTGCCATTTATCCTCTCTGTGAACTGGCCTGGATCTCTGTCTCCAGATGCAGCAGCTCATTTTGGGTATGCCAGGCATTTGGGAGTTATTTTAGTAATAATTTGAGCCATCCCGGTTGCTGAGCATCCACTGCAGGAGATCTGGGTCCTTGGAGAAGTGCAGGCAGAGCCCAGGGCATCCTGGAAGTCTTTTCCAAAGATGTGGATCTCCACATTTATATCTCTTACCTGTGTAAGAGTTTCAGCTTTCCCACCGGGTTTGCCCTGCAGTTCATTCCCTGGACACCTCCTCCCTCCCCCTGGGAAGGTCGTAGGTGGGGGCTTCCAACGGAAGAAGGACGTGGAGCTGTTGGAGTGACTCCAGAGGAGGCCACGGAGATGCTCCAAGGACTAGAGCCCCTCTGTGCTGGAGTGGGTTGGAAGAACTGGAGGGGTTCACCTGGAGAAGGATTGAGGGAGACCTGAGGGCCCCTTCCAGTGCCTAAAGGGGCTCCAGGAGAGCTGGAGAGGGACTGTGGACAAGGGATGGAGTGACAGGGGAAGGGGAATGACTTCCCACTGCCAGAGGGCAGGATTAGATTGAATATTGGGAAGAAAGTCTTTATTCTGAGGGTTATGGCACTGGCACAGGTTGGCCAGAGAAGCTGTGGCTGCCCCTGTATCCCTGGAAGTGCTCAAACCTTACCAGGTTGGACGAGGCTTGGAGCAACCTGGTCTAGTGGAAGGTGTCCCCATCCGTGGCAGGGGGTGGAACTTGGTGATCTTTAATGTCTTTTCCAACCCAAACCATTCCGTGGTTTTGTTTCATAACTTACAGTTACTGAACTCTAAAATAATTTTCTTTCTCTGTCAGTAACAGTTTAGATCCATTCCCTGTTTCTCACTTTTCGCGGGTACTTCTTCAAGCAGAGGGTTTTTATACAGTGAGCCATCTCAGCACAGTGTGCCTGCGATGGAAGAATGATGTATTTTTAGGGAATTACATCTCTAGTCTCTCATGTCAGAAGAGGGGCAGCGTGCCCTGGAGCCCTTAACAAAAAGAAGAGAAACTTCGACAGCATGGAAATTAAATTTATGAAAACTTCAGTGGACGTTTTGTATGGAAACACTTCATTGAATTTTCTTGGTTTGTCCCAGATTATGCAATGGGCACAAAAAAGCATTTGGATCTCAGGTGAAGAAGAAAAAGCAGAAATACTGGGGAGGTGGGGGGGTGTGTAACATAAAGCACACAAACTGGGGCTTGTAGCACTGGAAAATATTCCCCCTCCCTGACGGGATCCTGCTCTGTTTGTCCGTGTTTAACCCGGGGAGGCAACTTTCCCCCCGCTGCATTATCTTGTCTCTAAATAGCATTCAAAGGGAGAAGAAGAATGTGCTGTTAAAAATATCAAACTTTTGGGACTGGCTGGCAGACTTTACCACCGATAAGCGTTGTTGATTGAAGATCAAACAACGCTGGAAGAAAAACCTTCCAGCGAGCGCCCGCCGTGGGTCCAGCCCTGCAGCCAGACAGTGAGGTCAGCCTTCAGTGCGGGGATATTTAGGGACCAGCGCTGGAATTACGGTCTGGGCTCCTCTACCCCAGACGGATGTTGGCGACACAGTGGTTTAAACGTGATAAATCTGTTAAAGCTGGGAACAGCATTTATGAGATGCCAAGAAAACCAGGGTTGTGTCTGCATTATTGGGTGGTGGTTTTTATATAGATATATTTATTTCCCTCCCCCCCGCCTCCCGCCGCCCCACTTAAAGAGAAAAAGCTGCAGGTCATAATGTGAACTGAAGACTAGTGGTATTTGTTTTTTAATTAATTGACAATCTGTATTTCTGTGTCAAGGTGGCATATTAATAGTGGGTGGCCATCTGTTTGCAAAGCAGATAGTTCTGTCCTGGCTGTGCCAAATGATACTTGTGGAGTATTTAACCATTTGATTTCAATCAGACCAGAGCGTTGGTTTCTTGAAAACTGTATTAAATAATTTATTCCATTTAAGAGTTGGGATTTGAAAGGGGGAAAAATATCAAAACGATCTTTTTAGCTCCATAGGCTTTCAGCCCTTTAAAAGAGTTGGTTGGCATTCTAGTGGCTTTCTTTTGGGAGAGGCCAAATCCTGGTGGGAACAACACCATGTAGGTTTGGTCATCTGTGGAAGTGGAGTGTGGAATTAGGGGACCTGTGGAATTAGTGTGAGAGCACCAAAGAAACAAATGCATGTTTGAAATCATAAAATAGCTTAGGCTGGAAGAGACCTCTGGAAGTGTATTTAAACTAATTCCGACAGCTCCTTCTGGGATTGAGATGGCAGGAGAGAAAAATATCAATAGATTTTCTGCCCTGATACAGTGAGAGTCTGTGGTGACGGCTGCAATCAAATGCTAAATAGAAAGTTTGTAATAAAAAGGGCTTTAGTTGGAATTAATAAAATGTGAAGTGCCTTGTTCCTTGGAAAACATGTGGTATTGACTGAGATTTAGAAACACATCCTAGAGGAGCAGGGATGGGGATTGCAGGCTCCAGAGCTGGCTCTGGCATTCTTCCCCTGCATGTGGTACTATTATTCAATCATTTATTTATTTATGGGTTTTTTGGGTTTTTTTTGTTTTTTTTTTTTTTTTTTTTGCCTGGAAAGGTCACAGTGTGCAGATTTGAGAGGAAATTAGTGAAGAGCTGGAAACAAGGGCAGTCTCGTACAAAGTTATCATCTGCTTCTCCCAGTCCTGCACCTTCCTGTGCTGTCCATGGCACAAGACAGTCTTTAAGGTGCCTTCCAACCCAAATTGTTCTGTGATTCCAAAAGAGGGTCCTTGTGTTACAGGCAGATCCAAGTTCGTCATGGAAACTTTTCTGATTGAGTTTGATTTGGAGGCCTGCTATCCAGAGCTGCCCTCCACAAGCTGCATGTGAAATCACAGATAAAATTCCCATTTTCAGGAAAGCACTGCCTGAATTCTCTGGGAAATGTGGATTTCAACATCCTCTTGGTCCAAGGAATTGTCTTATGATGTTCTGAAGCTCAACTGGAGCTTCTTATTTGTTGCCAGAGTTGGAAATCTTGGGTGGCTCAGAGGCAGAAAGAACCTGCTGCTGGATCTGGGGCTTTAGCTTGTGCCACTGCCATCCTGCCATGAGCATGGGGGCAGTGCCAGCTTGGACGGGATCTTCTGCCTGGCACAAAAAGGTCCTGAGAATAGGCTTAGTACAGTTATAGCAGGAAGGCTGCAGGACCCAGAGGCTCCCGAAGAGCTGCTGTGGCTGTTCCCATCACTGGGTCATCAGGCTGAGGGACCAGAAGTCCTCAGAAGCCATGAAATAGGGCTAGGGGTTGCCATCCTGCCCTCTGAG
The DNA here is from genome assembly GCA_013396735.1 of Grallaria varia. Lineage (NCBI taxonomy): Eukaryota > Metazoa > Chordata > Aves > Passeriformes > Formicariidae > Grallaria > Grallaria varia. Next base: position 902,409 of record VWZG01009470.1, on the reverse strand, counting down.
CATGGGCGTGCTCATCGCAGCTACCATCCCTGGAAGTTCAAAAAATGTGTAGGTATGGTGCTTGGGGACGTGGTTTAGTGGTGGCCTTGGCAGTGCTGGATTAATGGTTGGACCGGATGATCTTGGAGGGCTTTTCCCACCTTGATGATTCCATGATCCATGGTGGCAGTGTGGCAAGTGCAGCAGGACAGGGGCTACCTTGGCCACCTCCAACTGGTGGCCTCATCCCTTTGGCCACAGCTGGGGCCACTAGAGAGGCCACCAGGGAGATCCAGCCTTCTCTGGGGCTTCTGCTTTATGCACTGGGTCTGTTTTGGGATTCTTGGTGCCGTGCTGTGCAGGGCCAGGAGTTGGACTTCGATGATCCTCGTGGGTCGGTTCCAACTCAGAATATTATATGATTCTATGGTAAATACAACCTCCTAGACTGGGACCCAGCAACAGCCAGGCTGAGACAAACTAAAAATGACGAAGTGAGCGCGACTGAAGGTTTCTGAGCGCGGCGCTGTGGCGATGGATGCAGGATCCTCAGGGCTGGTTATCCAGAGTGCTCCATGCCTTGGGTCCCTCCCTGGACACCAGTGAGCCCCTCAGTTGGTGGCCCTGGGGCCAGTGGAGGCTCAGCAGGGGCTGCTCAGCCGCGTGGAGCCCTGCACAACACGGCGTTCCCTGTGCTGCTGCGTTTGGTGTCGCAGGCGTGACTGGAGCGCCTTGAGGAGAAGCTGAGTCCGACGGGGGTGGGAAGGAGGTGACAAAGGAAAGTTGAATTCCCTGCTCATCTCAGCCACCATTCAGGCTCCGCTTCCCTTTGTGGAGGCTTCGCCTCTCCCGTTCTGCTGCCCAAGTGTTGCTTCTGTTGCGTTTGTTATTTATTTTCCTCTTCGCCTGGGGGCTGCTGCGAGAGGTGTCTCTTTGCTCCGCCGGCTGTTCCTGATGCTTCCTTACCCTCGCTAATACCAATTGTTTCTGCCAAAATCGTTTGGCGGTGTTATGTAAACCTCGAATCACACGCTAACGCTCCGATCGGGGGCTCCTCGAGGCGCTCGGTGGGATTCGCCCCCGCGCCGACTCCGCTGCCATCAGGCGCGTGGCACCGGCGGTCCCCCTGGCTCTGCAGCCAAGGGGTGGGATGCCACTGGCCATGGCGACCCCAGCCATCTGAGCCACGTCGCTGTTGTCACCGGGAGCTGTAGTGGGAGGCATGAACACACGCTGTGAGTCGCTCCGGGCTGGGATTGGAGCTGTTTGGATGGAGAACGCGGTACCTGCGCAGCAAAGCTTGGGTTTGGGCACTGGGGTTGGTGTTCCTGCTGGTGGGTTTGCAGCAGTGTTGGTGGGTGCTGTGAGTGGGGTTCTTGGTGCCATCTCCACCCCATCCCTGTCCGTGATCCCAGGCAAAGCCCGCTGGTGCTGTCCCTGTGCTCGATGGGGTTCCAGCTCCTGGAGCCCCTTCGTGGAGACACTGTGTTCAAGGCTGCTGGGTGGGCACCTCTTCTATGCCAGGTAGTGTGGGCCTGCCAACCAAGCCAGTGGTTTACCTGGGAGGTAATATTAGCAAAATCTTACTGAATTTCCATGTGCTGCTAATGTGTCGTGGCAGCTAGAATTATTTTTTTAAAAAAAAGAAAATAAGAGAGAGATCCATCACTGCTGTGTTTCGAACCTCTTCTCCATCTACTCCAGTGTTTTTCAGAGATTAAAAAGAGATTAAGTCCTGCTGAGCTGACAGGTGATGCTGATGAGTGTTTGGAGGGGATTAGGGTAAATCCATTTCTCCTTCTGATTGAGCTCAAGATTTGAATTCATTGATAAAATGTGTCCAAGTTTTACCTCTGAATCCTCCTTTGAGGTGGTGAATCTGCAGAGGTGTAAACGAAGGCAGAACTTGTTTCTGGAGCAGAAAGGCTAATAACTAAGCCTTTGTAATGTTGATGAAGTCTGAAGATAACTGTCCATCTATTCCCGTTGCCGTGTCCAGTTAATCCACACTGCCAGAGAATTAAAGGATGCCCAGACTGGCTCCTTGTCTGGGGGAAGCTGTCCTGATGGCCCTGCTGCACTGCAGCATGGCTGTGAGATGCTCTGCAACAACCAACCTGCCTGTGCAGGACCCTGTTTCCATGTGCCACTCGAGTTTCAGCTATAAAATGCCATTTCTTAAACTAAGGAGGAAGTGGAATGGGCACAGCTTTGAACTGGGGTTCTGGGGCTGGCTCCAGCCAAAGCTGCCTTGGTGTCCTGGCCACTGTATTCCTGCTGTGGTGGCCTTGCAGTGGGGCTGGAGGTTAAAGAGGATGTTCTTGTCAGCCTCCAGCAGCTGTTGGACCTGCTGGTGTGCCTGCATGTGTCCTGTGGCAGGGGCACAGGGCTGGTGGGATGGTCTAGTGGGAGGGGTTGGAACGAGATGATCTTTAAGGTCCCTTCCAGCCCAAACCAGTCTGTGATTCTGATTCCAGAGCGTGTTCCTATAAAGTGCCCCAGTGTCCAAAAGGTTGTCTTTAGAGGGGCATTGAGACCTGCAGTGTTGCCAGTTGGGCTGGGGACCAGTGACTGGCACCAGCACCGTGCAGTGCCCTGTGCTGGGACTGCAGGAGAGGATTCCAGTTCCAAGGATATTTTGGCACAAGGCTCACCAAGCAACAGCCCTCACTTCTTCCCTGTGTTGCGTACGGTCAAATTAAATCCTTGAGGGCCAGGAGGTGCTGCTGGGAGCACAGGGATGCAGTGGTGGAGCCTCCCCCCGGCAGAGCTTTACAAACCAGGGCAGGGCATTGCTGCCGGAGCTCTGCACTGGGATCCACAGGAGATGGCGAGGGGGAGAGGACAAAGCTTTGCCACCCTTTTTGGAACCCTTGCCCTGGGACTGCTCATGCCACCGGGCTGCAACGTGGCTTGAGCATCTCAGGATTTCATCCCACCTGCAAACCTGCACCCACCTTGGCTCCGTGTTTTCCTGCTTAGGAGTGAGTGTGGCATCCTGGGGATGCTTCCCAGGGCCTGTGAGCAGCAGGTATCGTCGTGCTGCTTAATGAACCTGACGTTTGAAAAATCACCTGAATGCACATAAAGCTGCCTGGTGGACTGATGCTGAGCCTGAGCTGGAGCTCCAGGCTCTGTACACAGAGCTGAAGGCAGAGATGGTCTGAACCAGCAGTGTCGTGGCATGGAGTTTGCAAGGACGGGACCTGCTCCCTGTGGAGCAAATCTCTTTGCTTCCTCCGAGCTGCTTTGGATTTACCCGGTGATAGCAGCAAAAACAAGCCCTTCCCAACCCTTACAGACGGGTTGGAAGCCTGGTAGTAGGTGACAGACAACTAGGACTACTTTCAAGAAAACAATAACTAGGAATAATCTAGAAAGAATGGGTTTTTTTTTTTCAGTGGGTCATTGGTATATATATGTTTTTCTAGAAAGTAGGAGGAAAGAGAGCTTGAAATTAAGCATATTATTAAACAGAGTTTTCTTAACTCTCATTAAGCAAGAGGATTTGGAGGGAAGTGTTTTCCAGTTTCTTATCAAGCTGCTGCACAAACCAGTATTTAGTGTTCTTGTCTCCTTCACTAAGAACAAAAATGGAAGTTAAATTCCTTATATGGTGAAGGAGAATATTTGGTATCCATTTTTTGTGATGATGGTAGTTTATTTAAAATGAAGTTGCCTTTGTATTTGCTTAGTTTAACTCTAAACAGGAAAATAATGGCTGTTGTAATGTCTCTATTAGAGGGATGTTGTTTGGAAGCACTTTGGAGTCGCATTAGTTGAGCGAAAAATGAATTCCTGCTCTGGAGCAAATAAACCCCAGTGGGGTTGGATGCTGGAGCTGACAGCGTGAGGTGGGGATGTGCATCCCACAGGTCTCTGGGGTGGCTCTCGATGTGCTCCTTCCCTTCCCTCCTCCCTTCCCTCCTCCCTTCCCTCCCCTCAGTGGTGCAGCATCTCTTCCCCAACAAATTGGTTAAAGCATTTGCGACTGAAACTGGGAGACGTTGGGTGGTTTGCAGGGTGGGCAAGAAGGTTCCAACGTTATAAATGTAACCCCCCGCCCCCCCCTCCCACCATGTGTCAGCACATGAATAAAGACTTGGGTGAAATATCTTTTGTTTTCTCATCTGAACACCAACTTACACTCGCAGTTTGGGGGTTTTCTTGTTGTTTTTTTTTCCCTAACTCTACCCAACCCTGAGACACGTGATGGGAAGCAGTAGGAAAGCGCTTCACTGCTGGTGCTGTGGGTGTCAGGAATTGCATGAGCAGCTCTTGGGCATGTGAGGTGCCCTACCTGTCACCAGCCTGAGCACCAAGGACTGCTGGGCACCCACACCTGACCTGTGTCCAGAGCTGGCTCACAGAACTGCCCATGCACACGCAGAGGGAGCTGAGGGTGATGGAAACCTGGCACAGGTTGGTTTTCCAGCAGTATCCAATGATGTGGCTGCCCCATCCCTGGAAGTGTCCAAGGTCAGGTTGGACTGAGCTTGGAGCAACCTGGGATAGTGGATGAGGTGACCCTGCCCATGGCAGGGAGTGGAACAAGATGGGCTTTAATGTCCCTTCCAACCCAAACCATTCCATGATTCTATAATATAATATAGTGTATTATATATATATATAGCTATAATATAATATAGCAGGTATCAGGAGAACAGCATCTGAAGACTCTGCTGTCTCCATGCCCATTGCAAATAACTGTTCAGACCTATGTAAATGTTCACTTTAGTCACATAACTGCGGCAGGAGACACACAGTCAGGACCACCTGCTTGCCTCTTTTCCTTTCACGTAAAATAACGAGGACGTTTTCTTCAAAAGCAGCTAAATGCACTAGAAAGAGAAGTCAAGATCTCGTTGTGCGAAGGTGTCAACGTTTTTATTTTAAGCTTAATGTTACATTTAGGTTTTTATCTACAAATTGTAAATCGCAGCCAGGGATGACTTGGGTATCCTGCTGGAGGGATTAGTTCCCCACTGTGGCAGGGGATGTTTTCTGTGCAGGGTTGTGTGTGATGTGCTGCTGGGACAGGTGTGGATGCTGGAGCTCGATTCCAGAGCCTCCCCAAGGATGCAGAATTCCAGTGCTGGTTGTGGCAATGCCCCTTTCTCTGTGAAACAGGGCTCAGTGCTGGTGTGAAGCCATGAAATTGCAGGCGGTAAAACACTGTGCAAGACCCTGTTCTTGTGTATTCAGTACTTAAGGGAGGCCTATAAGAAAGATGGGGCCAAACTTTTTGGGCAAGACCTGCTGTGATAGGACAGGGGGTGATGGTTTTAAACTAGGAGAGCCAATTTGAACTAGCTATAAGGAAGGACATTTTTTACAATGAGAGTGGTAAAACACTGGCACAGGGTGCCCAGAGAAGCTGTGGCTGCCCCATCCCTGGGAGTGTTCAAGGCCAGGTTGGAAGGGGCTTGGAGCAACCTGGGCTGGTGGAACAAGAAGGTCTTTTAAGCCTCTTCCAAGCCAAACTATTCCATGATTCTGTGATTCTCCCTGACAAGGGTGTGCCCATAGGATGCAAACCTTCCTGATTGCTTTGCAGGCAAGTGTGTAGTGGTGGCAGTGGAGAGACCCAGCTCTGAGTGAGCAGAGGATGCAGATGATCTCTGCTGACTTCCTTTGTGGCTGCTGTGGGTACAAGGCTTTGTTTAAACTTAGGAGGTTGCAAAAATTTGTATTTTTGGGTATTATTGCAACTGCATGTGGTCCAGCAGAGTTCTCAGGCCCCAGCTGAAATGGGTTCTACTGGGCACTTGGGAAAGGGTGGTCCCTAAAACAATTAGCAAATATGGACAAAAAATGTGTGGGTGTACAAAGAAGAGAAAAATTATAGTGCTACCAGGGGATTTCTTTCCAGGGTTGTTTTTTGGAGGAATCTCAGTGCTGTGAGTTCTGCATTGGCAGCACGTCTGGCACGTGGTACCCAGGACTAGAGCCTGGTCCTGCCCTGTGTGCCATGTCCAACACCAGACTGGTCCTGCCTGTCCTGCTGCTGGGGAAATCAGTGTTCTTGCACAGGCTTGGTGAGATTGTGGCTGGGCTGTGGCGTCTCCCTCCACTTTGATGGGGAGTTTGCACTCTGGGAAATCATTAGATGATCATAAGAAAGTACAGGTGTGATGCAAGTGAGAAAGTGTGGTTTAAGCTCAGCTTTAGCTTCAGAAGACCTCTGAAAACATCGGTGTCATCAGCATCCTCCAGCTGTGTCACACAAGAGCCGGACGCAGCCACCAGTGGGTTGTGACAGGCTGCTGTGTGTCAGCAGCACCGACCTTACAAGAGGCTCTGAAACAAGTGGGGCTGGTCAGACATCCCTGTTGGGCTGCAAAAAAAAAAAGGTGACTTCAGGCCCCAAAGAATCAATTCCACCTCTGAATTCCCTGGGCCCTGTGGTCGATTAATTTGTGGAGTGGGCTCCTGAAGCGTGAGGCACAGGGCTTATGGTTTGACCAAAATCCTCAAAGCTGAAAAATTCATCAATCCTATTCCTTCCTCCCGGTGACCACACACTTGGCGGAATTCCCACGTTCTTCCTTCCTCTTTCTCTGTGTGTGAAATGCCCCACCTTCTCCTGCAAAACCCTTCAGGGAACAGGTGGCTGTGGGTGGTATGGGAGCCCCTGGCACTGCTCTGAGCCACGCTGGAGTGGAGCTGCAGCTCTCCAGGCTCACAGGATGCTCCTTGCTTGGTGTGTCATCTTGTTTCCTTTCCTTTTGGAAAACTGGGGAAATAATAGCAAAAGAGGAGCTCCTGCACCTTCAGGCTCATTGCCTTGCTCCAGTGGTGAGAGGGTTAATGGGAAAGGTGGCCGCTGAGCTGGTCACTGCTGGGTTTTGCTGAGTTCATAAGCAAGAAACTTCAGGGCTGGAGTAAGGTCCATGCTGTTGGATTTCAGGTCTGTCCTGTGTCTGTAAAACTGGGGTTTATGTGGGAAGGATGGTGCTGATTGAGGGAATTTCCCCAGGGAATGGCCAGGTAATGAGCAGTGGCATCAGAGGATGGTCCCCTGGTGTCCCACAGGGGCCAGCACGTTGGGTTGCGTTGGGTTGGGGTCTCTGCATCTGCCTGGGGCTGAGGGAGCTGTGGAGGGAGGAAGGGGTGAGGATCAGCACAGGCTGTCCAACAGGAGTGAGTGGCATGGGAGTGTGCAGACAGACTTTCTTGTTGCGTTTTGCTGTTTCCCTACAAAGGATTGCAAAGATCAGCCCTGGAGCAGAGCACAGACTCTGCTCCTCTGCCCCTGGGCATTCCTCCCTGGCACAGAGAAGGTGCCCAGACTCCATCCCCGGGGCCGTGTCTTGGACATCCCTTCACAAAGCCTTCTTGATACTTTGGGGGCTTCAGCTCGTGGGACCATCATCCCTGATCTTCAGCACCGAGGCACGTGTGAATGGGAAAGGAGGCAGTTCCAGTTTGCCCACATTTGTTAAATTTGATATGAGCAGACTTTAATAAAAAAAAAAAAAAGAAAGACCATCTTAAAGCATGAAGCCCAAGAGATGGGTGGATTCAAATGCTATTAAGGGATTACTGGCAGTGCCCAGCTGCGTGTGTTGGTTCAGCTGCGAGGCAGCAGCACTGGCTCATTCCTCTTGCAAGTGCAGCTCATCCCTGGGCAGTGGAGCCCCATCTCCTCATAGTGAGGGGTGCCTGGTGTCCCTGTTTCCTCTTTGCCTGTCCCACCATGCTCCATGAGCCCTGCCAGCAGCATCCTTGGAGGCAGGAGGGAAGGTTGCCCTGGGATGTCCATTCTTTGATCAAGATGCCACTCACCATTGGACATGGACTCACAGCCCCAAAGCTCCTGGTTTTTGGGGGTAAAACAGCTCCTGGCACTGCCCCTACATGCCAGGCCAGGGTGAGGGACCTGAGGGGGATGGCTCTAGTTTGATCCCTTCCCAGCTCCTACCACAGCTCCTTGATGATGATGGGTGGTGCTCTCTCTCATGGGTGGTGAATTAAATCATTGCATCGCCCCTCTCCAGTATTCAGTGTTCTGTGCTATATTAGAATAGGAACCTTTTCAAACTGTTCCCTTAATAAAGTATTTAGTTAATAGATGATGCATAGCTCACAAAGCTTGCAAGAATCTGACATGGGGTATCATAATATTATGATATTTAGCAGCAAAACCTACTGCATTATCAACTTACCTCTATAGCATGGAGGAGGCAACAGCTGAGGCATAAAAACTAATGCTTCAGTATGACAGAGCTAAAATTGAACTTGGCAATTACCGCGTGCCTGATTCGCAGTATTGTGAAGTGAAGCTACTATATAAATCAGCTCCAGTAATCACAGGGTTTAAAATTAGTCAGTTACTATTAACTCTGCCAGTGTTAGCATATGCTGAAGAATTATAAAAGTGAAAGGTATGGAATATCTAAAGTACAGGTTTAAAGTAAACCACTTGAACAAGCTCCCAGTGGGAGGATTTGAAGTTCATGCAGAAGTAAGGTTTTGGATACTCTGACAAAGGGTTGTGGAACACATTTAATTGCACATTGCTGTCTAATCTTTTGAATGCTTAACATCCTTTCGAAAGCACCTTTTCATGTTCCCAAGACTTTCACAGTTCACAGAGGGTAGAGTGATGATTGAATTTAATTTTTCCTTCCTTACAGGATTTTTTTTTTTTTCCAGAGCAGTGCTATTCAAATAGTTTGCAGAGCTCTTCAATGCCAGGCATAGAAAAAAGGAAACAGCAGGATAATGTTTTAAAATCATTATGGGGAAGTGAAAGGCTGCTCGGAGCACAGCACAGAAATTAGCAACTGCTATGATTGCTAAATTTTTATTCAGTGCAAAATTCATGAAATTTGCTGCTATGAAAAATAAGGGAGTCAAGTTATTTAATAGGAATCTAAATTATGTAGGATGCACAAATATTTTATATAGGCAGGGAGCGGTGTGTGTTTCTGTAGGGCGTGGGGGCTGCGAGCAGCAATGTGGGGTCATTTGGCTGCTGCCCTGTCCCGTCCTGTGCCCTCCCTCCTCTGCCTCGTGGCCACATTTTCAGCCCAGTTTTTGAATTAACGCTGTTTTGGTTTTGGTGACACACGACTGTGGTGTATGTGCCCGGGTTTGCAACCTCTGGAAGCTCTCTAGGAAGGGTGAGGACGGGCAGCTGACTTGCTGCAGGGTCTGTGCCCCTTGCTCTGGGCTTGCTGCTTCAGGGGATGTGTCACCACATGATGCCTCATCTGATCGCAGGGACCTCGTGCTTGTGGCTTTTGTTGTCAGCGTTTTGCTGTCCACGGGCAATTCTGAATTGAGTTGCATCCAGTGTGAGAGGGATGGAGCAGGAGATGGCAGAGCCCCCGTGGGTCTGTCAGCCTGCCCTGGGCTGCTCCTAAAGGATGCTCCAGCATTTAGTCTCATGTCAAACGCTCCAGTCCCTGGTTTCTCCCTCCGAGCATTCCCTGCAGGGAAGGCAGGCTGATGGGGTTTCCCTGCTGGATGAATTTCCTGCTGGTGAATCTGATCCCATATCTCCCTACCTCCACCCACACCCCCCTCACCCTGCAGCTCTTCCTCACCCCCCCAGCATCCCTGGTGCTCCTGCAAGGCAGTTCCATCCCTGGCTTTGCTCTTTCCGTGCCTGACCTTCAAATTCTGACGTAAGTCACGGCAATTTCAGTGGGTTTCCTTTTCCCTGCTTACCTCCTGTCCATACAGTTTTGTTTGGTCACAGCCACATCTGGTTTTCCAGAACAAGCACCTTGTGCCTTGTTTCTAACTCCAGTGAAGTGGAAACGTTGCAGCAAATCTGTGCTTTAGTCTTTCTTTACTTTTAGTCCCCCCATGTGTCCTAATTATTTAGTGCAACTTGTTCAGCCAATGTTTTTGATGATGCTTATGCTCTTGCAGGGATAAGAATGGGATGAGACTGTTTTTTTTCTCTCTCTCTTTTTTTTTTTTTTTCTTTCCTTCTAATTCTTTCTCTTGCTTTTTAAAATAGAGCAACATGAGAAATGGCAGCAGCAGGACCATGTTGGGCTCCTGGTTAATGTGCAAAGAGCAGCAGAAGATGCTTTGTTAATCAAAGTACAGCCTGATCAGATGGAATCATAGAATCAGGGAATGGTTTGGCTCAGAAGGGTGTTTAAAGCTCATCCAGTTCCATGCCCCTGCCGTGGGCAGGGATGCCTTCCACGAGACCAGCCCCCGTCCAACCTGGCCTTGGACAGTTCTAGGGATCCAGGGGCAGCCACAGCTTCTCTGGGCAACCTGTGCCAGGGCCTGCCCACCCTCACAGGGAAGAATCTCTTTCCAAAATTCAATGTAACCTTGCCTTCTGTCAGTGTGAAGCCATTCCCCCTTGTCCTGTCCCTCCATCCCTTGTCCCCAGTCCTTCTCCAGCTCTCCTGGAGTCCCTTTCAGCACTGGAAGGGGCTCTCAGGTCTCCCTGGATCCTTCTCTTCCCCAGGTGAACCCCCCTAGCTCTCTCAGGCTGGCTCCAGAGCAGAGGGGCTCCAGCCCTTGGAGCATCCCCGTGCCCTCCTCTGGAGTCACTCCAGCAGCTTCACATCCTTCTTATATTGGGACCTTACTGGAGGATGCAGGAGTCAGAACTGGCGTCTCAAAAAAGGGGAGCAGAGTGGCAGAATCCCTCTCTCCCCTCTCTGTGCTGCCCACGTTGTGGGGATGAGCCTGGGAGGAAGGGAGGGTGGATGGATGGATGGATGGATGGATGGATGGATGGATGGATGGATGGATGGATGGATGGATGGATGGATGGATGGAGAGGCAAACACAGAGGGCTGTTTGGGTGCTGCCGCAGGGCAGCGCTCACAGGTGATTACAGAGTTTGTCGCTGTACTCTGTGATAAAGATTGGAGGCTGTGAAGGTCACTGTGCACTGAGGAGACTGTTTGCCATCATACTGGGGGCTTTGCATTTTGGAAATAGGCTCTTTTATTGGTCTCACTCTCAGGGAGGCGTTACCTTATCAGTCAGACTTAAACCTTACTGCGTTCTGTTAAAGGGTTTTGAAATACATAATTTTCAATTGACTGGTACAGGGTAAATTGCCCCCCATTCTCTCTGCCAATAACTTTAAGATTCATGAAGAATTTATCAGTACATTTAACACTTCCACTGAAACTCTATTTCAGAGGTTATGGTAATGAGCTACAAATGAAAGTCACAACTCAGAAAGCAGGAAACATGCGTCTAAGTGAGGAAAAAGCTGTCACTGGCATTGTGAAGAAAGAGAGGTATAAATAGGGCACTGGGTTAGAAAGCAGGAAATCTGCGTGCTGTGGGTTTTACTTGGAATTTCTTCTGGTGACCCCAGATAAGATTGTTAACCCTTGTCTCTGCAGGCGGTTGTACGTGCTCACGCATGGGCTCTGTTTCTGGCTCCTGGGATTGTCTGCACGAGCTGGCTGTTGGAGAGTGGAGCCACTCCATCAATCATGGCGCGTGTGGTTTTCGTGCTTAGCAAGGATCACTTTACCAAAGAGACTGGATTTCTCAATATTTCCTGTAGGGTAAAATGTAGGCTTGTGCCCACACTGACTGGCCTGGGGAGAGGCGAGATCACAGAGAAGGGTCTGTCCCTGCAAGCAGCGAGGGGTGGGTGGGTGTCACAGATAAGGGGACAATACCTACTGCGGATGAACTTGGTGCAGCCAATGACCACAACTTCGTGCTTGGTTTTGTTTTGATAGAGAAAGTAAAATAAACAGCGTAAATCAGGAAGGGCTTGTCTTATCTCCATGGTGGACCCAAGAAGACCCAGGGCCGTGGGTGTCCATCAGTGTCAGTCCTTGTTTGCAGCCTGCATGGACCCAAAGGAAATGGCTCCAGTCATCACACAGGGCTGTGTCCCAGGAGATGTAAAATTCCAGTTTCCAGAAAAGGGCAGGTTTCAGCTCCAAAACAGGCTGTGATCTTTCAGTCTCCCACCAACACTGCTGGGCGTGTAGCATGTCTGCAGAACGTGATCTGGTGTTTGTCATGTCCTTCGATATCACTTTGTTCAAAGTGGGAATTTTTAATTTTTTTTTTCCACTGTACACCAGAAAGTCTGGGGGAAACCCTTGGAGTGAATAGTTGCAATGGGAAGGCCAAAGGGACAGGACAGATTATTGCCACTGAATGAGGCTCTGTGCAGCACTGCACCCCGATGAGGTGTGGGGATGGGAATTACTTACATCCTAGAATCACAGAATGGTTTGGGTTGGAAGAGACCTTTGAAATTAATTTAGTCCAACCCCCCTGCAGTGAATAGGGACACCTTCCACTAGACACGGTTGCTCAGAGCCCCATCCAACCTGGCCTTGAGCAGTTCCAAGGTTGGGGCATCTTCCACCTCTCTGGGCAACCTCTACAAGTGTTTTAACACCCTCATTGTAAGAAGCCTTTTTTATATCTAATCTAAACTGACCCTCTGTCTGTGTGAAGCTGTTCTCCTTGTCCTTTCACTTGAGGTCCTTGTCCAAACTCCCTCTCCGGCTCTCCTGGGCACTGGAAGGGGCTCTCAGGTGTCCCTGGATCCTTCTCTTCCCCAGGTGAGCCCATCCAGCTCTCCCAGCCTGGCTCCAGAGCCGAGGGGTCCAGCCCTGGGAGCATCTCCATGGTCCCCTCAGAGGGGATGTGGCTGTGAGAAGAGCTATCCCACCGTGACATTTAATGCCTTAAAACCATTCTGACACAAAACCACTCCTGTGAGAAGGGACCTGGCCTCTCTGACAGTGCTGCTTTCAGTTCCCAGGCTGACAGTTCCAGTGCATGTGCAAGTCAGGGGGTCATGCAGGTCTCTAATAAGATGACAAGTGGGTATGATAGTTCTGACTGTTACAAGTCATAAATTTGGCTTGGGGAGTTATTTCAGGCTTGTGCAGCCTAAAATTGTCTCACAGCCTGAAATCACATCTCCAGTAGAAATAATAGCCTGCAGTCGCTGGGATCCCTGTGTGCTCTGTAATAAACAGATGGTGGCTCCCCCAGAGGTGTCATCCCAGGAGCGCTGGTGTCGAGCAACACTTGTCTCACAGAGGAGATGCAGGAATCAGGATGTTTCCCATGCAGCTCATGACTCTGGAAAACGTGGTAGTAGTGAGTGGGTTTTGGTCTTGGCTCTGTTCTCTGAAGGTTAAAACAAACAAAAAAACCTGGGCAGGGGGGCCTGATCAGCTCTTGCAAGGTGAATCTGAATCCTTCAGAGGAAAACAAGGAGGATTCCCTGTGTTTCTCATTCTTTGGTGCCACTTGTCCCTGTGAACCATCTCGCTGTGAATCCCAGTGCTTTCATCGGGAGCTTCCTCGTGCCAAAGCTGTGAAATGGGGACTCCATGCAGGGATCCCTTTCCTGCCTTCGTCTGCAATGAAACCCCCAGAGCTGAGCAGATTTGGGAAAGGTTTTGCCCAGTTTTCATGGCCCTGTGCAGGAGCTCTGACTGCAACCCGTGGGGACGGAGCAGTTGCACCCCATGGTATGCAAAAGCAGAATTTGTCCTGTCCTTGGGGCGCACAAACATTTGCTCTGTGGGCTCTGCTCTTCTCCGTGCACAGGTTGTTTTGTTTCCTGTGGTGTCTGCGCTTCTGTTGAGGCAGTTCCACGAACCTCCTGTTTCTCCCAGGGCTGTTTGTGTGGCAGGTGTTTGCTGTGATAAAATATTGATGGGGAGGAGGAAGGAAGGCTTCGTGCTCTGCCTGGCCCTATCTCTCGTTGTTTTGCAGGTGGGAGGTACAAAAAGGGCCACGCCGTGGCTTTCAGATCAGCCCAGGTCAAGATGGAGAATCTGGAGAATTTGTGGAATTTGGGTATAGCTGAGTTTTGGTGCAGCTCAGGATAACTCTGTTAAATCCCTGCCTTTGGCAGAAGTTGGAGCTGGACGCTGGCAGGTCTGATTGGGCATGGATAGAGGAGCAGGGTGGAAGAGGCACTGAGGTATCCTGGGGTGATTTTGGGTGTACAGCAGCGTGTGCCAGCCTGTGCCACTGCACAGAGGTCACTGGTCTTCCAAAGCCCCCAAATGCAGCACGTTCCAGCTCTCTTTGTCTTTGTTGATGCCATCAAACTGTAAGAAAAACTGAAAAAGCACCATAAAAACCAATGGACTTCTTGATGAGCTCAGTGACCTCTGGCCTGCCGGGATCCTTCCAGTGCAGGAGGACTCCCAACATGATGCCTGCCCATGGCATGTGGTGGGCACAGGCTGAGCCTGATCCTTGCCTGGCACCAGCCTGTGGCAGAAGGGCTGGCAGAAGTGGGGGGTGTTGGAATATCACCCATTTGGCAGCTGGGCTGCACGAATGAGAACTTGTTGCTCACCTATAGGAGAGGGTTCCTGAAAGCCCAGCCTGTGGCAGGACTAAGACAGAGGAGCAGGGAGTGTTGAGACAGGGAGATGGGAAAGGGAGACTTGGGGGCTGGGACAAGAAGCTGCATTTTCTTTCCTTTCAGAATGACCACATTGCTGCTTTTGTGCTCTTGCCCAACCCTCTCCTGCCTTTTCTTCCTGCCGGTTCCGATTTTCTTCCCCTACAAGCTGAGGCTTCCCCAGGTGTAACTGAAGATGGAGCCCAGCATGTGTAAGGTGATTTTTTCATTCAGCAGAGATGCTGGGAATTTAATGCCAACCTGTAACCTGCAAGCAACAGAGCTTCTCCCCTTTCACCACGCTGTAGGTGGCAGGTTGGGCAGCCGGGACATCACTCCAGCACATCTCTCTGTTTCCTCTTACAAAGAAATACATTGGACGCTCCTTCCACCTTCCCAAGGGAAAATAAACCCTGATGCTTCTGGACCTGCTTTGAGGGGTATTGAGTACCATCCATGTGACCATGGTGAAATTGGGAGTAAAGGGGAGAAAAACAGAGGAGGCAAGTACAGGGTTGGAGAGTCTCCTTTCCCAGGGAAGGTGGAACCTTGCTTGTTGCAACAAATGCCAGATTGAATGGATATTGAGGAACTGTTGAAGTGTTGCACACATCAGGGCAGCCTCCAGTGAGACCTGTAGGGCTCCCTGAGTGGCTGTGCCTGCAGGCTGCCCACCCAGTGCAGGGCTCAGCAGGTTGGCCTTTGGCATTTTATTTTTAATAGAGATCTGAAAAAAACATGCCTTTGTCTTAATTGAAACAAAAACAGGAGGTGAGTGCCCCAGAAACTTCACTGTGCACAAGTTTTAAGTGGCTGTGGTTTTTGTTTCTAGCTACTTATAACTATCTGATGAACCGTTTCTGTTGGGTTTTTTTGTTTTGTCTTGTCTTTTCTTTTCTGTTTTTTCCTTTTTTTTCTATTTTCCCTGCACGAAGGAAGGCAGAAATTCTTCTGGCCAGTTTGTAACTCTGCTGTTCCCAGCTTTTGCCCTCGTGGTGTGAGCGCGCGTGCTCCAGATCCCTGTGCACGTGCCAGGTCTGAATGTGACCTGCAGGCAGGATAATAAATGACTCTCAAAGCCTTTCTGCAGCAGCACGTGTGGAACACACCGTGGGTTTGGGGTTAGTGTTGACTGATGGCAGCAGCAAGTGCTGCAGGTTGGTGTGCCTGGACAGCAAAGCACTGGTGGGAGCCGAGCACCTCCTGTGGGGGCACAAGGTGCTGTCCAGACTCTTGTGTCCTGGTTTTGGCTGGGATAGAGTTGATTTTCTTCTTAGCAGGACAAAACAGTGCTGTGTTGTGGGGTTAGTGTGCCTGTGGTGTTGATAACGTGCCGGTGTTTTAGTTATTGCTAAGTGGTGCTTACCCTCAAATGAAGGACTTTTCAGTTTCCCAGTCTCTGCCAGTGAGCAGGAGGGAACACGGCTGGGACAGAGGTACATTCCATGCCACAGACTGCCATGCCCAGTGTAGAAACTGGAGTTTGCTGCCCAGGAGGGAGAGTTGGTGCTGGGGGATGGGCTGGGCAATAGGCAGTGGCTGGTGAGCAGCTGTACTGGGCATCACTCACCTTTCTTGGGTTTCATTCCTTTCTCTCCCTCTCCTGTTCATTACAAGTATTATTATATTTCGCTTTATTTCAATTTTTAAACTGTTCTTAATTTGCTGTGTCTCAACCCATGGGTTTTACCTATTCCTGATCCTCCCCCCATCCCACGGGAAGGGGCAGTGAGGCAGCAGTTACGTGGTGCTGAGTTTCTGGCTGTGGTTAAACCACCGCATTCTGCAAAGGGTTAAATACCTGTTAAGAGTTAAATTTCTCCCAAGGGTTAAATGTCTGCTAAGAATTAAATAAGAAATAAATAAATTAAATAAGAATTAAAAAGATCTGCACTCAGTGACCCTCTTAGTACTAGAGAGGGACATAGCTGTGCTCAGCTCAAAGGGACAAACCAGTAACTGATCCATGGGTTTGGGGTTTATTTTTGGTTGTCACAGTGAACACTTCTGCTTCATACTTTCCCCCTCTCATTTCTATGTACCTTTGGACTTGCTGTTCCTGTTCCTTGTCACTCATGAGCTGTTAAACCCCAGCAAGGGCTTGTCAGAGCTGATGATGTTATTTCATCCCTTTGCAGTTCTAGGCAATATGTGGTTTTAATTTATGTCATTATCACGGTATCTTGGTTTCTCCTACAGCGTTTTTGAAGGGGTTTTTTGAAGCTTCCCAAGACAATGGTTATTTCCAAAGAAAAGGTGTTGAACTAATTGGTCTGACCAGCTGCAGCAGATCCTACAGTGCAGGATTGCCTGAAAGTAGAATAGTGTGACTGCTTGACTAAGTTTGCATGTGGGTATTGAGAGTAAATCCTAGAGCAGGGAGGAAGATGAAATTCAAGGTCTTCTGTAGTTGGAAAATGGGAGATACACACTCTCTTCAACATTTTCTTACGAAATGATGGCAACAAGGTGATGCTCTTTACTGGAAGAAAAGGAAATGCAGGAAGTGTTTACCTGGTTGCAAACTTAGATCTTGTTGAGAAAGGAGTTTGGCAGCTTTTACTGACTCAGAGAAGTGACAATCTGGCTGAGGTTGTCCTTGTCCTTATAAGATGACTTAGTTTTCTCTACCTTGCACAGTCTTTGGGTCACAATATCCAACTATCACATTAATAAAAAATGGATTAAAAATGCCTAAGTCATGTCTAAATATTTGATTCTGGTATTTGTAAAGTCACAGAATGGCTTGGGTTGAAAGGCACCTCAAAGACCATCTCATTTCACCCCCCTGCCATGGGCAGGGACACCTCCCACCAGCCCAGGTTGCTCCAAGCCCCGTCCAGCCTGGCCTTGGACACTTGCAGGGATGGGGCAGGCACAGCCTCTCTGGGCACCCTGTGCCAGGGCCTGCCCACCCTCATAGGGAAGAATATCTAATCCTAATATCTAAGCTAAATCTCTCCTCTTTTAGTTTAAAACCATATTACCAGCTACTAACGGAGCATTTACTCTTAGTTTAGTGTTTCTAACATTTGGTTGTGTTTTCTGCACTGGCCCTACTCTATGGGGACATGCTCAGTGTTGGTCATGACTTGTGGCTGGCACTGAAATAGGCTCAGGGAGAAGCTGCTGGTGGGTTTGTTGGTGGTTCTGCTCCATCTCTGTGTCCCTTGCTGGAGCAGGGGCAGGGAGATTCCCTCTGAAGGTAGACATGTCCCCACAGCTTGGGGATCTCTCTGTCCTGCCCTCTGCTCAAGGCCAGGTCACCCCTGGGGCAGTGTGTTCTGCTGACTCTCCTTGTGCTCGCCCAGAGAGATGCCAACTCCTGCCGTCACTGGCATCCCCTTACAGAGAAATGTATCTGCGCCTTATCAGATAAACAGGAGAACATTTCTGATAAAGATACGAAGACAAAGCTCTTAGATAAGATTCATGTGAATTATGAGGTCTCTGAAAATAGCTTATTCTTAAAGGTTTTCAACCGCAGCTCTCATGTGATGCAAGAGAGAGTCCTTGTGCGTCAGCCCAGCAGCAGATGTCAGCTGAAGGACGTGCCAAGTGACGGTGGGTCCGTGTGCCAGGAGCACGGGCCAAGTCTGGCACTGTGGATGAGGTCCCCATGCCACTGGTTCTTCTGTCTGTCTGTCCACAAGTCGGGTGTCGATGCCGTCGTACTTCACTGAAGTGCATTTGCCTCGAGGTATTGATTGAGGAGCAGTTTTGTGTGACCGAATTTCAACCTGCTGGATGTTTGCAGGCAGTTTGGTTGGTTATTTATTGGGGGTTTTGTGTGGCTTGTGCACAGCTGAGTAAACGAACGCTCATTCCTTCGAGGTTTCTCACGAAGCAGGTCGGAGCCAGCTTGAGTGAGCAGCCTCAGCTCTCCTGGGCTGCATCAGCAGAGGGCAAAGTGAGGTCCCTTCCTGCAAAGGAAAGAGAAGAAAATAGTTGTCTCATTAATAAATCTTGCTGGCAATTTTATTTCATTTTTAAACGTTATTTGAAGGCTTCTGACCCAGCTTACCACTTCTGTAGCCCTGACTGGCCTTTTCTGTCATGCCCACAGTGGTCAGAGGGGTGTTGCTGCCCGGTGCCCCTGGCTGGGCTGTGACTGCCCCCTGGCCAGCCTGGAATGTGGGGGTCAGCACTGGCAGCTGTGGCAGATCCCACTTGATGTATGTCAGTTCTGTACCACTGCTGGGGGCAGTGGCTCTGTGTGTTGGCCCCATGAAGCTTTTCTCAGTGGAAATACTGTTTATTACACAAAATAATAAGTTAAAGTAACTTAGCAGTAAGGCCATCCCATTATGTATATGCCCATCCTTGTCTTACTCACCAATGTTTGACCATCCTACCTCTGTTAGGTCCCATCTTTCTCGCAGGCACTGAGATCTGTGTCTGGCTGATACAACTCTGATCCCTTTGCCCTCGTTGTTCAAAACCACGTGTGCCAGCCCTTCCCCAGTTCCTGGAGCAGGGGCACACTGTAATTTCCTGTGCCCTGCTGTGGTGCTCAGGTGTGAGCCCCGAGAGGAGCTCCGTGTCCCTCCAGCTCGTGGTGCAGAAGCACGTTGGTGTCTTGCGGTTACTTTCTTCTGCTCTCTCTCTCAGTGGGAAGGATGCACCCTTCGAGGGGCCAGGGCACAGCACCCTCATTGTTTTGGCCACCACACACCCCAAACACTTGAAGTCACCACTTGCAGATCGTTATCCTGTAGTTCTATCATGCCTTGTAACCACCTTCCTCTTCCGATCGCGGGAGTGCGAGCACAACGCGAGAACTGGTGGTGAAGGGCGGTCACTTCCCAAACAGAGAGTTTGATGGTTTAAAGACAATTAGCTTTGATATTTCTGTGTATGGCCTGTGGCTCTGGACCAGCATGAGACTGGGAGGGCAGTGGCCTCCCAGCTGGGCAGCGTTTCGGCGTTGATTTAATCCTTTCCGTAAGCCACGAGGTGTTTGCCGCTTGTTAATTTAACAAACCTTTGGAGTGGTTGCTGCCCTGCAAGCCATACTAGGATAACTGCATCCCCTGGGGCAGGCAGGTCAGCATCCACGCCGAGCAGTGGGAGTGGAAGGGGGGCATCCCTGTCTGAGCAGAGAGGGATAAAGTGATGCTGAAACCTGTGCACGGTGGGCTCCTCCCTGCGCGGAGCTTCAGGTGAGCTCGTGGCACAACCAGCGAGCAGGGCTCTGTCCTGGTTAGCAAAGCCTACAAAGAGCACGTGTATTATTTATTTATGCAGCCCCATCCTGGTGTGACAGAGCGCGGCACCAAAGGTAAAATGACAGTAATTAGAATGGATCTGCACTCGGTGACCCGGAGAAAAGTGAAATCCCAGGAAGATAATCATGAGTGAAAGAGGCAACACACACACGCGCGCGCGTGCGCGCACACACAGACACAGACACACAGACACACACAGACACACACAGACACACACACACACACAGAGACACACAGACACAGACACACACACAGACACAAACACACAGACACACACACACACACAGACACACAGACACACACAGACACAGACACACACACACACACACAGACACACACAGAGACACACAGACACACATACACACACACAGAGACACAGACACCGACACAGACACAGACACACACACAGACACACACACACACACACACACACACACACACACACACACACACACACACACACACACACACA
>VWZG01009470.1:853835-882022 GCA_013396735.1 Grallaria varia | reverse complement strand
ACACAGACACAGACACACACACACACACAGACACACACACACAGACACAGACACACACACATGCACACACACAGACACAGACACAGACACAGACACACACACACACAGACAAACACACAGACACACACACAGACACAGACACACAGACACAGACACACACAGACACAGACACACCCAGACACAGACACACAGACACAGACACACACACATACACACACACATACACACACACCCCCCCCAGAAAAACTGTGACTGTTACAATTTGAATGAGGAAACGAGCTCCTAAAGCAAACTAGTTCCTGGAAATCCCATTAAGGCTGACAAATATCCAGCTCCAGGATTGGGGAAGTATCACAGTGAACATCTGTTCAGGTAAATAATGAGGACGAATCCAGTTGCTGTTTGGAAGCACCGCCTGCTCCCCTGCATGAGGTGAGGCTGTTAATGCACACTGCCTGGTAAAGCCGCCCGTGCTCGTTACAGAGCTAACAATTATAATATTCTCTGTGATGGGGGATTAGGGAACACCTGGCTCCCACATTAACTGCTTCCGTGACAGCAGCGCTGAGGATCACCAGCGGTGCTCACACGGAGGGGGGATGGATTGCCCGAGGAGAGCTGTGGGAATGGCTTAAACTGAAAAAGGAGAGATTTACATTAGATATTACGAAGGAATTCTTTACTCAGAGGGTGGGCAGGCCCTGGCACAGGCTGCCCAGAGAAGCTGAGGCTGCCCCATCCCTGGAAGTGTCCAAGGCCAGGTTGGACGGGGCTTGGAGCAACCTGGGCTGGTGGAAGGTGTCCCTGCCCATGGCAGGGGGGGGAATGGGATGTGCTTTAAGGTTTCTTCCAACCCAAACCATTCTGGGTTTCTATGATTCTATGAAAATGAGTGAGGTTCCAGTAAATTCAAGTCTGATAATTTCACCAAAAAGCACAGGAGGTCATGGTGCTCTTTGCTTTGTGCTCGCTTGGCTTCCAAAAGCCTTAATCCCAGAAAGCGTTTAAACAACAACAAATTCAAGTTCTGATTTGCTCACTGCTCCATCCTACTGTTTGAGGTCAGGTTTTTGTGGACCAATTTTGTCCTCTGTTTACTTTTCATGAGGAGGCCCAGCTCATGACCTGAAAAAGTCCTGAAAGGGAACTAAAGAGAACTTTGCACTCTTTGTTGTGTGGAGGGACTCATTCAGCACCACCATTTTGCAGGCATCCAGCATAAATAATTTATAGCCATAAAACCAGCCCTGGCAAGGGGCCCTGCTTATCCAGGAGGGCTGGAAGCATCACAATGGCTTTGGACTGGACAGTCCTGTGGACTCTGTGAGGTTTTCTGGTTGGCTTTGAGTTTTGTGAAGATAAATGAAGGTGGATGAAGGTCCTGTCTCCTCCAGGGACATGTTAAAACCCTTTGGAGGATCGTCTTGCGGATTTGCCTCCTGCATCCTTGGGGCTACACCAAGTGGCATGTCTTGGCCATGGGAAGATACCAACAGTTTGGTCTGAGTTGTCCCTTGGCCAGAGGACAAAGGTGTAACTGGATGGGCAGAGTGTTCCACACTGCTCCACACACACAGGGGGTTGATCAGGGCGGGCTCGGATGCTTTTCCAGGGCTTTATTCATGTGTGAGGCCCATTCATGTGTAAAGGAAATCAGTGTTGCCCTGGCAGTGCTGTGTGTGAGTTGAGTGCCCCAATGCTACCACCCCTTGGCCTCTGCTTGGATGGTCCTGCCCCCCACCCCGTGAGAATCACAAACATTTTGGGGATAAAAACTGCTGCTTTTCAGTGTGCCACCCGAGCCATGACACAGAATTTGATTCCTGTTGAATTTTCTCCACTGTCAGTCCCGGTGCTGAGGGGGTCCTGTGTCCATCCTTGGTGGCCCCACCATCCCTGGCATGGTGGTTTGCACCAGGGGAAGGCCAGTTTGACCTTCTTGGCCATGATGAGCAACCCAATAGCAATAATCCATGTGTGTTAACCAATCAGGATGAGAGAGCATCAGGGATACCTGAGTGTGGGGGGTTGTAACCCTTGATCCAAAAGCCTGCAGTGTGCTAACCTGTGTTGAGAGAGATGGTGGGTGGAAGAGGGTAGTGGTAGGACAAGGGGGAATGGCTTCAAACCAAAAGAGAGCAGGTTTAGATCAGATTTTAAGAAGAAATCCTTCCCTGGGAGGGTGGGCAGGCCCTGGCACAGGTGCCCAGAGAAGCTGTGGCTGCCCCATCCCTGGAAATGTCCAAGGCCAGGTTGGACAAGGGCTTGGAGCAACCTGGGCTGGTGGGAGGTGTCCCTGCCCATGGCAGGGAGTGGAATGAAATAATCTTTAAGGTCCCTTCCAACCCAAACCATTCCATGATTCAATTTTAAACTGCAGTGAAGGGACACAGATAAACAGTGTTGATCAACTTTTTCCTGGGTTGAGCTGTTCTGGCTGGAGCGTGGTGTGCAGAACCCAGCTCAGAATGATCAAGGTGGGATCCCTTTGATCCCCAGAGCAGGGGAGGGGCTGCATTTCCAGGACCTGATGCCATCTCTGTGCAGGCAGAGCCTGCTTGGCATCCTCCATGGGCTTCTTTGCTTGCAACAAGACTCTCAGATTTCTCTCTTGGCTCTCTTTGCTCACCAAAGGCAGTGGGTGCAGCAGTACAAACTGCAGGAAGGAAAAGCTGGAAGAAATCCTGCTTATTTTCTATTGTTTTTTTGCTTGTAGTAGGAATTTTTTATTTATTTTTTTTTAACTGTAAAGTGTGTTAAATGTTTCAGAAGTGACAGGGCTGGGATGGGACCCAGCACACACGGAGAACAAAGCATGTCAGCGAGTCCCTTGTCTCCGGGCTGGCTGACAACCCTCTGTTCTGGCTAATTTTTGGTGTCATCAATCACAGGGACCAAGACAGCAGCCTGGCGGTGCCCTGTGTGCGCCGCGGAGCTCATTGAGTGACCTATTAGTGCTTCCAGTTAATTCTGGTGACATATTTATAGCAGGGAGATCTACAGCACCGATTTCCTACAGGACACATCAGCGTTTGACATGAGATTAAGTTATAGAGTACCTTTTTGTGGCTGGATCAATAGGCAGAGTCAAACAGAGCCTTGTCTACATGCAGATGAGGAGGATTAGACTTAAATCGGCAAATATCAGTAACGGCTGTTTTTCCCACCAAGGGAAGAGTAGGCAGGGGGAAATTTCCATCATTAATAATTGAAGTTTATAGAGGGGGAACAAAAAAAAGGAAGGTATCATATACCTCTCCTGCAGATAACAGGGCCCCGCTTTTGCTGATAATTCTGTCTGGCAGACAAGTGCTAAAAAATTATTATGATTATCACTGAGTTTCTGAATCTGTTATGAGTCCTCTGCAGTCGGGGAGTATTTTAACAAATGCCCTTTTGTAGCACAGCTGAAAATACTTCTGGTAGCACAAAAGTGTCCATAGAAAACTACGGACAAAATAGCTGGAAATGAGAGTTGGTGTGATTTGCCAGAATGAGGAGAATAACAAATTCTGGTGTGGACTTTGTAAAGCAGGCTGGCTGGAGTGAGTGGGCACCTCCCTCGCCAGCTCCCAGCTCTGGAGGATGCAGAAAAGCACTGATGAGAAATCCTTCCCCAGTCCCTTGGGAATGCCCTGCGGACTTGCTGGGTGTCACTGTGATGCTCCAAGAGGCTGAGGCTGCCCAGGGGTGAGCAAAACCCTCCAAAAGCAGCTGGAAAAGGGCTTTTTATATCTCTTTGCAATGCAGCATATGAAAATGCAGAAGCTGTGTTTCTGCAGCCTTGAGAAGGAGTTTTCTGCTCTGTTTTGTACTTTCAGGGAAGGCTCCCAGTGCTAGCATAGGATTTCCATGTGCAAGCTGTGCCTGTTGGTCATGCTGGCAGGGACCCACATTCCCATCGTATGTCCATTAAACATTTTGGTCGTTCTTCATTCCTGCTACTCTTCAAGCTGCTGCTAATTTCTCCAGGCTGCAAAGCACTAGAGGTCGTGGTGCTCTGTGCTTCGTGCTCGCCTGGCTTCCAGGAGCCTTAATCCCAGCAAGCATTCAAACAACAACAGCTCATGTAAATCACGCAGGAAATAATACATGGAAAGAAGTCAGCATGAATTTCTAATTAACTACATTTGCAACTGGTGCACACGAGTTAAAGGGCATGTGATTTATCACCTGTCAGGAAAAATACTGGTTGTAGCTTGTGCTTCCAGTCTTGTAGTGTGTGCAGAGCTCAGCTGGGGAGTTAAAGGGCATCTGATTTATCACCTGACACCAACCATACTGGTTAGGGCCATCACGGCTGGGGTGGCACAGACACCACGCCCCCTCTTTCACCAAATAGCTGTTGGTTTGGTTATTGCTGCAGCAGTGAGATGTGTGAAAGAGTTTGTTTTGATGAATACTTCAGTCAAAGAAAGTTACAGTAATAGCTGCTGTACCCAGTTGAAAGGGAGAACTGGTGAGCTGTCAGTTTGGCACAATGGGCTGTCCTCAAGGATGCTGGTGTTGGTTGCATCCCTGGAAGTGTCCAAGGCCAGGTTGGACTGGGTTTGGAGCAACTTGGCCCAGCGGAAGGTGTCCCTGCCCATGGCAGGGGGTGGAATGAGATGATCTTTAAGATCCCTTCCAACCCAAATCATTCTACGATGATTCAATGACTTAACTCTTCTTCTTTGTGCTCGGAGGTTTAAGTGAGTTTGCTGAGACCAGACTTTGGGAAACCCCTTTAATTCCAAGCTCTTTCCTAGATATTAGGAACTTTGGGTGTGCTCGTTTGCCTGAGCCGAGCTTAAACTTTTAGTACTTAGGAAAACTAGTTCCTTCTTCTTGCTGGCCAAAAGGTGGGCAGCCTCACACAAGCTGTACATTGCAGTGCAGGCAAAACAGACCCACTCCCTGCTGGGGACCAGAATCCTTGGACTTGATGCAGAAAGTTCGGTGCAATTTCAGCGTGAGCAAACCAGACCAGGTGTCTCCATAAGTCAGAGGGCAGTTTCCAAGGGGCTGTAAAGACATCTGTGGGAACAGAGTGTTCATTGTGCATGGCAGGTTGGCCAAACTGGATTCTGTCCTTTGCTATGAGCAGATACCTTCTATTGTCACCCCATGTTTTCATGTCTGTGGTCACCTGGTAGACTCAAGAAAAGTTTTGAGTTTAGATGCTCTTTGAGAAAAAGCAGGTGTATCTAAAAAGGGAATAGATGAGTTTCTGTCCTTCCTTGTGAGCCCACACTGTGCTGCTGGAGAGGACTAGCTGTGAAATGCTTCTTCCCAGCTCCTTGTGACAGGCACAGCGCCCTTTGGGTAACCCATCACCTTCCTGGGTTTGGTGTGATCTGCCACAATGTCCCCGTCAGGTTTAGTGACTAGTGGGGTGAGAAATTATGCCAACAGAGTTCACACAGTTGGGGTCCACCAGAACATCAGCCAACAGGTTGTCGTGTCTAGATCTTTCTAGTCTTGGCTCGCCATGCAAAGTTAAGATGCTGGGGATTTTGTGTTTGTGTGTGAGATGACAGTTTTTGGAGTATCTAATGTATCTAATGTAAAATACTGAAAACTTTCCTCTAAATGTTTGTGTGTGCAGTCACTGCTGTTGGCTACATCAGCAGAAGATCAGTGAGAAAGCTCTGTGGACCACAAAAACCTCATTACATAATGTCTGGAAATGCAACACATACATGAGTTCAAGTAGGAGCTACAGTAAATCATGAGGCTCTTGAGGATGGAGGAAATTTTTGTAAACGAGCTTTAATTACCTAGCTCAAAAAATGTCCTAACCCAATGCTGAGCAGAAGTTGGAGCTGACTGGAAGGGTTGGGTGCTGAACCTGATGTTTTCAGCTGAATCAGTTCCTGGATGAGGCCTCCAAAAAGCCCTGAGACGATGAGAAGAAGCTCAGGGTGGTGGGAAACTGTTCCTCACCTGCTCCTCCCCATCCTGTGGCCACAGGTGAGTTAGAACAGTAGTACCAGCAGCTCTTCTCCCGGGCTCTCCGCTGTAGTCTTGCCCTAGTTCCACATTTTTCCTATGTCCATCTGATTATTACTTTGGTCCTTGTGCTCCCTGTGACCCACATGCCAAGATTTAGTTGCTGTGGAGTTCCTTTTTTTGTTTTGGTTTTTTTTTTTGGTTTTTTTTTGTTAAATTTTTAGTCTTCCTCTTTCTCTGTGCTCCTCTTCCAAGCATTTTGCAAATCTGGGCAATTAATTATCAGGGCAACTGCTAGAAATATTCCATCAACTTTGTGTCTTTTTTGCATAAAAATAAAAGTCTGATGGGGCCTTTCAGGTGTATCCAGGGTCTCAGGGGGAGTGAAAGAATGAAAAATGGTAAGTGCAATAGTGTTTTGCAGCTGCCTCAGCTGGGGGATGGAAGGAATCAAGGTAACACATTTATTTGACAGGGAATACTTTGTGTACTTGTGTAATCTGTTGATCTGAAAATTAAATCACTTTCTTCTTCATCTTCCGTGCCATTGATCTCGGAGTCATTAGTGAAAGCACGAGGCATCACCGTGACATGTCCCCTGCCTCTCACAGCCCTCACTGAGCACAACATGCATCAGCAGGTGATGTTATTGCTGGGAGTCAAACGTGGGTTGTGCTTGTCCCAGACCGTGTTGACTACAGGGGAAAAAAAAAAAAAAGGAGAGGGGCTGGAAGACTTATAAATTTTATTTATTTTCCCTAATAGTTGTCTTTTCCCTGTTTTTTGGAGCTGGCTCCCACACAGTGGGGTCCGCCCTGCTGCCCGTGAGTTGGGGGTTGTGGTTTTATGGTTGGGTGCCTGTGGCTGTGAGCAGAGGGGGAATTGGGGCTGCATTGGGGTGCAGGAGGCTGCCCATGCAGAGCAGCACCCACCTGGCCCCAGGGTGCTGCATTGCCCAGCCTGTGCCCCCTGGGCTGGTACAGCAGGAGGGGAACAGGCTGGGACTGGGGGCTCAGTGTATGTGTACATAGGTTTGGGGGGCTGTGGTGTCATAGATGCGTGTGGATATAAATACATTAAGTATATAATACTAAGTGTGTGTGAATTTGCATGTGTGCATAGTATATGTATAATTTCCACATTAATTTAGCTCTGGTCAGCCTCACTTGCAGTGTTCTCTAGTTATACAAATGCAATCCATTTGTGCTTTAGGGATGCAGAGAAAAATGAAAATTTGAGAAAGTCTGCTGGAAGACTTGAGGAATTGCTCTATTTAAACATTTGCTCTGCAAACAGGATTCAAGGTGACCTTATATTTAGATTATATTATATTTAGATATTTAGATTTAAAAGAGGGAGTTTTAGATTAGATATAAGGATTTCTTTACTTAGTGTGTGGTGAGGCCCTGGCACAGTTTGCCTGGAGAAGCTGTGGCTGCCAGGTTGGATGGGACTTTGAGCAACCAGATTTAATGGAAGGTGTTAAGGACATAGTTTGGGGAGAGATAGTCCTAGTCTTGCCATCCAAGGTGGCAGGAGTGGCCGTGGGCACCTTGCCACCACCTCCCCCTGGGCCTGGCACGCTCTCCCAGCATGTCCACTCTCAGCTTTCCAGAGAGCAGTTTTTGTGCTACTAAAGCTGTTCTTAAAAACCCCCTTCTGCTGGTTTATCCCAGCTGTGAGCGGTCCCTTGGAAACTCCAGCCTGCTGTTTGCCCATGAGTGCTTTTAGGATGAAGGCAACATGAGACCTGATAATGGCCAGGGACTGATGCACCGTAGATGGGAATAGATTAAAGGAAGGTGGGAATTGAAAACATTGGGTAAAATAACACAGCACCTGGGATTTAGGATCGAATCCCCCAGCTGCCTTCCCGTTGTTTTATTGCATTTACTCACTATCCCATGGGGACGGACAGTACCACAAGCCACGGGCTCGCTCCCCACCGTGCCTGCAGCATTGCTGTCCCTACAGCATCACCCTCCTCCTGGGTACCCAGCTGGACCTCTTCTGCAGAGCAGGGTGCCAGGTGACCAGGGGCAGGTGCCAGGTGACCAAGGACAGGTGCCAGGTGACCAGGGACAGGTGGCAGGTGACCAGGCACAGGTTCTAGGTGATCAGGAACAGGTGCCAGAGGTCAGCCCCTGTTCCTGCTGGTGCACATCATTGCCCTGGGAAGCAGGGCAGGCATCGAGCATGTCCCACGCTGCTGACACAGGGCTCGGTGTCTCCCACCGCTGGGAGGGATAAAGAGAAGGGAAGATGAAAGGAACAATAATATTTTTACACTTACTGTAACTCGGGTTCAGTTTCATATTTCATTAATTATTGTTTTGTCATGTTGGGAGCCTGGGGAGGAAAATATTAATCACAGGCTTTGCTGAGTGCTGTTTCAGTAAGTAAATTAATTTCGGACGGGAAACTTGTTTGTGGATGTTTGGCTCCTTCGTGCAGTCGGCAGGCGAGCTCGCTGTGCTCCCCAGCACTCCACCGAGCCCCACCATCCCCTGCCTGACAGGCTTTTTGGCACCCTTTGGTTGCAGCATTCACTGTCACCACAGCGAGTGGAGCTTGCAGGTCCCCTTGGGGTTTGTTCTGCCTGGTTTTGTTTGCCTTTTTTCTCTAATGACTTCTGGCAGAAGCCAAGGCAAAGAGATGCCACGTGTGGCTGGAGCAGGAGGTGGTAGCAGCCACGGGTTGCTGCCAAGATCCAAAGTGGTCTGTGCAAAACTCCCCTGGCCTGAGGCAGCTGTGTGAGAGGAATCTGACAGGCAGGAAGGGGCATGGACCATTGCTCCTCTCCCCTCTCCATCCTCTCCATCCCAAGTCACTGCTCACCAGCCTCCGACTGTATCCCGCATCTCTCTCCAGGCACAGGGCTGCACCAGGGCTCTTCCCTTCTGTGCACCACTCATGGACTGGGGAAATTCCAGTGACACATTTCCATCTTTTTTATACATCAGAGCCAGCGTTTCCTTGTCAAGGAAGAGAGCCCTGAGGTAGATCTGATTAATGGTACCCAGTGTGTTCCCCCCTCATTGTCTTAGAAGCGAGTAAAGAGCTGTGTTGGCTGAGCATGGATCAGAGCAGTTACATCTCAGCTACTCAAAGCAAACCTCCCAGGTGCTTATTTTGGGAGAGGGCTTTGCATCCTTTCTCACTTCTGAAGTCCGTGACCCCAGACAAAAATAAATACCATCTAACTGCTCCTGCTCTGGGTTATTTCTGGCAGCATCTCCAAGTAACTGAATTTCAGAAGGCTGTGAGTGTGTGTGTGTGTGTGTGTATAAACCAGTAGATCTCAGTAAGATAATCAATTATATGCAAGAGGAAACCAGAACTTTTTCCATTGGTTTTATCAGATATTGTGGTCAGTTGAGGCAATTCAGAGCAACTCGGAACCCGATTACATTCATTCTTCCTATAATCACTCCATCTCTGTTCACCATATTCAGTTAAAGTGGCTTGTTTGCTACATCCGCTCTGCTGCCAAAATAACCTCATTTACTCCTGCAAACGGCTTCTGCTGCTGCTGCTGTAGTGTTCCTGCATTGCAAATACATTCTTGGCCACAGCCCTGAGGTTTGGATATGCTGTTCTTTGAATCCTGCCCCCGAGTTGATTGGCTGGCATCTCATTCACTTTCAAATACCGTTTGAATGACAGGAGGCTGCTTTGGTTTTTTGGGAAACATGGGCTTTGCTTTCACCTGCTGTGGAGCTGAGCAGCCGCTGAGCTCTGAGCTCCTTTCTTGGGCTGTTGCTNGTGGAGATCAACAGGGAGAAGAATGTAAACTTAGAGAAGCTGCAGCACAAGATTGAAAAACATCAGCCACGGAGAGAGATCACGAGGACTTTATTTGACACCAATAGAGTTGTGTGTTATTGGCATTAACCAGTCCCAGGGTGGTTTGCAGTGTGTGTGCAGTGTGTGAGCTCTCTGGGTTATTTAAGGGGCGTTTTCACAACAATGAACGACATTACCTTGATCATGTTGGTCCGTTCGTGGTGTCCATGAGTTTCCCTCGCATTAACTCGGGGTGCTGCTTAGTGGAAAGTTGGATCCAGAGCTGGCAGGAGCTGCTGTGACTGCAGCAGTGGATGCAAGGGAAGGGTTTGGCTGCACAGGGGGAAATCAGCAGCTGGTGAGCAGCCTCTGCTCTGTGGAGCTGTGTCCTTGCCCTCCATCTCCTCCTGCCCCTGGTTTTTGCTGGAGTCACGTGCATGAAGCCCCACCGAGATGGGGCAGTTTGGTGAGAGGTGTTTGGGTGATGCTGGAATAGCTGTCCCATTTGGGGAAATCCTAGGATGGTTTAGGTTGGAAGGGACCTCAAAACTCATCTTGTTGCAACGCCCTGCCATGGGCAGGGACACCTTCCACCAGCCCAGTGGGCAGGGACACCTTCCACTAGCCCAGGTTGCTCCAAGCTCCATTCAACCTGGCCTTGGACACTTCCAGGGATGGGGCAGCCACTTCTCTGGACACCCTGTGCCAGGGCCTGCCCTCCCTCCCAGGGAAGAATTTCTTCCTAATGTCTAATCTGAATATAGTGTCCTTCAGCTTAAAGCCCTTGCCCCTGGGTGTATCACTACCAGCTCTTGTCCCCTCTCCAACTCTTTTGGAGCCCCTTTAGAGACTCCAGGTGAACAACCCCAGCTTCCTCAGCCTGTCTTCGTTGGGAGGATGGGAATAAAACCTGGCCAAGATGGCCAAGATCCAGGTTTTTGCTTTGCATTCTCTGGCTTTGCTGTGGCTCAGCCCTTGCTCCTCGCCCTGGAATGTTGAGTGAACCTGCACGAGCATTGTTGGTCCAGCCACAATTCCCTGGTCCCAGCAGCTCCCTGGTCCCCAAGGACCATCGGTGAGGTTGGAGGGGACTCTGAGCAACCTGATCTGGTGGAAGGTGTCCCTACCCATGGCAGGGCGTTGGAGTGAGATGCTCTTTAAGGTCCCTCCCTACCTGGACAAGTCCAGGATTCGATGATGTGACCACGTGCTGCTGTTTTCTGTCAGCACAGGGGAGAAGCAGATGGAGCTGAGCACCAGCAGGCTGGACCTCGTGGTGGGATTTCCTGCTGGGTTTTCTCCTCTCCTTCCTAGCCAGGCCTCGCTGCCCCATGTGAGGCAGTCAAGGTGCACCATCACTTGGTGGAAAGGAAGGGCTTTTGTCTCCTTGAAGCTCAGGAAACCGCTGTGAAAACAAAGCCCCCAAAACAACCCAAAGCAGGGATGGTTTTACGGTGCCTGTGAGTTTCTCACGCTTCTTGGCTCAGAATGTGATTTTAGGGCTCTGAAATGAAACTGTGTTGAAAACATTGTGGGGTTTTTTCGCTTGTTTCAGTGGGGGGAGTGAAACTTCTCATAGCTATAAAATGTAAAGCCAGACGTGAATTTGTCCCCTTTTGTTTTCCTATAAGTATTACCTTCTGCTTCAAGATACATAAGCATTTTTTCAGCCTGGCGTGCTGTGAAATCCTGCTTTCAGTGATGAAAGCCCTGATTTGTTTCACTCTGAATTGTGGCTCTGCCCCAGCCCCGAGTGGGAGCTGCATCTGTGTTATAAAATCGGATATTTGGAGACGCGAGGCTGGAGTGGCAGGGCAGGGGTTTGTTTGCAGAGGGGTTCTCCTTCCAGTGGGCGTGTGGGGCTGAAGTGTCCCTCTGCAGTGCCACAGATGAGTGTGTTTATCTGTATTTTACATGTGGGGACTTCAACAGCCTCAAAATGAGCCCATTTTGGGTGAAATTAGGGCAGCTTTTCATGGTGCACTGGGGGTCCCCCCAGGTCCTGCCACTGTGCTTTCCCAGGGAGCACAGAACAGCCCCCGTGCTGGCGACTCATATCCCTGCATTGAATGATTTGCCAAAATTAATGATTTTCTGTGTTGTCGTCAGGTCTCTGCCACCTCCTGTTCTGACAAAACGAGGCCTTTTCCTTTTTTTCTCCCATGAAATACCTCTGGGCTTCAAATGTCCTCTCTTGGCCCCGGGCTTTGGTTTCCCATCTTTCCTCCCTTGCTTTCCCACCTCTCTCTGCTGAGAAGGGAGGGGAGCAGAGCTGAATTCAGCACCTGGAGCAAGTGTGTGCTGACACTTTGGATAACAACATTACGGGGTTTTCTGTGTTCTTCTCTGACCTGTTATTTTTGCACTCTATCATTTTGATATCGACATGCTTTCAGTGGAGCTTTGCATGGGGCAGCTGACATGATAGTTGGTCTTACCACTTAATGCTCAGTTAATTTAACCCCCTGCTAAAGTCTGCAAGGATTTCAAACCCCTCCTTCCCGCACAGACTCTTCTGGATTTGTCAGTGCAGGATTTCTCCTGCTCTGATACTCCCTTCTGCTTGGTTAGGTGGCTCTGAAATTCCCAAGACTTCGTCACTTGTAATTAACCTAAATAAAGTGCTTTTCATCTGCAAACTTTGTTTCACTCTGCAGCCTACTTTTCAGATCATTAATAAAGATACTGAGCAACAGGAGACCTGGTTAAATACATCTGTTGGTGCGTTGTTCATTATTTCTGTCATGAAAAACAAGTCTTGGGCACAGTTTTGTCATGGCCCTGAGCAGCGTCAGGTCTGTGTACAGTGTCACCCACATCTAAAGCTCAGTTTGGTTAAACTAAAGCACACAGCTGGGATCAGTCTTAAAATAATTTAGGCTTAAGTCAGTTCCTCACAGAGCAGCTGTATTTAAACGAAATTTCAGTTGACAGCATCCACAGCAGTGGAAGTTGCGATGAAAACACACCTTTATTGAAACGGGCTGAAACTCGATTTGAGGTGGGTTCAAAGCTTTACAATTTCTTTGTAGAGAGCTCTGAGAAGAAACCTTGGAAAGCATCAGCCTGCCTGAGCAGCCGTTTCTCCCGCAACCCTTGGTGGCTGCACGATGTTGTGTGGGACCATCAGGGTCTCTTACCCTCCCCTGGGTCTGTTTTGTTGTCACCAGTCTCCCTTGCCCTACAATAAGGCTTGAGTTGCCCCAGTTTGCAGGTTTGCTTTCCAGGTCTCTCTCAGAGGTGCTGTAGCATTTACCAACCCAGAGCTCTTCTGCAGAGCAGCTGATTTTGCTGGTGATTTTGTGCCTGTCCCATTTTACAGGCTCCTTTGGGGCTGCTGTGCTTGGAGAGGCAAAGCTAAAAATGCTTTTGCTGCGACATAAACTGGAGTTTAAGTTGTTGATAAAATGCTTGTCCTGATAGGAGGTTTGGCGTGGGTGGTCTGTACTGAAGAGATCCTGTGCCTTGTCCTTATCCCCCAAAATCATCGGTAGCCCTGGGTGGGAAGCCTTGGAGAAGGACAGAGGGAACATGACTGATGCCATTCTCTTTGCTGGCTGATGGGACCATGGCTTAGCAGTGGTGAGAGAGCAGAAACTCCCCAGGAGGGACACAGGGAGTCTTAATTTCTAAATTCAGGGGAGCATAATTAAATACACTCAGCTGTCGTGCTGGGTCTGGGGACTGTGGGGTGCAGGCAGGAGTTGGTGAACAACATGTCCCAGGCTGCTCTGAGACCCAGGAGATGGATGGATGGATGGGTGGGAATGATGTCCCAAAATGATGGTTTCTGGGCTGCCTGCAGTAAATATCTCCATGCAGACTGAAACGACGGCCCTGCCTCAAGCAAAGGTAGATGTGATTTGGAGGGTTGTCTCTGTCAGCACTTGCAGCCTCCTTCAGATCCAACCACGTTGCATGTTGTTTCCTCTATGACTTGCAAAGATTTATATATGTAATTTTAGACTTAATATATTAATACTTATTTTCCAAGAAATATAAACTATGGGCTTGCCGCTCTCTGGGAGATTCATTATGCTTTGTTTAAAGGAACCAAACCTGTTTTCCTTTCCAACGAGCACACAAGTGTCTGGTCCCACTCACCAACTAGAGAAGGTGATTAATTCCTCTGTTTTTGTAGGCAGCAGCGAAACACGGTCTGGTGATACATAAGCACCCTGCAGCCTCGCAGGGGCTGAATTATCTGGCACAATGGAGCCTATAATTAGCAGGTGGAGAAGACGCTGCACGTGGAGCATTAGAGGATCACAGAGGGACAGGTTGCAGGGCAACCGAGGGAAACAAGAGATTATAGCCAGGCAGTAACAAATTAAGTGTTTTCATCTCCCCGGGATGCTTAAATCTTTATAATACAAACTCAAATAAAGAGAACCTTCATTGATGTGGAGGAGTTCAACCGGAGCAGAGTCTGTGGCTGTTGTACCATGTAGCACTGGTATAATTCCTGCTGCTCCCTCTGTGGGTTCAGAACAAGGAGGATTCTTTCTCTTAACGGTTTGGAAAAATTTGAAAGTGAGCAAAAAAAGGTATCTTTTGTATCTTTTCT
Organism: Grallaria varia; assembly: GCA_013396735.1. Lineage (NCBI taxonomy): Eukaryota > Metazoa > Chordata > Aves > Passeriformes > Formicariidae > Grallaria > Grallaria varia. Next base: position 867,738 of record VWZG01009470.1, on the reverse strand, counting down.
AGAGGTGAGGCTGAAATATAAATGAATCATATTCGCTGGAGGGCTGAAATCTTGATGTGACTTCCCAGATTGGGATACAGTGCTGGTGGAAATCACTTTCCCCCACTAGATGCTTTTGGTGAAAACATGGAAGAACAGTCATGTCAGCTAATAAATGTGATCTTTTTTAGGTGGCTGACTTGGGCGCCATGGGGGCCTGAGCAGAGGGTCAGCCTCTGGAAACATGGGGCTCAAAATGATCTCATGAGATGGCAAAGCTGAGCTTGAGTATCATCTCATTGAACCCTTGATCTGGAGGGTTTTAACAGTGCATCTTTTGTTCTACAGGACAATAAAACCCTTCTCAAGACTTCAAGCAGCCTGGCTGTGAGGTGGTGCCCATCCTGCGAGGTAGTACCCATCCTGTGAGGTGGTACTGCCTTGATGGGCACCACAGCAGTTTGGGGAGCAGCAGGACTTGGTGCAGCTCTGCTGGTTGTCCTTGTTGGCACAGTCCTACTTCTACATTCAGATGCTCGTGGGGTGGCATGTAAGGAGGTCTCTTGCCTTCCACTGTGCCATGGCAAGGAAAGAAAAATGGGTTCTCCTGCTCATACCTTGACTTTGTGGGCATCTTCTTTGCCCAGGGCCATGCTTCATGGCAGCACTGTGCAGATAACTGCTCCTTGGTGAGCAATTTGGTCAGTGGATTGAGCCTTCCTGAGCTGGACGCATCTTTGGAGATACACTCTTGATCCTGTGGCTCAGGAAGAAATTGCAGCCAAGGAAGAGGGAGAAGCTGCTGGTGGCGCCCTGTGCCAGTGTGCCTGGTCACCTGGGTCACGCTGGGCTTGACCAGCAGTTAAGAATAAGTCTCAAAAATGAGAGCGTGAACTCTGTCTAGAAGGGTTTGTCTCTTTGTGCAGTGTCTGGTATGGTGTTTCTGACACTTGGCTGGAGTGGGACAGTCCATGAACACACCATTTGTGGGACAGGGAGGTAGTGCCATAAGCACAAAGCTTATGGGACACACCTGTTATGGGACAGTCCATGAAAACACCAGTTATGGGACAGGGGGGTAGTGCCATAAGCACAAAGGTTATGGGACAGTCCATGCACACACCAGTTAGGGGTTGGAGGGTAGTGCCATAAGCACAAAGGTTATGGGACAGTCCATGAACACACCTGTTAAGGAACAGCGGGGTAGTGCCATAACCACACCAGTTATGGGACAGTCCCTGCTGCTCAACCCCACTGGTGCACACTGGGAGGTGTGCGGTGGCGCTGGGTACCCAATCCTCAGGCTTTTCATGCTATCTGGCCTTACAACCCCTGTTTGAAGGTGTTGGCTGAAGGAGTGCTTGGGGCCAGGATCCATCCCAGGGCTTGAAAGTGTACTTGTGTGGATGAAAACTGGATCCAGTGGATCCATACACAGCATCCCTGTGCTGGTGGGAAGTGCCTGGTGGTAAGGACAGCTGCTTGCAAGGACCCAGCCCTGGAGTCCCTTTGGTTCTTCAGCTGATGTTTTCTCCTCTGGAGAGGGGATGAAGTCCATGCAGGAGTTACAACCCAGATGATCATGGACAGAGTGCTCCATAATACCCCTCACAGTCATTCCTTTAACAGGCATTGCTTGGATTATGTTTGAGAATTACTAAACATTAGAGTGGATTGAAGAAAGTGGATTTAAGAAAACACCTTTGGTGTTGGGATTTGAAACTGGCAGCTGGCACAGAGACGTGATGGCAGCCACCACCACCACCACCACCACTCCTCTGTGCGTCCTGCAGGCTGAGCATCAGCTTCTCCTCCTGTCAAGCCCATGTTGGACTCCTCAGGGCCATTCTGGTGGCAGCTCCAGTGTCACTGCCGTGCCCGTGGCCTCACAGGAGGGATGCAGAGTGCTGGGGCACAAGGATCTCAACAGGGGCCAACATTTCCCTTTGCCTCATTAGTGAGTCCATGCTGATTAGTGCCTGCACCCATGCAAGTGACAACAGGTAGGACTGGGGAGTTTCAGCAGTCCTGGAAGGGGAAGCACAGCCAGAAATCCTGCGTGATGTGGGGGTGAGGGCTCTGGGAGGAAGGTGGAGACTCAGCTTGTCAGGGGAGTTTTTGCATTTTCCCTTTGTCAGCAGGAGTTAATATGGAACAGGGCAAATCCTTCCCCCCAGAAGGAGCCTGGCGAGACCTTCCTTGTGAATATATGAATAACAGGTTGGTAAATAGTGCATCTGAATTTATGAATGATCTGACACTGACAGGCTGAAACAAACTCTGTAATTTTATTGTGGTAGCTTTAGTAGGTCAGACATATACATGCCAAGTCAAAATGACCTAGAAAACCTTTCTAAGTCAAACTATTGCTTGAAAAGTTGTCTTTTTCAAAGGCAAGGCCGTAAGTTTTCATGCTTACTCTGACACGTTTTCCTTCTAACAGTGCAACATGATTTGTCATGTCCTACACTGAGAAGAGAGAAAGAAACCTGACCAAAGGGGAGTACTACTTTCGTAATGAGTCAATGCTTCTTCTGGCCACCTCTCTTGTCCTGAGATAAGTGTGTTGGATACTTGACCTGCAGGAGTTTAAGGCAGAAGTTACAACACCGATTGTACTGGCACTGTGTTGTTTCCAGAGGTATTCAAGCCTTGCAAGCTGCTGGGTCCAGCCCACCCTTGGAGCCCTAACCCTTAATAAGGAATTAATTTATTTATTGGGGGCTTTTTCTCCCCTGAAGAGGCTCAGGGGAGGCTGGTGAGGTTTGCCTATGATGACAGTCATCATTGAAGAGATGGGATGGGACATCTGCTGACCTGGACACCACAGTCTGGGAGTCACGGGTGTGGGTGAAGTTGGAAGGACCAAGGCTGGAAGGACCCAGAACCATGATGTCATCATGCAGTTCCTGCATCCTCTGTTAACATCTTGCAGTCTGAGCAAAAGCAGGCTTCCGTGCTGTTAGGAGGAAGCCTGAGCTTCTAATAAAAGCTCATTTGTTCTTGTGGGTTACTTATTTTCAGAGTCCAAATGTAACCGTGGCTCCAACAAGAAGTGTAAAGGTCTCCCCACCACCCTCAGTTGGTTTGGGGTGGCCTGAAACATTTTTGCCCTGTGGTGCTTGTGGTGATGCTGTGAGATGTGGCTGGATGGGGACCTGGGATCGGGGTTAGCAGAACCTGCCACATGCTGGGCTGAGCTGCCAGCATCCTCAGACGTGCCCAAATTCGGGAATCCTTAAGGTTGGAAAAGTTCTCCAAGGTCTTCAACCTTCAACCAAATACCCCCGTGCCCACTAAACCATATCACAGAATGCCACATCTGCTCATTCTTTGAACACTTCCAAGGATGGTGACTCCACCACTGTTCCCAGGAGCAACTCCCAAGCAGAAGTTCTGCTTCCCAGCCATAGCTGAAAGCAAGCAGCTCACCCCCACTGGCTTTACACCTCGTGAAGAATGGGCATCCATCCCCTTTCCCATCCCATGCCCAGGGCTCCACACGGCTCCCCTCCACCTGCCCAAGGCAGTGGGGTTGGAAATAGATGACCTCTAAAGGTCCCTTCCAACCCAAACCATTCTATCAATGATTCTGTGAACTAGAGGATCTCTGGAGGTCCTTCCAACCTAAACCATTCTATCAATGATTCTGTGAACTAGAGGATCTCTGGAGGTCCCTTCCAACCCAAACCATTCTACCAATGATTCTATGAAGTAGAGGCTCTCTGAAGGTCCCTTCCAAACCAAACCATTATATCAATGATTCTGTGAACTAGAGGATCTCTGGAGGTCCTTCCAACCCAAACCATTCTATCAGTGATTCTGTGAACTAGAGGATCTATGAAAGTCCCTTCCAACCCAAACCATTCTACCAATGATTCTGTGAACTAGAGGATCTCTGGAGGTCCTTCCAACCCAAACCATTCTACCAACCCATGACAGCCCCACAAAGAGGGCTCGGTGCAGGTGGGTATCATCACAGGGGACATCCCACGGGCTCCCCGGTGTCCGGCGATGCCGCCCTGCCGACATTCCCACCGGAGCAGCACAGCCCAAACTCCACAGGTTGCAAACAGTTCGTTCAGCTGAGCCATGACCTACTTGAAAGTAGCTTTTGCCATCCCAGGGAAGTGGGTAATGGGAGGCTGCAGTGCCTTCGGAACAATTACAGCTCACAGCAGTCCAAATGAAAATGTTTGTTGAAAACAACATGTGCATAATTAAGGCTTAATGAGCCCTTGTCTGTTTGGAATCTGCAATTAGATTTATAATAGAAAATACCAGCAAATGCCAAATAGCTTTAAAAGAAGACGAGATAAAAGATAATTTTGCTGCAAATCTATAGTAATACTGTAATTTAATGAGCTGGAAGTGGTGCAGAGAAAGACTGTAAAAGCTTTGGACAAGTTTGTATTGTGCGTGTTTATCTTATCTGCCCATTTCCCTATCTATAAAGCTGTCAGTCTTGCTTTTAACTGCTTGGAAAAAGGCAGGACTTTGCTAAAATCTGGAAGACTCCCTTTGTTTAATTTTATTTAAGTCATTAATTAGTCAGGCAAAGCTGCTCTTTTCTCTTTCTCATCAACACACTTTAAACTCCTTTTTAGGGTTAATAATAGTAATAATAATAATAATAGTAATAATAATATATTTATTCAATTATTTACAGTGAGGCAGAGGGATAATAATAATAATCTGAGGTGCTTCTTTCTGATTAGTTTTGTTAATTTTAATGAGTTTTTAGCTGTTTTTTTAAGATGTTGAGAATTTTCAGCACTAAGGGAGATACTTCATAAATAAACCTGAGGCCAAGTTGTCTGCAGTAAGCACAAAGTACTGATGAAAAAGTTACATAGCAGTAAAATCTGGTAGAAAGATATAAAATGAGCAGAGAGAGGTAGCAAACAAAAAAGAAAAAAAACCAAAAAGCTTGTTTGGATTGTGAGAGGGGGCGGCGGGGGGGTGGTTTGTGCTCAGTACTTGAGGCTGAGAATGAAGTAGTACCAGCTTTGGGTGCAACAAGGCAATGCAGGTGAGGGCGATGGGGTGACGGGGCTGTGACAGCCCCCTGGCCACGCAGCCCAGCAGCTCTGTGTGACAGACCTAACTCAGCACTTCATCAAACGAGGATGTGGTGTTGCTGCCCGTGGAGGCACCTTTCCCATGTGATGTTATTGCCTGTGTGAAACGTTGCTGAGCCTCAGCTTCTGTAAAACCTGGGGTTTGCATGTCACGACCCTCCGGCGTGTGAAGCTGCGACGCCGCTGCTGCTGCTGCTGCTGCTGCTGCATTTGCAGCTCGGGGTGTGCAGCGCCTGCAGAGCTCGGGGCTGTCTCCATCACCTCCCAGCCAGCAGGTTTCAGCTCCATCCTTTGCAGTGCCCCTGGGTGCCTGTGCACCCTGTGCGTCTCCATCTCCCCACCCTGCTCCTGACCTGCTGCATCCGCTGCATCCCGGGGTTTTGCCTTTCCCAGGGATGTGGAACCACATGGTCAGAGCAGCCCCACCATCAGCAGGGACACCTCCCTCTGGATCAGGTTGCCCAATCCAACCCAACCTTGTAATTTCAGAAATTATCTTCCAATTGACCGAGTTTGGATTTATTTTTCTGCTTTAAAGGAGATCTCACTTTTCATTAGTTTTGCATTTTTAGACTCACAAATACGTCTAAGTGTGTAAGGTGAAACTGTGAAATGGACTTTACTTTGTCAGCCCTTTTTTTTTTTGCAAGTCATACTATGTACCTCTGCAAGAGTACATTTGCGTACAGAGTGGAGGGCAGAACCACAGAAAGCAGGTTTTTACTGGTGCCAAATATCTGTGTGTTGGAAATTATTTTCTAAATGACTGGCATGGAAGATCTCTGATTTATTTTTTTTCCCCTCCCAGCTAGGTGGTTTTTCGTAATGCTTCATAATGACTTGAAAATTGATTATTCTCCTACATTATGCTTTGCAACAGAAGAAAATACACATGGTCTTGAATTCTGCGGGGTAGGGATGTGCTTTTGCTTGGAAAAAGGTTTGGGTTGGAAGGGAGCTTAAGGTTCCAAACCCGCTGCTGTGGGCAGGGACACCTTCCACCAGCCCATGGTGCTCCAAGCTCCGTCCAACCTGGCCTTGGACACTTCCAGGGATGGAGCAGGCACAGCTTCTCTGGGCACCCTCTGCCAAGGCCTCCTGCCCTCTGAGTAAAGAATTTCCTCCTAATATCTAATAAAAAAACTGCACTCTTTTAGTTTAAAACTATTGCCTCGTGTTCAATCACTCTCTGCCTGTGTACAAATTCACTTTTCCTCTTTCTTATGAGCCCCTTTAGGCGCTGGAAGGGGCTCTCAGGTCCCCCTGGCGCCTTCTCTTCTCCAGGTGAACACCCCCAGCTCTCCCAGCCTGGCTCCAGAGCAGAGGGGCTCCAGCCCTTGGAGCATCTCCATGACCTCCTCTGGACTCGCTCCAACAGCTCCATGTCTTTCTTGTGCTCCAGATGGGGTCTCATAGGGAATTTAGAGGAGGGAAAGTATTCAGAGAAGTACTTGTGCCTGCAGGTGAATAGTGTCTGCCCTGGGCTGTGCTTCAGGTTGGCTGTACTGAAAGAACAGGGGCTGTAGAGTGTATTAAAGTTACTGTTTTTCTTTGTGAATGTCAGTTGAGTAGCATGTGGGATTTTATGAATTATTGGAGTGGGTTAGGAGATACTTGGGAGCCGGGTTGTTAACCTGTACAGCTGTCAGCAAGGCATGGGGATTGGAAGCATAATGCACGGTCTTAAAAAGTGAATGGCTCTGAGCCATCTCCTGCTGGCCCCTCTGACAGCTCCGTTCCTCGCTGTGACGTGCTCGGTTATTTATTTGCTTTGCAGTTGAGAAAAGATAAATAGAGGTTTCCAAACCCATTCCCTCCCCGCGCGCGAGCGTCAAGCCCAGCATCCCCCAGCGAGTGCACGTGCTGGCAGCTCCCTGAGGAACTGCTGTTACTCCATCCAGGAATTCTCTTTGGCTGTGCACCTGAGCTGTGCTGCCCACCTTGGGTCCCTGCATGGCCCCTGGGCAAAGGGGACAAAACTACGGGGTGGGAAACCTTCCCTGCTGCGGGTGTCTTTATTCCCAGCTGCTCCCTTGTCTCCTGGCTGTTGCAGTGGCCACGTGTAGCCCCTCTTGAGTGGATCCTCTGCTTGCTGTTGCTCTGCTGTCGAAATCAGCATCTCCATAAAAGACTCCCAGAGCAGAGCTTTGCTTGTAGCTGTTTCCGAGGCAGACAGGTATAAGCTCTATTTTTGTCTCGGCCCTGAGGTTTTATCTTGCAGAAAACAATGTTCCTTGGTGCCTTCGACGCTGGCACTGTTCTAGCACAGAGCCTCCGTGGCTTCTCATACATCTTTGGGTGTTTTCTGCCTCTCTTCGTTTCCTGTGGATTACAAGTGTTGCTGGTGGAGCAGCCAGTGCAGTTAATTCTCATTAGCATTTACTGTGTTTAATCCAGACTATCTGAACACCAGCCTGCTGTTGCATCACCAGGGATGTGCTGCATCCCTGCACCCACCTCCCTCCCCAACAGGGCACCGGGGCTGCCTTCGGCTCTCCCGCTCCTTCAGCTGCTGGTGGGTGAAGGACCAGCTTAGCAAGGACCTGGTGTTTATTTTTCTTTGCAGATAAACACCTCGAACACCTGTGATAAACAGCTCAGGATGTGCTTGTTGTTTGGTTTCGAAAAGGAAGTGATGTACATGCCCGAGCCTTGCAGCAGCGTCGCTGCAGAACAAACAGCGTGGAGCTGGTCAGGGATGGGCTGGGGAGGTCCTGGGTGAGGGCAGGGGGTGCTGCTCACCTCCCAGCAGCCTGTTTTCCTTATCCATGCCCAGACTTGGAGAGGCATCGGGAAGGGTTTGGTTTGGCCAGAGGGGCAGCTGCAGTGGAAGAGGAGGGTGGAGATCTCCTGAGCTCTCAGTGCACCAGGGCTGCTCGGGGCACCAGCAGCACCTCTCGTTGCATCAGGCTAAAAGCTAAACACGATCATCTGAACACAGTCAGAAGGTATTAGATCAAGGTCTGCCCTCAGGGGCAAAACCTGCTGAGCTGAAAACCCCAACCCACCCTCCGTGCACAGCAGAGGTGGAAGTGTGAGCAACTTTGGCCTTTATATTAATCGCCCTTTCTCCGAGCATCGTTTCTCTCCTCACTGCAGCTGGGTGGAGGAGAGGAGCCTGGATGGAGGATGAGCTGCTCTGGGTGGCTTTCTCTTCTTTTCAGAGTTGCACGTGAAAGGGTTAAGCAGAATTTTGATCTCGGCAATATTTTCATGCTTATACATTCTGTTTCTCATTTCCATGACAAAGATGGTAGCAAGAGCAGAATAAGGTACAGAATTTGCAGAGCAATTTTAAGACTGTAATGAGAACAGAAAATAGTAGGGGGAGAAGAATTGTAATTAGAATATGAAATGGGAAAAAAAAATTAATCTATTTCCATGTCAGTCTTAAGACTAAATTCTGCTGCTCCCTGTAGCTTTCAGTGGATGGGGTTTTTGTGTGTGTATGTGAAGAGCTTGAACTCCTTTGCAGGCTCTGAAAGATCCAGGTAAATGAGTTTAAGTCCTCATTCCCCCCCAAATAATGTAATAACAATAATTTTGTGTGCAGTGTTCACGGAGAACCAGCCAGCCTCTTAGATAAATGAATGCTGTCACTTGAATAGTGGTGGCATTTCAGATCTTTCCAGCCTTGAGCTCAGGAGAATGGAAGGGAATGCTGGAGATGCTCCTGGGGTGGGGGTCAGTGCAGCTGCCCGGGTGACCCCCACATAATCACGTGCCACACAAGCACCCAAACCCCAAATATTGGCAGTCATGAGGGACATCTGTGTGTCCCAAGCACCCAGGCAAAGCTGGGACACTGGGGTGGGGCTGTGCAGCACGTGGTCCAGCTGAGCTCTGAATATCTCCAGGGATGGACATCCCACAACCTCGTGGTTTAGTATTTGACCACCCACGTGCTGGGAAATGTTTTTCCTGATGTCCCCTGAGATTATATCTACTCAGAGATCTTCCAGCAGCCCACAGGCCAGGGTTTGAATTTACTAATCACCTCTCATTTGTCCAGTTGCTATTCTGGATCCCTCTCAGCCACAGCATCCCACAGCAAGAGGTTTTGTTGTTGGGCCCAGTCTGGAGAGCTTCTCTGTAAGGTGTTTAATTCCACTTTCTAATGATTTCAGTGTCTGTCTCCTTGATTTTAGGCTGGGAGAAGCAGAGTTTTCATCTCATAACTTCATGTACGTCTTTGTTGAGTCCCTCCATCACCCTCCTATCCCTCCATCACCCCTTTTTCCTCATCCATGTATGCCATTCAACACCATGGATTCCCCCTGGAAATCCCCTCCCTCCTTTTTCTAACTGTACAGATGGTAAAATAATACTTGATCTTTTATTCTTTACTCTTTTCCTAATTGTTTATAAAACTCAAATGGCAATTTTGGCAGCTGATAATGACTGAGCAAAAGTTGGAAGTGGGCTCTCCAGAACAGTTTCTCTTCTGGACAGTAGCAGCTATTTTAAGGCCCATTGTCATGTCTGTGTAGTTGGGATTGCTTTTCTCCAGTGCATTACTTTGCATTTATTGACATTAAATTTAATCTTCCGTTTCCTCAGTGCCACTTAGTGCTGCAAGAGTCTTAATGCAAAGCTATTCAGAGTCGCTTTTAGTTTGGCTAGACTGAATAATTTTTGTCTCATTAATAAACTGAATCCTTCTAGATCAGTTATATTATGAACTGGATAGATTTTAGTGCAGATGGATCGCAGACCATGATCCTCCACTTGGTAAAAGCTGCTTGGTATCTTTTCACTGGCTCTGAGCAAGAGGAGGACATTCCCCTTGGTCCGCTGGCAAGTCGGGGTTTGGGTTTTAGAGCTGTTCTTTTGAGGAACTTGGAGAGATGTCCATCGAGAGAGATCACCTTTTCTGGGTGCTTGCTGACCCTTCAGCAAACACTGAAGTCGGGTGTGAAGCACAGCATCCCCCATCTCGGATCCCTCTGTGCTGCCCTGGTGGCGTTCGGAGCTCCAGATGGTTTCACACAGAGGGAGTGGGACATGCTGGTCTGGCACCTTCCCCTTCCCACTCCTATTTGTCTTGGAGTGGGGGCAGAAGGTTCTGTGCCGCAGTGAGAACCATTGAATCATTAAGTTTGGAAAAGGCCCTCTAAGATCATCCAGTCCAACCATTAACCCAGCACCGCCAAGGCCACCACTGCACTGTGTCCCCAAGTGCCACATGTACACAGCTTTTAAATCTCTCCAGGGATGGGGACTCCACCACTGGCCTGGGCAGTGCCTTCCAATGCCTGACACTCCTTTCAGCAAAGAAATTTTCCCTAATATCCAATCTAAACCTCCCCTGGTGCAATTTGAGGCTGTTCCCTCTCCTCCTGTCCCTGTTCCCTGGGAGCAGAGCCTGACTCCCACCCGGCTCCCCTCTCCTGTCAGGGAGGACCAGAAAGGTCCCCCCTGAGCCTCCCTTTCTCCAGGCTGAGCCCCCCCAGCTCCCTCAGCCCCTCCTGCTGCTGCAGCCCCTTCCCAGCTCCATTCTCTTCCCTGGACATGCTCCAGTCCCTCAATGTCTTTCTTGTCGTGAGGGGTCCAAGGTTCCCTCACGTTGCTTTAGAGCAGGTGGGTGGATGTCACTTGGCCATTGGGGTTCCTTAGGATTTTCTTGGTTTGTTTTAGGTGTTTTCCTACTGGCCATCCCAGTGTGAGAGCTGGTCCAGTGGGTCTTCCCACCAGAGATGCTCCAGTTTGGGAACTACTGAGTACTCACTCCATCGGTGTCCACGCTGATCATTCCTTTCTTTCCCACCTGATTTCAGTTTCTTTACAGCCTCCATCATACCTTGGGCAGCCCTTGGCACCACCAGCCCTGCCGGTTTCCTGCTCCTGGTGCCTTGGAGAAATAACTGCTATTAGGCTTTTACCCTACTTGTAAGTTGTTTTTAAAATAAGCAAACGAACCAAACAAACCACTTTTTACTATAAAGCTTCAGCGATATCCACCTGAATTTACCCTGGGATAATACAGGAGAATATTGACTGTGTGCAGCAAACCCAGCCCTGTAAACCCCAGTGGCTCTTGTGGATGCCAAGCTCGTGTTCTGCTGCTGGCACCTGCTGTGGGGTCGTGCTCCCTGTTAATGGCATTTGTCCCGAAGCAAATCCCAGTGCCTGGCCAGCCGTGGCTGGGATGGAGATGCCGAGCTTCCCTCGCAGGGAGGTCCTGGGGGGAGCCGTAAATCCAGCGCTGAACTTCTGACCCTCTTTTGACAGGATCAACCGAGGGGCCATCCAAGCATTTCAGCAGACAAATAAATAATGCTAAGTAGATCACTTCGGGCCAGAGGTTGTGTAAAGACCTTAATGGGGAAAGTGCAGTTAAAGAGATTAAGCCAACCTCAGCCATGTATTCCCCGAAGAGGCGTGAGGCCAAATTGCTCCTGTAGGAAATCGCCGCGGCGGCTCAGCCGGCAGTGCTGGCAGGGACAGGGCTGAAACAAGGATTTCCCATCCCAGGCATCGGGCAGAGATTGTCCTGGCAAACAGGATCCTTGCCAGAGCCAGGATTTTTGGGGTCGTTGCTGGGTGCCCAGCACACCCCCAGGGCTGAGCCTGGTGTGCAGGAACAAGATGCAGGGCTGGAAATGCCATGGCCAAAACGCACCCAGAGCAGAATGTGGCTCTGCTGCTTGAATAATGCTGATAAAAAATGAATCGTGGACAAAGCTGCTTCTGTGACACTTTCTTAGGAAGAGTTATATTTCCCAGTGCTGGGCAGGGTGCCATCAGAGGCAGCTGAATGAACCCCAGCAGCACACGGGCTGCAATTCTTTTATTATTATTCTTTTTAAACGAGGAGTATTAAATATGGCATTGGCTATGTTATACAAGTTTTCTTGTATCCTAGCTCTTTTTTCACTAAAAACCTAAAGGCATTTCTTGCGTGCCATTATTGTGGGTCACTCTGTGCCTTGGTGGTAGTGGTGGTTGAGGTGCAGCTCACTGGACACCAAAACCAGCCGCATTCCAAGCATCCCTGGTGAAAGGTGGCATTCCCTGGGCACCCAGTTTGGAAATGAGGATGTCATGAGAGGGAACCTGCTGCCCATCTCCCGTGTCCTAGTCCCAGAGTTTTTCCATCTTTTGGAGGTAAATTTCCACTCTGGAATCCACCTGAGACTCTTCCCAGGCATCTCCTGAAGTCTTTTCACATCTCCTCTTAGGAGCTGAGACTCCTCCAGGGAAGCTTCCCAAGATGTTTTTGCACTTCTGGTTATTCTGGGGTCCACTTGAGACTCTTCTTGGCATCTCCCAGAGCCTTTTCATCTCAGTTAGGCCCTTGATATCCCAGGTAGCAGTCCCAGACTCCTTCAAGGAAGGCACCCAAGATGATATTTCTCTTTTCATGAAATCTCCTTTGTCCTGGCACAGGGACATAAAACCAAGAGTCAAGTGCTCACAGCTCTGAGTAGTGGGAATCACTGGAAGCATCCAGTTGGTTCTTAACTGGTCATTTAGTAGCTCCTTGAAGATCATGACTTTTAGTTACTGCTGGGTTTGTATTAACAGGCCACTTTTTCAAGCTCCAGATCCCCAGTGGACTTGTAGTCGAGGTGCTCTGCTTTAGTGGTGACAACAATGAGTGTCAGAATTTAGGTAAGACCCCCTAAAAAAACCCAACAAACCAAAACGCCAAACCCACCACACATAAATTAAACCAAAACTAAACAAAAAGTTTGGAAGGTTTTTGAGATCTTACAGGTATCATAGAAGCCTTTCTGGCATGAGTTCTGCCAACATATTTCTAACAGAGTTGAGGTTTTCAGCTCAGCTCATGGCTCTCAGGAAATAAAAGGATGTGATGAGATTCGTAATAAATTGTACAAGCTGGCAGTGCCATCCATGAAAAAGTAACACCTTGTCGGAATCTTGGCAGGAGGTTGTGTTTCTTTCCACTGGGCCCTTCCCAGTTAGCAAACATTTGTTCTCCATGTTTGCACAGAGCCAGGGATCCCACAGCTGCTTTGGGGTCTGTCCCCACTTGCTGCCTGCATTTATTTTTCTTATTCATTTTCATCTTGCTAACATGGGACCCATGTGACCTCTGGGCACATTTACAGGTTTGAAAATAAAGTTGTAGATCAAAAATAACAAACCAAAGCAAGTCTAGAAAAGCAATAAAAATTTAAAAAGTGCTTTGTAAAACAACATGTGAATTGAGCTCCCTGTATGGGCTGAGCTCTGCAATGCCAGCTACAGCTCCTCTGGAAGAGTTGTAGTAAAAGAATTATAAAGTAAATTCTCTGTGAAAAACCAAATTTCAGGGGGTGTTTCATAGAATATAACTGCCCTTTTATCTTTTTCTTGGACCCAAAGTACAGTAGCAGATCTCTTGGAGAGGTGCAGTTGTGGAGGCACAACTTGGTGTCTGTCACCCTGATGTCCTTGGGGCTCCGTTTCTGAATGGGGTTGGCAGCATCCATGTGCTTGTCCGTGGATACCAGGCAAAGTCACCTCCCATGGCACGAGATCGGGTCTTGCCTATTCTTTGGGTTGGAGTTTGTCACCTGCAGTGAAAGGCATTTTGTTGGTGTTGGTTTGACTTTGTTGCCAGAGTTCGTAGGAATTTGGGCACTTTCCTCTGAGGGTCCCTTCCTCTTCCCCTTTCCCTTTTCCTTTTTCCCTTTCCTTTCTCTTTCCCCTTCCCTTTCCCCTTTTCCCTTTCCTTTTGCCTTCCTGCTCTTTCCTTTCCCCTTCCCCTCCCCCTTCTTTAATTCCATTTCCCTTCCCCTTCCTTCCTCTTCTCCATTTCCCTTCCTCTTCTCCATTTCCCTTCACCCTTTCCCTTCCCTTTCCCTTCCCCTTTTCCCCTTCCCTTTCCCTTC
>VWZG01009470.1:831793-853296 GCA_013396735.1 Grallaria varia | reverse complement strand
CTTCCCTTCCCTTCCCTTCCCTTCCCTTCCCTTCCCTTCCCTTCCCAGCTTTGTGCTCATTTCATGCAGGAGAGGCTGGGAATCAGCCACAGCCACTGATTTGTTTAATAGCCTGCTTCTATTAGCCAAAGAATAATTGAATTAAGTAATTACAACGGAGCGAAAGGATGATTAAGACGACTGCACAAGAGAATGTTCCTCTCAAATTAGGACTTGAAAATGATCCCTGCCACCTCACATAGTTCAGTGCGGGCTGGATCAGTTTTGGGGTGCAGAGGGTGATGTTTGGCTGCACCAGGTCTGGAATGGGAGGTAGACCAAAGGAGAAAGGGAAGAAGTGTTTATAACCAAAGGAAAATATTAAAATGCCTGTTTCTACCATAAATCTGCCCAGAATGATGGGGTTGATTGTTTTGAAGTGCATTCTGTAGCAAAACAATAATGGGAAGAGGGAGAGCACATTGCTTATCTGCTCTACCTGGCTGGTGTATAACTGGCAAACATCTAATTGAAAAAATATCCTGATGGGAGAATTTCTAATAAATTTGTTTGCACTCTCATTGCCTGGAGGAGAGGGGAAAAAATCCAATCAGCAGTAGGGAAGTTCCAAAGTTTCCGTTGCATTTCAAGTCTTGATTTTCAGGCTCGCTGCTCAGCCTGGCAATCAGAGGAACAGCAGTTGTGAAGGCAGGATTCATTACCGTTGTTGTGAAGGCATCAAGGGCAGAAGGAAGTGGGGAACAGAGGTAGGGGAATAGTAGAAGCCATAAAAAAAATACATTCTGACAAACAGAAGGATATACAGAGAAAGGAGAGTGTTTGTCCTGCCCTGGACCTCCCCTGTGAAGGATATTTTTTGTTTGCTGAATGTAACTTTCCAGGTGGCTTTTGGTTTCTGGAGAAAAAGGTTGTAGCCAGGTGGGAGTCGGTCTCTTCTCCCAAGGAGCAAGTGACAGGAAAAGAGGAAACGGATTCAGGTTGTGCCAGGGAAGGTCTGGATTGGACATTAGGCCAAGTTTCTTCAGTGGAAGGGTGGTCAGGCTGCTCAGGGCAGTGGTGGAGTCCCCATCCCTGGAGGGATTTAAAAGGCGTGTGGTTGTTACACCTGGGGACATGGGTTAGTTGTGGCCATGGGAGTGCTGGGTTAATGGTTAATTAACCAATGATCTTAGAGGGCTTTCCCACCCTAAATGACTCAATGATTCTCTCTCCACCAACCTGTGCCACCTCTTCTTCCAATGCAGCCGCCTCTGCTGGGGTTGGTCGGGGTGTCAGAGGGTATTTTGGCTGTAGAGCTGGTTGAACCTCCGTGCCTGGGACTGCAGTGGCAGGAGCTGTGCCAGTGGTCCTTTCACAGGTGGAGGGGAATTCAGTTTAAAGCGGGTGGTACCCGGCTGCTTTGTGCCTGTCCCAGTGAGCCCACAGTGATGCCAGTGCTCACTGCATCCCACCGCTCCTGCCTCGCTGGCCGATTGAACGGGGTCCAGCATTCGTGCAGGGATCCCCTTCCACCCTCCTGCTGCTGCTCGTGGCATTAGTTAATGAGTGTCACAATACCTGCTCCCATTCTGCAGCTTTTAATTGCTTTGCTCTGCTATCCCAAAGGATAGTTTGGCAATTAGAGGGTGTCTGAGGCCGAGCAGAGCAGTGTTACCCCCAGTTGGCTTTACTAACTCTGCTGACTTTAATAGCTAATCCTGTAGCACTCCGAGTAATGGAAGTGTAATTAATTATCTAGGCTGAAAATCTTCACCTGGTTTTATTTAGATTTCACTTTTATTGCTCTTAATACAGCCAATTTCTGTTAAGGCATAACTGGTATCAGCTTTGTATCAGTGAGTGAGAGCACGTGCAAGGGGTGAACAATCTTCCTGCTCATGAGGCCAAGAGGGTTGGCTCTTCCCCGTGTGAAGTACAAGGTGTCACTCGCAGCTGGTACCTCCATCCTCGTCTCGGGAGTGTTTTATGGCACAGCTCATTTTATTTCCGTAATTAATTTGTGAACTCAGCCCCAAGGACTGCCCCAGCCATACTTGGAGCCGGAGACAATCCTGGAGGGCTCTTTTCCTTCCTTGGGAACTGGAGCAAGTGAAAAGTGACCGTTGCAGCTAATTAATGGGAAGAGCTGTCATTCTCCGTGGGGGTTTCGTAGTCCAGTAAGTGGATCAGCAGCTGGGAGCCGGGTGTGTGCTGGAGCCACGGGGACACAGGAGGATGTGCCGTGCTTGGCTGCCCGGCCTCCTGCCCAGCCATGGCAGCAGAGTCCTGGCAGAGCAGGCAGGGAAACGGGAGGTGGAGGGAACGTGTTCTGGCAGCCAAAGTGTGCAGACAGCAGCAAACATCAGGATGGGGATTTGGGCTTTGCACAGACACCCACCCATACAATCCAGAGTGATACCGCGCTGCTGCAGTGGCTTTGCTTTGGTGTTAGAGGTCTGGAAGAGCATTAAAAGGGATCTGCCTGTCTTGGAAGTTGGCTTCTTACAGCTGATTGATGGTCTAGTAGGAATTTTAGCAAGGGGTTTTTTGGGTGATCTTTGCTGCAGGGCACATCTGTGGGTTTGCACACTTATTTGGTTTATTTGTTTGAACTTGAGCGATTCATTCCCTGTTGCACTGAAAAAGTGCCATCACTGTGCTAGGTTACCCTGTCCCATTGCAATAACCAGGGTGTAGGTGTGCTCATATCATACATGCTGCAGAGTTTCAAAAGAACAGCTCAGGATTTTTCTCTGGGAATTTTGGCTCTTTGTAGGAAGAGCCAGGGAGGCATTTGGGATGCACGTGACCGTGGTGTGCAGTTGGCATTTCACTAACTCTGCCTTTCTGTTGCCTTTCTAGTTTGATGGGGAGAACATGTACGTGGGAATGAACGACAACGCCCAGGAGTTTCTATCGGCCAATCAGGTAAGCATTGGTTTGCTGGGATGGGAGAGTGGTGAGGTCTTTAGGGGAATTAGGCCATCCCTAAGCACAAATTCTAGGAGCTCTCTGTGAATTTGCCCTCCTGGGACATCAGGAGGGATTTCCATCCATGGAAAAGGTCAGCCTGGCTTCTGCCAGGGAGCAGTGTTGGATGCACTCAGTAAAGGGAGTGGGATGTGCATGTGTGCCAGTGCTGCTGTGAATCACCAGAGCCTGGCTTAGCCAAGCTCGGCCGCCAGAGAGGCTGAAATGCTTTTCCTCAGCATCCTTCACTCCAAATGAAGATGCATTTGGTGTTTCTGGATAAAATGATGTTTCCAGGTATTGTGTGTAGCTCAGGTGTAGAGTATTTCCTGTAGCTAAATAGGTTAACAGTTGGGGGAGAAAAGGAATCAAAGGTTTCCTGTTTTGGAGCTACAAACCCACACGTGGAGGACCAGAATAGAAGTTCATGTCTTACAGGTGCCTGAGCCTTCTTTGGGCTTGAGTACACATGGAACAGGCATGTCCATTTGGTGAATCCCTAAACACATACATGGATTGGAACGAGGTGATCTTTAAGGTCCCTTCCAACCCAAACGATTCCATCATTCTATGATGATAAGCCCAAGCTCAGGTTGTGCTGGGAGGGGAGGACTTGGGCACATGTTTGCCTGTCCCCCTGACCAGGAGGTGAAAGGTGGTCCCATGTACATCCCTCTGTGGCATGGTTAGAGTGTGCTGGGGACTCAGTGCAACTTCAAGGTGCCTAATGCTGGGAGCATCTCATCGCATCCAGCCTTGCGAGGGAAGGTGAAAGTTCATTGCTAATACATTTCAGCATCCCATTTTTAGGTTGTGTTGGGCCATTTTGTTGTGGGGGCCTGTTGACCACAGACACACCACTTTGGACCACAGTGTGCCCCTGAGATTTGCTCCTTACCATGGCAATGCTGTGGATTACAAGGCGAGTCATCCACGGTGCATCCAATACCAGTGGGGATTAAACCATATGCATCTGACACTGGAAAGAGGATGAAAACCTGCAGTTTGCCTCCTTGGAGCGTGGCAGTGTGTTGGCTCATTCCTGGGGAGGGTTGTTCCTGCTCTGACTTTGGAAGCAGGCACTCGGAGCTCCTGCTGCCACGCAGTGGGGAGAATCATAGAATCATAGAATTGATGGGGTTGGAAAAGACCTCAGAGATCATCAAGTCCAACTCTTGGTTGTTCTTGCGTGAGAAGGATTTCCAGGGCGGGGAAGGAACAGCAAACTTTGTTCTATTGAGTGATTCAGCAGAAACAAATATGTAGATGATCAGCAGTGGCATGTGGTTGATCATTAGAGCCAGGAATTGCCAGATGTTGAGTAAATACGGAAGGGAACAGGGTGAGCCCAAGCTGTCCCAACCAGGGGTCAGCCCTGTCCCCCCAGCCTGAGCAGAGCCTACGAGCAAAGTGGGGGATGCTCAGGGGGCAGTTGTCTTAGACACTCTGCACTTAAAACCCCCCAAGGGGCAGCTATTTCACGGACTCATCAGGAAGGGCCAGCAGCAACCAACCAGTCCCTGGCCATGAGGTGCCTGCAGGATCAGACTGGTCTTGGGCAGAACCATGGCCAGCCTGAACCATTTGTGTTTTCTTCTCAGCCCCTGTCACATCCAACTTCCTCCACGGGTGGGCACAGGAGGGGAGTCGGAAGTGATGCTGCAGGGTTTGGAATAGTTTGCTGCAGCACAATCGAGGAGGAGAGTTGGCTGCCAAAGGAAAAGAAAGGTTATCCTGTGGTGGAGGATTCACGTATCCATTCATCAACTCCATTTGTCATGGAGAAGGATCAACCAAACCAGTTTAGATCCCTGTAACCTGGGAAATAGGTGTTTGCTCTTGTGTATTCTCTGTTTACTTTGGAGTAGCAGTTAAGGATGAAAAGGGAGGAAATATTTTTCTCGTGGCAGAGGAGGGACAGGTACCCCCTGTTGGAGGGATGGCTTCGTGCACGGAGACCACAGTGCTGCCTTCTCCATCAGCAAAACACTGTAGGGAGCGACTTGGAAAATAGATGGGGAAGTTTGTCTTGTCTTGCATTTCCAATTCTCTTCCCTGTGCTAGTATGCCTGGGACAGTCAGAGAGGAGCTGGGAATGGGACCAAGGGGTGCAAGGGTGTGGGGTGACACCTGGGATGGGTGCCCTGTGGGATGGTGCAGTGACCCTCCGTAACCTTGTCTGGGGTGGCAGGAGGAGAGTGGGAGGGAAGGTGAGGATCTCAGTTCATGCCCTGGAGGATATTAGTGGTGGTTCACACCCAGCCTGAGCTTTGGCCGAGGAGGAGGGGGGCAGCCTTCCTCCTCACCCTCATTAGCTCATCATCTCCCTTTATTTACCTGCACATCAGGGCCTGTTTACCAGAGAGCACTTTATAGCCCCAGCCATGCCTTCAGTACTAATAACACAACTCTGCTGTTTAAATGGGGGTTCCAGATGGGGTTTTATTGTTTGCTAAACCTGTTGTAACCTGAACAAGTACATTAAACAGCAGGAGTGGGGTTTCACAATCCCTCTTCAGAGGCTGCTAAACCACCGACCCTGAGACACCTGCACAGCACACATGGGACTCTGCTCAGCCTTTGGGATCTGTAGGGACAAAGGCAAGTCATACAGACTCAGTACTGGAACCATCACACTGCAGTGGATGGTCCTGGTGGCTGGATCTGCAATCAAGATCCTGCAGCCCCCTGAGAGCAGCCTTAGCTCAGCCCCTTGTCTGGTTTTTGGTACTAAGGAGGTTCTGTTCAGCCTGGAGGAGAGAAGGCTCCAGGGAGACCTCAGAGCCCCTTCCAGTGCCTAAAGGGGCTCCAGGAGAGCTGGAGAGGGACTTGGGACAAGGGCCTGGAGGGACAGGAGAAGGGGAATGACTTCCCACTGCCAAAGGGCAGGGTTAGATGGGATATTAGGAAGAAATCCTTCCCTGGGAGGGTGGGCAAACCCTGGCACAGGCTGCCCAGAGAAACTGTCTGCCCATGGATCCCTGGGAGTGTCCAAGGCCAGGTTGGACGGGGCTTGGAGCAACCTGGGCTGGTGGAAGGTGCCCCTGCCCAAGGCAGCAGGTTGGAACAAGATGGTCTTGAAGCTTCCTGCCAACCCAAAGCTTTCTAGGTTTCTCCTGTTTCTGATGGCAAGGGGGTGGTAAAGCTGGGATCAGGGTTCACTTGCCTTTCCTTGCTTATTCCCTGCCCTGCACAGCTGCTAACTTGGGGAGAAGAAGGAAAAAGGAAACACCCCAAACCCCTCATGAAACCCAAACAGAACACCATCCAAAACATGTGAAAGCAGGAGACCTGCTCCTTCCCCTCATCTTCCTTTTTGGGATGGCTTTTGTGCTGTGGCTGCAGTTGTTGTCATCTCAAAGGGGTTGGTCCCAGCTGAGGATGAAATGCAGAAATAAAGGAGCCTAAACCATAATGAGCGCGCTGACTGATCCAGACTCACACCAGAGCAGCCTGCTTGGGGAAAATAATTCCTCTTGTTCCCTCAAACAGGAGGGACATTTGACCCCAGAAGTGAGTCAAATGTGAAATGTAATTCAACCCCAACAGAGGCCAGAGCATAAATGCAACTTGTCATCTGATCAAACCATGGCAGACATTTGACCCTGGAGATGAGTGAGGTATCTCTTGTGTCTCATGGAGTTGGCAAAGCATCATTCCTCACCCCTGTCAATTTTCTTTCTTTCTTTCCCACCCCTTCCACAAACAAACACAAGGAATTAAGTAATGCCAAAAAAAATCCCAAGGAATGACAGATTCACAAACTACATGATGTGCTCTGAAAGATGAGCAAAAATGCAATGGTGCTGCTAAAAGAAATAAAAACACACACAAAGTCAGTAGGAAAAGACATTTTATTAAGGTCTTCGTGACAAGGAGAGCAACACTAGGAAAGGGAGAGGTTGGGAAATTCCACGTGTAGTTGGGCAGGGATGAGGTTGATTTTATTTGACATCAAGACATTTGCGCTTCCAGAAAATGTCCGTAGGTGCTTTATAAACATGGATTAACTATGTCTGGGAATACCCTGCAAGGAGGTGTCATCAATCCACGTTCTGGGTGAATAAATGCAGGAGATGCCTTGCTGGCGTGGTGAGGTGAGGGTGTGGGAAGCGCCAGGCCCTGGCACAGTTTTGGGGACCATTGTCCCTCAGCTTCTTTGGAGCAGGGATGTGACTGTGCCCAGCTCATGGGGGGACATTTTGGAAAGCTTTAGGGCAGTGTTTGTCGCATTTCTCCCGTCTCCATTAGAGTCTCTGGCTGCTGGCAGGGCAACAGGCAGCTTGAAGGAGGAAAGAGGTGATTATTTATCAGTGGGCAGTTTGGATCCTGTGCTCTGACTAATCCCGGGAGCTTTCAGTAGGCAGCTTATTCCAGCTGAGCAATCTGCCTGTTTCTGTACCAACAAGTTAATTTGGGTGACTCCTCGTGGAAAGGCTGTTCAAAATCAGTGTGGTTTGTTCAGGCCAGGGAGATGCCTTGGATAAGCAGCTCTTGGCTTTTAGCAGTCTTTGACAGTCCCTTCCAACCCAGACCGTTCTGGCATTCTGTGACTGAAAAAGCAGGATGTCACCCAAATCTGGTGACGCCGATGACAGGTGTCTCACCCGAAGTGTAGAGCAGCACAAAGGGCTTGAGTCTGGGCTGTGGGCATCAGGGCAAGACTGGGTAACCTGTGGATGGGGCTGCTCACACTTACAGTCATCATCATCATCACGGCCAGGCTTTGTGAACGAAGGTTTGGGAAGGGCTCTCCCCACGCTTGCTGTGAGCGCTGGTGGCTAAAGAGGCCGATGCGAGACAGGCAAGTCCGGTTGCCAAAGGCACAGCAGAAAGTCTCCATGGGCGGGGTTGGCGAGGCACGGCTCGTTCTGCATTGTCTTTTCTCCTCCAGACTGACCCTGTGTGCGTTCTCAAAGGAATCAGCAGCGTTATGGGTGGCGTGTCTCCATGTCTCCTGATTGGAGGCCAGAGTGGACCATTGATGGTAGTCAATATGGCCAAGGCTGAGGTGTTGTTTCAAAGAGTCCTTGGATCTCCTCTTCGGGGCACCTCTCTTGCGGCAGCCGGTGGCAAGTTCACCATAGAGCACAATCTTTGCTGACACTTACAGTGCTGAGAAAGGAAATCCCAGGGCACAGACGTGTGTGTGTGTGGGGCAGCATGTGGGCAAAACAGAAGCTGTTTTTCCTCTGGCTGTGTGTGAATCAGGGAGCTCCAGGGAGCGCAGGGGTTTTGCTGACACCCCGAGGGAGATGGAGTTAAGAGAGATTTTATTTGTAATGTGCACGCACACTCACAACATCTGTCTTCAGATGTGCTCCTGTATAAATGTCAGCGTGGGGTTAGACATGCCTGCCCCTTTCTGCACACGTGAAATCCGTCTGGGGATGTGTCCGTGTGCTCGGATTGTGTATAAATCAACATTTATCTACTGTATCTATTGCCCTTTATCTCTTTACCTCCATATATCTTCAAGCTGGGGTCTGTATTAGCCATAATAGATACAGTAAGTCGCTGATCTGGTGGGTCAAATGGTCAGGGCTCTTCGAGCAGCCGTCAGGATACATTACCACGGGGGCCTCCGGTGGGGCTGGAATTACAACTTACATTTGACTCATTTCTGGGGTCAAAACATCCCTCTTATTTGATCCAATGACAGAAATTGTATAATTTGTATATATCCCTGAGCCATATGTGCTCTGAGTGCCACTCTAATGTGTTTTATAAAGGCACAGCTGTCTTGGTGACTTATTTAAAATGGGATTTTGAAGTAGTGTTCTTGCCATTTAATGTCCTCATGCAGGGTTACATAAGGTTTATCAAATAATAAATAACATTTAGAACAATTGTTTTAGCATAACAATGGGTTTGCTGGTTATAAGGAACTGGACGGTACAATAAAGCTGTGTTTGGTAAATAAGCAATAATGTAGAAAGCAAATGATAGTGTAATTACAAATTAATGATGTGCGGGAAGCTATGGATGCCTTCCTCATGTTCTGCTAACATTCCAGACTAGACAGAGCTCATCTTGGCAGCCTCTGCTATAAAATATGCCTTCAAACCTTGTCAGAATACTGGCAGACGTCTTGTCCTCCCACCAATCTCGACTGAATCGCAGTGAAATGTCAACAGTTGATAAAATAAACCTGGATCTGGGGCAGAGCCACCTGAGTGCAGGGGATCCCCATCCCTGTTGGGGACCAGGGAGCCAGAACGTGATGACCGTGGTCCTGAAGTGGCCGTGGAGCCCTGGGCAGTGCGAGAGTGAATGAAGATGTGGGTCATCCTTCTCTCCTTCTTGCTCCTTCCTCCCTGGTAGGAAGCTGTAAAATGGAACCAGTATGGACTTTGGGTTTCCATCAGTGGCCTTGGTGGGGATGCTCTGTCACTGGCAGTGAAGTAACGACGTACAATTCTTTGGGCTGAATATGTCAGTTGATCCCTGACCTACCAGCTCTGTGAACTGGGAGGAGTTTCCAGCACTTGGTTCATCCCACAAGGTGCAGCAGGTGGCTCGTGCTCAGCACAGCCACTGCCTTGAGCCTGGGATTACTCCAGAAGAAAGGCTGGAAGGAACCAAGAGGTCATATAGGTGGCTGAGCAATTCCTTAGGGTGATCCTTCCGTTGAGTCTTAGAATAAAGTATGCAGAGAAATTCAGAGCCCACACTGGGGTTATCCTTTGTGCTATTTCCACTCAAGTTCCATAATGAACTTTGGCTTTTCTAATGAGTCCCACAGTTTTTGCACGTGAAGAAACTTGTTTTAACTTTCGTAGAATCACAGAATGATTTGGAATGGAAGGTACCCTTAAAGGACATCTAGTCCAACTCCTCCGCAACGAGCAGAGGCATCTTCAACTAGATTGGGTTACTCAGAGCCCTGTCCAAGCTGACCTTGAATGATCCCAGGGATGGGACATCCACCACCTCTGTGAGCAGCCTGTGCCAGGGTTTCACCACCCTCTGAGTCAGTAACTGGGGAGACATGTTTTGGGGTCTCCATGTCCTATGGATTTTGGGTTTTGGCTGTTGGCTGGCATGGTGTGTTGGTCACAGGAACAGATGGTAGCTGGTCAGCATCACAGAAAATCACGTATATAGGTGAAGGGTTTAAAAAAGGGGAGCATGTCCCCATTTTTAAGGGGAGCATGGAGAGTTCTGCTGCCCTTGAATCTCCAGCAGTCTTGTGCTCCTTGGACCTTACTCTCTTGTGTCTCTGAAGCATCTTGGTCTCTTCCAATCTGCAAATAATCTGTATTTTTGAAGTCTAGAATTAACCACAACAGGGGCAGAGCCCACCTTACAGCAAATAACAGTCCCTTTAGAATGGTATATTGCAAATATTGCAAGAACATATGTATATATATGTGTGTATAAAAGACCCCTAGTGAAGAGCAGTGAGAGGTTTATATAGAGTCAGGATTGAAAGAGGATTACATAGAGTTTGGCAGTGCTGGGAGTGCAGGCCCCCATGCTAAGATACAGATTTTGCTCTTTCCCTGCTGTTCTTGGAGTAATACTGTATAATTTCATATGTTGTGCTGGAGAATAAAAAATAGAGGGAAGACATTGATAGATACTAAATGCCTTTCTCAGCAGACGATTCAGGAAGAATCTCATGTACTATTTTAGAATGAACAATAGAGTGTTACATGTCATTTATTATAATCAGCAGCTAATGGAAACCATTGCAGGCGAGGTTTGGGTGTTGAGCACAACTACAGCTGATGATCCAGGCTGGTGAATTTTGCATGAACTCCTGTGTGACAGTGAAATTTTTGGAAGGTACAGTCAGGAAGTGATTCCTGTAGCTTCATCATAGCAAGGGAAGTTTCTGCTGCTGCTGAAAGGCTGGCTGCAGTGCTTAAATAAAATAATAATAAAAAATCCCTTGGTATTACAAGCAGAATGAACATCATCTTCAAGCCTTGGTCTCAGTTGTTAGGAATAGAGTGTTTGAAAAACAGCCACCAAGCATCACAGAGTTAAAAGCTAATGTAACTGAGCACTTCCTAGACCAAAATGGATGGTCTCTGCTTCTACTGCATTTACTCTGGGGGGGAGAAAAAAAGAAATAGCATCTTAAACAGCTGAAGATACCTGTCAGATGCCACAGAGCACCTTGTAGGGACAGAAAACACTGCAGCTCTCGTGGTGATTGAATTTCATGCGTAGACATTTCATCAAGGTAATGAGGTTCCTGAATACATTTAGGTTTAGAGGCAAAGGCAGGAAGGAGAAGTTGTTCCTCTGGTGCACTGGAGCATCCACAGCACACGCTCTGTGATGGGCAGCCTGAGGGCTGGGCTCAGCATCCACCGCTCTCCAAGCTCTTCCAGGTGACCACAGCCAGCTCTGCCCTTGGGTCGGGCCAAGCAGTAAACTTTCCCTCCCTTTCCTAAGACTTTCTGAGGTTTTCTGGGATCTGCATCAGCTCAGAGATTGCTTTTGGGCCAGTGGTAAAGAGTGTATGTCTTACAGCAACGTGCCTGGTTGTAGCCCTTGGTCTGTGAGGTGTGGAACCAAAACATGCCTGAGGCCCTTCATCCAGAGCTCTGATTTCTTTTGCAGTGAAGTCTGCAAGCAGTGAAACATTGGAAAATTACTAATAAAAATGTAATCAGTGGAGGAGAGTGGTCAGGGCTGAAGGCAGCAGAGCTGCATCCCTGGGCGCTGGGGAGATGGTGGGTACCCAGGGGCTGGCAGAGGGGGCAGCAGCAGGGCAGTGTGCTGCCCCCTGAGAAACAGCATTTCCTGCTGCTGCATCTTGATCTAAAGGTTTACATATAGAAAATATTGATACAAGATGAGTTGTGATAGAGGGTTGCACATGGGTGCTTTTTGGTGCTGAAATGCCATGAGGCCACCAGCAATGCTGAAGGAAAGGTGGACCCCAGATTCCAGAAATCCCTGCATGCTGAAGGGTGAAGGACATGGAGTAACTGGGGTGGCTTCAGAGCACAGATGAGGTCCAGTCAGAGCAGACAATGCCCGAGGATCTGCTGGTGGGAAGGGTGACTCCTGTGGCATGAGGACACATGGACTGGCTGTCCCACGATGCTGCTGGGCTCGTAAAGCCAACAGCTCATAAACCAGCAGCAAGTGATGGAGGAAGGCAGGGTGCAGTGTCCTTTAGCCAAGAAAGAGTCACTTCATCAGAGACTTCCTGCCGTGCCCAACGCTGCTTTAAATGGACTACATGTGTACAAGATGATGCTGCCCTTGATGGTCAGACTGGCACATGGGCAAACTTGGGGCAGCTCTGGAGGGGGCAGGTCCCCTTTGAAGCACAGGTATCACCTTAATACGGTGCTTATGTGTGCTTTAAACCCCTGACAGTGCCTCTCTGGCCAGCTAATGCTGCTCCTGGGAGGGTGCTGGGCTGCCCTGCAGTGGTGACTGTCACTTCAGCCAAAAATGATCCCGGGGCTTTTATCCACAAGCTGTTCCTGCTCCTCGTGCTGTGCTGATTCCTCGCTGTGTGCATCCCGAATTCCCCGCTGTGACACAGCAGGGCTGGGGGCCAGGGCTGGACACGCTGAGGACCTGATGCTGAGCTCTGATGGTGCGATGCCATGGCTCTGGGGGGGCCGTGATGAGCAGGGATTTTTACTGTGTCCTGCTGGGAGGTTTGGCTTTGGCTCCTCTAATGGACCTCGGGGGGAAGCTGTGTTTATTTGTGGAAATGCAGCACCGCAGGCCACAGGAATATGGAAAAAAAAATAAATCCCCAGCCTGTTGTTTTTGGGATTTCCTTTCCCAGCTGATTGATTGCTTCTTCCCTTCTCATCGGAGACCCAGCCCGAGACGGTGTTTGGGTCTGCTGTCACAACACAGTGATTAACTGAGGAGCCACTTACTTCCAGCAGGAAAACATTATTTCCCACTTCAGCTTCGGATGAAGGGCTGTGCAGAAAGGAAAGCCCCTCTGTTGCCTCGGCTGACAGCAGATTGAACCCTCCTTTCTGTGTCAGCTCTGGGGCTGCCCAGGGCACGTGCAGGGTTGGGCTCCATTCCAGCCCCACGAGAGCCTGAGCATCAGCAGAGCCCCTGGATCATCCATAACGTGGCCAACAGGACCAGGGCAGTGACTGTCCCTCTGCACTTGGCACTGCTGGGGCACCTCCAGGGCTGTGTCCAGTCCTGGGCACCTCACAACAGGAAAGACATTGAGGGTCTGGAGCGTGTCCAGGGAAGGGAACGGAGCTGGGAAGGGGCTGGAGCAGCAGGAGGGGCTGAGGGAGCTGGGGGGGCTCATCCTGGAGAAAAGGAGGTTCAGGAGGGACCTTCTGGCTCTGCAACTCCCTGACAGGAGGGGGGAGCTGGGGAGGGTCAGGCTCTGCTCCAGGGAACAGGGACAGGAGGAGAGGGAATGGTCTCAGGCTGGGCCAGGGCAGGGGCAGGTGGGACATCAGGAGGAATTTCTTCACTGATGGTGGTCTGGCATTGGAAGGGGCTACCCAGGGAGGTTTGGAGTCCCCACCCTTGGAGGTGTCCAAGGAACAACAGGAAGTGGCACTCAGTGCTGTGGGCTGGGGGACAAGGTGGGAACCAGTTAAAGATTGGATTCAATGATCCCAGTGGTCTTTTCCAACCTTAATGATTCTGTGATCTCAGGGCTCTGTGGGTGCTGCAGGATGATGGGGTTGTGCATCCCGAGGGCAGCCATCCAGCTCCTTACACTCAGAGTCAGGAAATCACTCCAACCCCTCCTCACTGGAGAGGTTGGGCAGGGCAGTGGCCCCAGACTGGTTTGGAAGACCATGCCACCAGTCCTATGTGCTTCTTCTCCCTCAAGGAAGGTTGAGATCTTTCTTTCCTTCTCAGGTGGCACACTGGGCCAGGCTGGTCGGAGCTACGATGGGAACCAAAAATGAGAGGCAGATAGGAATGCACTGGCCTTTCACAGGGCTGTGTGCTCTAGAACTGGACCCAGCTGAAGGATGGTTATCACAGCAGCCTCAGCTCCTGCTGGCATGACCAGGAGCTCCCCCCTTGGTCCATGCCCCCATCACAAGTGTCACAGCAACCTCAGCTCCCGTTGGCATGACCAGGAGCTCCACCCTTGGTCCATGCCCCCATCACAAGTGTCACAGCAGCCTCAGCTCCCGTTGGCATGACCAGGAGCTCCCCCCTTGGTCCATGCCCCCATCACAAGTGTCACAGCAGCCTCAGCTCCTGCTGGCATGACCAGGAGCTCCACTCTTGGTCCATGCCCCCATCACAAGTGTAACAGCAGCCTCAGCTCCTGCTGGCATGACCAGGAGCTCCACTCTTGGTCCATGCCCCCATCACAAGTGTCACAGCAGCCTCAGCTCCTGCTGGCATGACCAGGAGCTCCACTCTTGGTCCATGCTCCCATCACAAGTATCACGGTCCTGCCAAGGACCGTGCTGGGTCTCACCCATCAGCGACTCCACTTCCATGATCAGCAGCCTCTGAGCAAGCCTGAATTAGGTTTATCTCAAATGCAGCAAATCCATCAGCAGCCACCAAAAGTGCCAGATCTGATGCTGTATAGCTCATGTCTATACATCTGTGTACACTGTAAAGGGCAAAATATGACTTGGCTTTTATTACTTTAATTAAAACATGAGTGAAGAGTATGAGATTCATATTAAATTGCATTTTCCTGGCTGCTGTGTGAAGGAGCCAGCTGATCTGATTACCATGAAGATTACAAACTATCAAAGTGAAAAAGAGCTTTTTGCAAGTATTTAATATTAAACCTTCAAACATAACACTTTAAGAATAATTACAGTTGTATTACTGGAAAATGATTCATGAATTCTGAATAAATATAAGACCCTTAAAGGGAAATGTTCCAAGACCACAGTTTTCATTCCAATCTGGTGAAATTTTAGTATCATTTTGCAGCTGTAGAATAAAATGAAAAAAAAAAATAAATATACATATAGTGTATTGAGTATATGTCAGACTAAACTAATGAGATTTTTTTCATAAACTCAGAGCACGCACACAGACAAATGGAATAGCCATCCTTATTTTCTGTAATAGAAAGCACTGAAAAAGAAAGCAGAAAGGATCTTACTGCTCATAAGTCTTTATTCTACCCTTGATTGTTAAATAATATATTTTAAGTTCTCATATCTTGCCTGCAGAATATTTGAACTGACACAAATGGGTATACAAGAGAAAAGAGTGAGCTTAAAGAAAAAAAAGTGAGGAAGGGCTAGGATTGGGAATTTTATTAGTATTCCCAGTGGGCTGTAATAAAGATACTTTTCACACAGTACAGTGAATGTTTACAGCAGACAATTTAGTTTCCTTCCAACAATTATGAGAGAAATTGAATCTCAGGAAATGTTAGTTTTCGCTAAAATTAGACATAACAATAAAGATACCCCTGAAAGTTTATTAAGGGAGGGGAAAAAAAAGAAAAGCCATCAGTCTCTGGAAGACAATTAGCTAATTTATTTTAAGAATTCCAGATGACTTCTAAACAAAACCACACACCTACGTGGTGCTGAGTGCTCAGGCTCCCCATGGGGGCTACTTTTCTCTTGAGGAGCCTTTTTTTCCCAGGCTTCAGGAATTCCTAGTGCATTTTGGCAGCAGATATCCCAAAGGGGCTTGTTTCCAGCCCGGATTCAGCTGGAGGAGGATGCCCATCACTTCTGCAAGTAGATGGGGCACAAGGTAGTAGAAGGTTGCATTCTTCTTCATGCAGGGCAGGGTTCTGTGAGCCTGGGGACCCGCGCTGGTACCAAGAGCAAGTTATTGGGCACCTGAATGCAACTTCAGGAATGAATTGATCATGCTCACACAGAGATGCTGGCAATCCAAAAGGAGAAGGTGCTCTGTAAAGCGCAGCAAACTCTGGAGCTCTGTGAGCAGCTCATGTGATGCTGTTTAATTTTTGAAGCACTGTGATTGGAACATGCGGGGTAGTTCTGCCTGCCCTGGTTTCCAGACTTCTGCATCAAGGAATGCTGCAACATCCCTGTTAGAGGCAGCTATTTCTTCTGCTTATGTGGTTTTCCTTTTGCCCATGCAATCCTTGATTTCTGACTTCTGCCTCATTCTGTTCCAGTCCTGTTATTTGATACCAAGAATAGGGATGGGAGGAGAAATGGTGAAAGCTGGTGCAGATGAGCTTGCAGAAAAGCTTCTCTAGTATTCTTCCTTGGAAAGATCTGTCCTATTTTGGTTGTATTTGGGGCCAACACTGGGCTGATGCTTTTTGGTAACACCAGGTGGGACTCTCAAGGTGCCCTGTTTGGTTCCAGTATTAGCAATAGAAGCGCTTGGCTCTGGGTTGTCACAGATTTATGGGATTGTCTAGGTTTTGTCTGGGCTGGGATTTGAAAGGTGGCAGATGCAGCCCTTGAGTACACTGGGAAAATGTGAATTTTTACCATGGGGTTGATGTTTTGGCTTTGTTACCTGCAGCCCTGTGGTGCTCAGAGCCTCTCCTGCCTCTCCGTCAGCATCTCTCTCTCATTTTGGCTCTTCCACTTCTACCCTTTCCCCTTGGCATAAATCAGGTTCTACCCGGTGTGTTGTAAACTGGTAAAAAGAATTGAAAATCCCTTCCAGCTGGTCAGTGACTGGGGTGTTTCAGGGGTTTGGTCTCTGGCTGGTTGGGGTGGGTTATCTCTTCCTACCCATGTTGGGTTGGGTCTTATAGTCATATGATGAAGGTTGTGCTGGTGTTGATGTGAGCCCTCTTGCACCTTCATCTTCTCTGCAAAGCCATTCCCTGTGTCCACAAATGCTGCCCATGACCTCTAGAGCTGTCAGTGCCTGCAGCGGTCCTTTCTGCCAGCGTTGGTGGTGGTTTCTGATACAGATTCATGTCCTGGCTGTTCCTCCTGTTGGAAAGTTGTTATTACTTTAGGGAAACATCGCTGTTTTGGTGGTTAATTTGGTGGTTTTTCTTTTTGGTTCCTACTCTCACTGCTCATTTTTTCCAGATCGCTTTAATGCTTTAGAAGGAGTTTGATGAGTATCTGTGATTTAGGACACAGATGAGCTGCTCACAGCTATGTGTGTGTTCCTGCCTATTTTAGATACCATACATAAGCCTGGTTTTATTAAAGGGAAAAAAAAAATTTGTTAAAATTGTTAAAGATAAAATCTGTTTGTTTCCCAAAATTCCCTTAGGCTTAAGTCTGAGATTTTCACACCTACCCCGGGGCTTTGGATACTTGGCTCTGCACCATGTTCCAGTTCTCACCATTTCGTCACGAGTCTCTTGGTGCTTCCTGCTTTCCCTAACAGCCCAGCACCTTTGTGCTGCTGTGACATGACAGGCTTGTGCTTTGGATAAGTGAGGAAAAGAGTAAAATTCTCGGAGCTGGAGTTGTGGAGGAAGAGTCTTAATTGTGGCGCTCAGGAACTCAAAAAATGCGAAGGAGGTAGAGAGACATCCTGAATGATTATCATAGAATCATGGAGTTGTTTGAGTTGGAAGGAACCTTAAAGACCATCTTGTTCCACCCGACACCT
This sequence comes from Grallaria varia, assembly GCA_013396735.1. Lineage (NCBI taxonomy): Eukaryota > Metazoa > Chordata > Aves > Passeriformes > Formicariidae > Grallaria > Grallaria varia. The sequence continues at coordinate 835,869 of VWZG01009470.1, read as the reverse complement.
TCCACTAGACCAGATTGCTCCAAGTCCCATCCAACCTGGCCTGGAACACTTCCACAGTCACAGCTTCTCTAGTCTTGACCTCTCGTGGACTGGGAGGTCTTGGTTTAGTGTGGATGGGGGCCTTCACCTGGAGGTTGGACTAGGTGATCTTGGAGGTCTTTTCCAACCTTAGTGATTCTGCAGTTCTGTGATTCTGTGACTGGCACATTGAACTCTGCATATTTAGGGCCTGTAAGGAGTGAGACATCCCAGTCCCATGAGGAATCTGTCTTACCTCCCCTTGGCCAGCCAATCCCAGTCACTGAGTTTGGAGCTGGGTCGATGCTCTTGCTGTCTCATCTCAGGGTTTGCTTTGGTAGAGCTGACTCAGAAGTATCTGGCTTTGGCACTTCTCCCGTGCACCGGAGCCAGAGTCTGGGGCTGAGGGTCTTTGGGATAACGTGGGAAAGTGATTTATTGCGCTGGTGATTTCAGTTGATTTCCTCTTCCCATTTCGGCGACTTCCTGGCAGTCTGAAATGTTCTGCAGTGGAGGGATGGGTAAAGAATTTCAAGCTGCTCTTGGGGATTAAGAAGAGAGAGGGGAGGGAAGAAGGTGGCATTTTACAAAGCATTGATATGTTCTTAATTTTAATAAAATACATATAAAAAAGAGGTAAACAGCACCTCAGCTGCTGAGGCGACAGGCGCTTAAGAAGCACTGAATAAATACATAAAATACATGTGCTGAAGGCATTTGTTGTTGGAAGTTTAAACATTGAACATGCCTGCCTCATCTGATACCATAATAAAGCTGGGATGTTCAAAGAGCCATTAGTGGTGCTCTGACTCCAGCTTAACATCTTCACTCGTGTACCCAGGAAGCTGCATTACATCAGCAGTGCCTCAGGGAGAGGTGCCCCCAGAAGGGAGAGTAAGTGAGTTCTGGGAAGGCTTTCAAAGCGGGCTCGGGATTTTTTTGTGGTGCATTTCCCCTTTCCTATTGATCGATGTGGATGTTTTGGTATTGTTCCCTTGTAAAGAGCTGGGGCAGGTTCAGGGGAGGCAGCAGCTCTGCCTTTATCCCTCTATCCCCAGGCTCAGTAAGTGCTGGCTCAGGGCCTGATGAGACAAATAAACAGGTTTGTGTGTTTAGGTTTTTAAATTACAGGATAAGCAGGAACACAGATACTCAATCCATTAAGAAATAACTAGGTGGGTGATTCACTACCATTTGTGTAAATGGCACTAACTCTGGTCTGCCTGCACAATTTATTAATACTTCACGGGAGGGGGAAAAAAAATTATTTTAATCTCATAATGGATGATGAGCTGTGAAATTGCTTCTGCAGCAGCTGGGCACCCTGGGGGAGGTGCTGGATTGCACCACATTATGCAAGCCATCCCCACATCTCGTGTTAATCAGACACGTCAAGTCTGGGCAAAGGGGAGGGAGGGGCGCCGCTTCTTTCGGGGTTTATGACTTTTGTGGCTTTGAGCATCTATAGTTTCCTTGTCAGTTTGCTTTGGGGGCCCAAGTCTGACTTGGTGTGCTGGTTTAAAAGTAAACTGGCAGGAGAAATGAATCCAACTCAAAAGAGTTTAGAAGTCAGAACTACAATTTAATAAAGAGTTTACAATAGNCTTGGTTTCAGATGGGAACACCCAGTACCTCCCCCAGGGTGAGCGGTTTCACAATGGGCAATTTACTCAGTGGGTCACAGGATATTTTGGTCTACTTGATGGCCCATGAGCAGACATGACCGCTCAGGTTGGGTGTGAAGGTGTTAATGATTCCCAGAGGGGAGTTATCACACCTGAATCATTGGTGTGAGGACAGGGAACCCTCTTATCTCTGTTTTCTCATGCACCCAGTTCATAGCCTGAGGTGTCAGGTGTGTCCTGGGCAGCTGTTGCAAACAATGCATCATTAACAGTTCATGACAAATGGCAGAGAGGGTATGGAATACACAGTTCCAGTTACATTCACACAGTGATAAACTGGTCCCAGCCACTATAACTAGGACACTTTTGGAAGTGCGAGGGTTCAAATCTGAGCGCGTTTGTGGTGAGCGATGCTTTGGGCTCCAAAGGCACCGGCAACACAAAGTAGTGAGGAATTTAGCAAATGTACCGGGTCTGGCCCAGTTTGTGATGATTTGATCTGGCTGATACCCTCACTTTGCAGGGAAAGGGACCAAGAGCTGTTAGTTCTCTTTGTAGCATTGGACTGGGACCATGAGCAGGATGCTCTGAGCACTGTGGAGTTTCCTTGGAGCACCAAGAGGACAGCCTGGGGTTAAGCACTTTGGTTCTGTGTGGGAAGATGGTGCACATGTGTAGTGATGGGAACAAACCAGGAGCAAACCCCCCAAAAACCCAACAGGGACATCTGGGATTAAGAAGACTGGGTCGTAGATGGGTAATGTTGCCGCTGTGGCTTTGCTGGAGGATCTTGGTGCAGACCTCCCAGTGGCACAGGGGATGGCTGTGGAGGCCAAGAGCCACGAGTAGCACATGTCCTTTGAGATGAAACGGTGAAAAACTTGGTGCAAACAAAGCATCTTTGCAAAGTGTGGCTCAAAGGCTTTTTTTTTTAACCCCTTAACCCCATACTCTCAGTTGGGAGCATAAGGGAAATACTCCAAGACAAAATCTGCAAGGGGGCAAACATGGTACAGAGTGTAGTTTCCTTCCTGCTCTGGGTCCTTCTGGCTCAGCTGAGGCCAGGTTGAATTAATTTCTTAGAGTGCTTTTTGCTAATTCTTCCTTGCCTGAGCTCCATGACTGTTTCCAGGCTGCCTTATCTCCTGACCTGCTTACAGGGCATTATACAGCATTGTGTAACATACCCTGGGCTCAACACACACCACCAAATCCAGCCAGCCCAACAATGGATTGCTGTGAGTGCACTGAGCTTATTATGCAAGTTCACTGTGCCATGAGACAAAAAAAGGCAATTATGTAAAACCTGTACTCAAATAATTCCCCGAAATGCTTGATGTTCTTGAGCAGAATATGATATTCCTTGTATTCACTTCCAGGCAAGATAGTAGGAAAGAAAAGGATTTATATTTGTCTGTCCTAGTCAGTCTAATTTTAGATCCCATTGGCTCGTATGTCACTGGATGTACAGTCCCTTGAATACATTTTACGACTGGCAAAAATCATTATAAACAGCTTTAAGGAGGCTGATTGTGAGGCAGATGACAGAGGCTGCGCTTTGCTGACGTGGAGCAGAGCTTGCACATCTCCTGCCTTTCCCTGGAGCCCTGCCACGTTCTCTTGGAGAGACTAGGCAAGAACAACCACAAAAACACGCAGTGAAATGAAACAGTTCTCTTGTCAGTGTGGGCAGGTAACTTAAAAACAGGTGAAATTAGACATTACTATGGGTAATCCAGGAGCAACTATGCATCAAACTTGCCTCACAGCCCTGGGCCTGCATATGAAGATAAAACAAAGGGTTTTCAGAAGCTCTGGTTATTGCTGTGTTTGTGTAAACCAATATTGAAAGCTTCTATAAATGCTGCCAGCAGATTTTGAGCCTTCCTATCCCAACTGGACGGGGCTTGGACCAACCTGGTCAGTGAAAGTTGTCCCTGCCCATGGCAGGGGGTTGGAACAAGATGATCTTTACAGTCCCTTCTGACCCAGACCATTCTGGGATTCCATGATCTGCTTACCTGGAAGTTGAAGGTCTTTGTTAGAGGGCCATGGTGTTGTCATACAGAGTTGAGCCTCCTGAGCTGGAGATTGGGGGGTTCGAATGGAGCAGTTCCATGTGTGCCATAATGTGAATATTCCAGCACGGATCAGGACACAGGAAGGTGTTCCCTGGACATGCCCTGCCTGATGAAAATGGCATTTCAGAGAAGTAGCAAGAGCGAGTTTGCAAGGCATGAGTTTTGGGCATGTTTTGTACCTGGGGAGCTCCCTCCTGCTAAATGTTCATGTAAAAAGCTTAATAGAGATGCAAAGAGGGCGAAGGACAATAAAACCAGACAAGGCAGGTGAAAGGACAGGGCGAACTGTTCTGTTCTCTTTGGAGTTTCCATAATAATTTATTAGGGATTTTTCAATCCCCACCCCCCCACC
>VWZG01009470.1:754932-831746 GCA_013396735.1 Grallaria varia | reverse complement strand
CACCCCCCAAATGCTGGCAAGCGTTGGCCAATTTTTAGGTCGTCACGTTGACAAACTGCTGGTCTGGTTGATTAAGTGGGTCTTCAGTTCCTGGGAGGTCAATATGTGGTCATGTGTTTCCATTCCTCCTGCAAGTGGTTTGGAGACCTTTTGTCTCCAGGATGTACGTGGTGGCATGAGAAGGTGGGTCTGGAGGGACAGTTGTCCCAGCAGGTTCACGTGGAGCTCCCTGTGGGACATGCTGGGGACCTGAGAGGGTCCTGCCTGTGCCTGCCCTCTCCTACCAGGCAGTGGCTGCCTTGCCATGAAATAAGGAATGGCTGAGATATCTGATTACATTTTTCTTCCTCTTCATTCCCGAGGGTATCTACTTCCAAAACTCATTTTTGTCGGTGTCACTGGGGAATTCGAGGTCTGTCTGTCTCTCTTCCCTCAGAAGGATAAACACAGCATTGCTAATCCTTTATATACCATTGCCTGCTGCACTGCTGCTCCATGCATGTATATCTGCCTTTATGGAAACCGTAACCTTTTCTTGAACCAGAGATTTTCCTGAACAAGAGCCCTTTGGGATCTGAGTGGGCTTTCCTGGATACATTTTTAATAAACACAATAATTTGACTGCAAACCCATTACCTATTCCCTGTTTGTTCTATGGGATAGTCATTTCCATGCCTGCAAAAACCACTAACTCACAGGGCAATCAAAGCAGGAATGACAACCAGGATAAAATTGGTATGTGTTGTGATAAACCAGTCCATCTTCAGCATCGTGCGCTGTAGCTTTATATATTGCCTATAAATAATAGCCTCAAAAAGATATTAAATCTTTAGAAAAAATCAAGCCTAATTGTAACTATATTTTTGTTTTCCATTTTGGTTTATGTACAGTATATGACTTCTGCAGAGACATTTTTATTCCAGGAAAATGACAGGCCAACAAGAAGCCATAATTGCACTGATTTTTAGAAGTGCCTGCATTACTACAGATCTGATGTACTGCAAGACATGAATCAGAAAAATTCTATTAAAAAATCTCTTGAATGGCTGACACAGGAGTATTATCCGCGATGATTAATTTGACTTGGTCATTATGAACACAGACAAGTCTGACAAAATTGCATTTCATTCCCCACTGAATTCATAAAATCACTATACACATAATAAGAAGTTATAGTTCTCTGCTATCCACTATTCTTGACAGGATTCCAGTTCTGGATAAGATACTGATTAAAAAAAAAGAAAAGAAAGTGGAGGGAGAGAGGGAGTCAGGGGCTTTTTTTAAAGCCTACAATAGGGCTGATTTCTTTGCTATAAATTGTTCAAGGGACTCCATTATTTTTATGGTTTTTTTTTTGAAGTGGTGATGCAGGTCAGTGGCAGCTTGGACAATATCAAACCTCACGGTGAGCTTTTAGTGACATGGGAGGGGATGAGGTGGAATTGCTCACATGTGTTTCACATCCCGTGTGCCAAGATGCCCTGTTGGGCTGTGCCTGAGGGTGTGGAGCAGGACCAGCACTGCCACCAGGGCTCAGCCACAGCCACAAGCAAGTCCTTGCCCAGGTTGGACCTCAGGGATTTTCCATGATTTGTAATAACTGGTACCTTGGTCTTTATTTCCCACCAACATAACGGAGGCACCAACGAGTACCAGAGTCCCAAGAATGTTGTTTCTGGCTTTGGCAGCATGTAAAATAACCCCCAACAGTGCAGAATTGGGTGCATGCCTCCCAAAATTTTGGATTTCTGAGTGAGCTGAGGTTTTCTGTTCTCTCTCGGTATGGCTGGTTGGTTTTCTTCAGAGCCCCATCCTGCTGAGCCACCACGGCACCGTGTCACAGCATCCTCTTGCCACTGTGGCAGCTGCCCAAGGAAATCAAAGGTTATTAAGGCAAGCAAGAATGTTTAGGACCCAGATTATCTCCCTTCTGTGCACGTGTGGTTTTATGAGACGCACATGGTTTTATAAAACTTGTAGAAAAGAGACTATTTTTGAGGCATCAAATATGGTCAAAACCATCCAGCAGGCTCAGCTTTGGGAAGAGCCATGGCTCCAGGACGGCATGGGATCTATAGGAGGTGGGAGAAGGTCAACTCATGTAAAGTTTAAAGGTGCAAACATCCAGCTGATTCAAAGGCAAAGCCATCCAAAAGTGCTGGGGTTGAGCTGGGGGCTGTCTCTGTGCTGCAGGTGGTCATGGGGTGCAGAATCTGCATCAGAGCAATGCCCACACGGTGGGAGAAATGGAGAGAAACAGGCAAGGTGGAGGTGTGGGCTTGCTCTTGGGGTCAACCAGCACTTCCTTGGGATTTATGAAGAAAATGACCTGGATACAGGCTGAGAGTTGGGGTTGTTCAGCCTGGAGGACAGAAGGCTCTGTGGAGAGCTTAGAGCCCCTTTTAGTGCCTAAAGGGGCTCCAAGAGAGATGGAGGAGGACTTTAGACAAAGGCCTGGAGAGACCCTTGGGGAATGGCTTTATGTTGAAAAGAGAGAAGGTTTAGATTGGATATTAGGAAGAAATTCTTCCCTGGGAGGGTGGGCAGGCCCTGGCACAGGGTGCCCAGAGAAGCTGTGGCTGCCCCATCCCTGGAAGTGTCCAAGGCCAGCTTGGGCAGGGCTTGGAGCAACCTGGGCTAGTGGAAGGTGTCCCTGCCCATGGCGGTGGGTGGGACTGGGTGGTCTTTAAGTTCCCATTCAACCCAAACCATTCAGTGATTGTGTGATTGAAAACCCCCCTGGCCTGGGCATGGAAGAGGAGCACCAAGGAAGGCAGAGCCCACCTGCCCACAGGTCACTCTGCTGTGCTCCCAACCTCTTACTGGGTATTGCGCAGGCACTTCCAAGGTACAGTCATGTTCATGCAAGAACTCATTTTTCTCTTTTCAACCACATTCCCATAGTAAAAAAAAAACCACCTGAGCATGTGAAAATTAATGTAGCAGGGGCTGGGAACACTTCAAAGACAATTTGTAGATTGTATGTGACTGACTGTTAATAAATACTTCTTTACAGTATTTATCCACCTCTCCCCACATAATTCATTGGCCCTGCTGTTCACACTCTGGATCTCTGTGTGCGAGGATGAGGCAAATCAATTTCCATTCCTAAGACCCAGAGCTGCTGACGCGGAAAATCAGCGCTGCTTCACTTCTTGGCACGGGGCTTTGGGAATCACAGGTGTGAACATGAGCCCTCTGGCATCCCTTCCCTGGAGAAGACCCACAGCCCCCCGCCCCGGGTCACCCCACAGAGAGCTCCTGCCCATTTCCCTTGCTGACCCCAGAGCATTTCTCTGGAGTTTCCAATGTCCGAGTGACTTCCACTTTCTCCTGACACCTCCACTGACATTTCTGTCCCTGTAGTTTCAGTGCCTTGAATGAACAGAAAAGCTCTGTAGTTCCCATGCTGGAAAAACATATCAAAAACCCCTTTTTGCAGATAGGATTGTGCCTGTGTGAGTAATGTGTGTGGTGGGAGAGGAGTTTGGAGGCTTTTAAGGAAATATGGGTAGTTGGTCTTTAGGAAGTGTCAATTTTAACATTTCGTTGTGTTTGGACTCTTTTCCTCTTTATGTGGCCCAGGGTGTTCTCTCAACATGAGGTGTCCTGCAGCTGGTGTGACACATGGTGGATCTTCTGGGTGTGTGTAAGAGGAACAGGGCATGTGTCAGTGTGACAGATTTGCTTCTCTGGCTTCTGACATGGTCTGATGCATCATCCGGCTTTGGCAGGATTGAGATGTCCCCAACGCCACCTGACTGGTTTTCTGCAGCCCCACCCCAGTCTGTGCTGGTAGAGTGTGTGGTGAGGAGGTGGTCTCACCAGGACACAGCCCTCGGCCCTGGGTTTGGGGTCCTGCTGGGACTGGGCTGTGGGCATTGCCACCCCTGCTCATGGCATGGCGTGAGCACCCAGTAACCCCCATGCCCTCCCTGTGTTTGTGCACACCAGGAACTCAAGCTGTAGTCCTTGGTCGCACCTCTCAGCCTCACAAACAGCAGTGTTTTCCTCACTTTGCAGACTTGGTTTGCATCTCTTGAGGTCCGTCTCATCTCTGAAGTGTCAGGAGGGTCAAAGGGAGCTTTTGCATTAGCTCCAGGAAAAACCCAGTAACTGGGTGAGGGATGGTACCAGGTCTGTGGTGGTTTGTGTCATCTGGACAGATCACACAAGCCTAGGTATTTCCTTGTACCTTACCAAGAACAAATGTTCTCTCTTAGGCTCATATTTACTGTTCAATGTTATTTGACAGGGCAAATATTTACCTGCAATAATACTACAAATCTTTATCCTTCTCACTGAATAATATTTCTCTGAATCAATGCTTGGCTGCAGCTCCTGGATCCTCATGGATAATCACACAGAACATGACTCAGTGGTGAATTGGGGTCCCTGGACATTTGCCATGCTGCCAGGGAAGAGAAGTTTCCCAGGTCCTCGCTCAGGTCATGTCCTCTGTGATTAATACCAACGTGCAGTGCAGATATGATGCTGCCTGGCTGTAGAGTGCTTTGTAAAGGAGGATGATGCTTTCCTCTGCTTCCAGGAGAGGAAAGGCAGGAGAAAGCTAAAGGTTTCCTTTATAGATGTGCTCAACACTACTTGCTCCCTCCTGGGTCACCTCAGGATGCAAATCCACATGCAAATCCATAGTGTCTTTTAGAGCGTGGCTGTGGTTGTGGCTTTGGCTGAGGCATGGCTGGTCCCTCAAGAGCTTCACGGCATTAAGACATCTGGACATCCCTTGGTCTTAGAGCAGATGTGTGGAGTTCCTGAGTGCTGCACAGGGATGGGGAATTGGGTCCAAACCAGCCTCCTCCTCACTGCGGTTCCTGGGAACACTCCCCTGGGCTCGGGGAGGTTTTGTTAGGGGGTGGCTGGTGGGAGCTTGCCAGGGCTTGGCTTTGTTTGAGCTCAGGAGGAGGTACAGCCCAGGAGCAGGAGATGAAGCGGCAGCAACACAGTGTGGTTGGCACCGAGTTTGGTGGCAGAGGGTGTGCAGGGTCACCGCGCCCACCTCTCTGTGCCAGGTGAAGGACACCCAGGGCATGGGCATAGCCCACAGGTGTGCTCCATGTCTGCAGCAGAGATGAGCCACTTGCCATCAACAGAGCAGTCCCCAAAGCTGCCTCCTGCCTGAGAGCCTTCTCCTGCAGGTCCTGGGAAGATGGAGTACCTCCTGTCCATCTCTCTCCCTCTCCTGAAAAGCATCAAGGAGTACACCAAGTCTCAGAGATCTTGGCACATTGTCCTTGTGGTGGGGAGCAGTGATGGCAGGAGGCCATGCTGGGGTGTCTCCAAGACCTGCTGGTGCTTAGGAGCATGGGTTGTGCCCCAGCAGTTCAGCAGTGGGATCTGGCTGTGCTGGTCACTCCGTGCCCTTACACGGGGTTCAGGAATTCTGACTTTGCTCTCAAATGATGACATATGGTGTGTCCCCAGCCCTGTGCTGTGAACTGGGAGGGAGCAGCAGGGAACCTGGTTACCTGTTCTGACTCCTCTTCGTCCTGGACATGGCCTGGGTGTCACCCCAATGGGAGCAAGAGCCTTTCTTCCCAGTACAGTCCCCTCCACTTCCCTGGCCTCTGATCCTGACTCTGCAGGTGGATGGAGATGGTTGAGACTTGGATTTCAAGAAGGAAAAATTGTTTTCAAATAGAATTTTGCTGCTGTTGGAGAGATGGAGATGGTTGTGCAATGTGCGTGCCATTTCTGTGCAAGCACGGGGCATAGCCATGGTTAGGAGGCACTGGCAGGGGTTGTCCAGAGAAACTGCAAATGCCCCATCCCTGAAAGTGTTCAAAGCCAGGTTGGATGAGGCTTGGAGCAGCCTGGGCTAGTGGAAGGTGTCCCTGCCCATGGCAGGAGGATTAGAATGAGTTGATTTCTAAGGTCCCTTCCAACCCAAACTATTTTATAGTTCTGTGATAACCCTGGGCCTCTGCTCAGGGCAGTTTGGTCCTCTATGGCCCCTGTAGGTGGCTCACAGGGATGCTCAGGGGGCTGAGGGCAGGGAGGGACTCAGAGAAGGGGCACTGTCCCCTCTCTGAAAGGTTTTGGCTCCATCCTGTGTCCCCATCCCTCTGCAGGCTGTGGCAGGGGGTTGCCACTCCAAGCACCACCCGCGTGCCCTGCGGTGCGAGCCGTGGGAGGGTTTGCAAGAGGAGGCTTGTTTCAGCTGATTTCAGTGTTTTAATTTGAAGGGGAATAATGTGTAATCACAACGACTGTCATCTGTTTGACAGTGGAAAATCCTAGATCTCCCGTGCTTTTTTTTTTTGTCCCACACTGGGCAACCATTCAGCAGCACGAGCTGCTCTGCGCTCGCGCTTGGAGTCCTGGTGGGATGAATGGGTTCAAACCAGCTCGCTAATCTAATTTGTAATGTATCCTTATAACGTATAATTGGCTGTTTAATTTAATTCAAATTAACATAAGAATGGAAAATATAATGTGCTGCGTGGCCCCCATGGCGGTGGAGGGCAGCGCTGGGTGTTGCTGCAGAGGGGCTGAGAGGACATCTGTGTGAGACCACCCTTTGTGGAGATGGAGGTGTCACCAGGGACGTGTCAACGGGCACTGTGTGTGACAACAAATCACCCCCTTTTCCCAGCCCTCTGGGAAGTGCCTATCAGTCTCATCTCCCTTCCTTGTCTTTCTAGCCATCTATTTAAAACACATACAGAGTGAAGGCGGCTTGCTTTGGAAAACCCTCGGTAGCGACAGGGTGTGAACGCTGGCAGGCGCCGAGTCTGATTATGTTGATTGGATATTGTCTAATCTGATTTTGATTGTGTACAGCTTTGATTGTAATTTTGATACGTCTGCAAAATGCTGTAGCTGGTCGGAAAGCTTTGTGATTTAAACAGGTCTTTTTTTTCCTTTCTCTCTCTTTCTTTTTATTTTTTTCCCCCTGGGTTGAATAGAACAGAGGCAGAAACGTGCCAGGGGGGTGAGCAGGGAGACAGGGCTTTGGCACTCCTTACAAAACCACCTCAAAGCCCTTGGGTGAGCTGCTCTGCAGCAACACAAGGAACTCATAGTTTTGAAGAGAGCTTTAGGAAACTTTGAGTGGTTTTTACATAATTTAGTTAAGTACAGCAAAGCCACTTGCTTATATACCTGATACCAAAATAAACCAGTTGGAGGAACAAGTTTGCCCTGCGATGATTTATTTAAATCCCTTTCTGTAAAGCGTGGAGTGAAATCCTCTTAAATAACTGGGAAAGAATGGGTGTACCTCGAGGAGCAGAGCCCAAATGAAAGCCTTGCTACCAGCTGTATTAAATGGGATCTGTGTGTCTGCTGTTGTGTTCAGCCTGCTGCCTTCCCCCTGTAATAGCACTGTTACACAGAAGCTGGCAGGAAAAATAGCTGGGCTTGAATTTCCCCGGAACAATAAGAGTTGGTGCAGAGCTATCGTGGCCCAGGCTGTGTCTTGTGTGTCTGCCATGTTCTTGTTTCCCTGCAGCTCATGGGAACCTCAGGAGAACATGAAGGTTGGGGTCAGATACGCAGTACCTGCTCTTGAATAATCAAATGGTTGGAAGGGACATTAAAGCCCATCCTGTGCCACCCCTGCCCTGGGCAGGGAAACCTTCCTCCAGCCCAGGTTGCTCCAAGCCCTGTCCAACCTGGCCTTGGACCCTTCCAGGGATGGGGCATCGCAGCTTCTCTGAGCAACCTGTGCCAGGGTCTGCCCGCCCTCATGGGAAGAATTTCTTCGAATATCCCATCTAACCCTGCTCCCTGTCAGTGAGAAGACGTTCCACTTTGTCCTGTCTCCCCAGGCCCTTGTCCAGAGTCCCTTTCCAGCTCTTTTGGAACCTCTTTAGGCACTGAAAAGGGCTCTAAGCTCTCTGCGGAGCCTTCTCTTCTCCAGGCTGAACAACCCCAACTCTCCCAGCCCTAGGAACATCTTTGTGATGAATGGACTCGCTCCAGGAGCTCCACATCCTTCCTGTGCTGGAGGCAGCTCTGCAGGTGGGGTCTCACCAGCAGAATCCCCCCCTGCCCTGCTGCCCATCTGTGGGATCAGCTCATGGCACAGGGGGGTTCTGGGTGCCAGGGCACGTGGCTGGGTGATGTCGAGCACCCCCAAGTCCTCCTCTCCCAGTGCTGCTCTGGGTGGGCACCTCTCCTGCCTTCGTTGCCCCATCCCACGTGCAGCACCTTGTGCTTGGACCTGCTGAACCTCGTTCCCATGGCCCCACTTCTCAAGATTGTCCAAGCCCCCCCATGGATGACATCCCAACCTTCTGTTGTCCTTGCTCTTCCCTTTGTTCCGTTCTGCCTTGGGGTGAGGGAATGGGAGAGGTGGGGGGTCAGCTTAGCAGAGGATGAGCCCCAGTTTTGGGGCGAGGCAGGAGTGACCCCCTGCTCTGACACCCCACAGAGCCGTGGCTCTCCCTGGCAGTGCCCTCTCACCAGCCCACAGATCCCTCCATGGCCCCTCCTGCCTCTCCCACTGACTTCTGTATTCTGGTTAAATATGGGCTTGCTTTTCTTTTATTAAGGGCTTTCTCCCCTCGGTCTGGGGTGATGAAGGGCAGGAATCGGAGGGTGAGCTCTGGGACCATGGATTAACAAAGCCTACAGTGCTTAACTGGTTTTTTTATCATCTGGGGTTTTGCTCTTATATCAAGTATTAAGTCAAAATCCAACCATGAAACTAGGTGATCTGGGAAATTTAGCTTAAAATCCATGTGTGTAGTACTATGGCTAATCAGAATTTCATATTCTGCAATAAATGTGAAACAGTAGATGTTTAGAATCAGCCTCCTCTGCCAGAGACTCATTATATTCTGCATTGGTAATTAATAATTTTGGATAGATTCACACATTATGAAGCAAATATGTTTTTATCTGAAGTGAAAACGATTGCACAGGTGCAATGACATATTCTTTATATAAATTGGAACGCTTAGAAGTAAACAAGCCTTGAGAAAACATGGGGGGCAGATGGAGAACTGACATCTCTGTGTGTTCAGGTCACCTCGAGGGGACACTGGCAGGGAGGTGAGGGAACACTTCCCCAGATGAAATTTGGAAGAGGATACAAGGAAGGACAAATCTCCATGTGTGGTGAAGTCGGGCAAGCTTCCTTTAAAGGATTTTTTAAAAAGTGATGGCTGTGTTTCCAAATCTCCCTCCCTGGTAGTAGCTTCTGTGCTGGAGTTTTTGAGGACTCAACAGGAATTAGGACCAGAGTGAATGGCTTTAAACTGGCAGAGGGCAGAGTTAGATCAGGTATTAGGGGGAAATTCTTTACTATGAGCGTGGTGAGGCCCTGGCACAGGTTGGCCAGAGAAGCTGTGCCTGCCCCATCCCTGCAAGTGTCCAAGGCCAGGCTGGACGGGGCTTGGAGCCACCTGGGCTGGTGGGAGGTGTCCCTGCCCATGGCAGGGGGTTTGTAATTAAATGAACTTTAATGTCCCTTCCAACCCAAACCATATAATGATTCTATGAGTATTGTTCCCAAGTGTTATTTCTACAGATTGAATTATAATAAAAAAAATCTTAAAAATACCAACTGTAGGTACTGTAAGAGCTGAGCTGGGTGTCCAGAGAGAGACTTTGACTCAAATGCCACAGCTGGTCAGGAAGCAGCTCTCACTGTCTGTGTCTCTGCAAGCATCACTGGCCGGGCTGTGCTCCAGGCATGGGTGTCTCTGCGGAGGTTTTGATGAGTTAAAGACGTGCTGGTGGGATGCAGTGTGGGAGAGGAGAGCAAGGGGATGGGTGGGATGCAGTGTGGGACAGAAGAGCAAGGGGATGGGTGGGATGCAGNTGGGTGGGATGCAGTGTGGGAGAGGGGAGCAAGGGGGATGGGTGGGATGCAGTGTGGGAGAGGGGAGCAAGGGGGTGGGTGGGATGCAGTGTAGGAGAGGGGAGCAAGAGGATGCCCCAAGAGGATCCAAGGTGTGTGAGGCCCCGTGGTGTCCCTGATGGATGGTGGTGCAGCACTGCCACACTCTCACTCTGGCTCTGCACACTCTGGTGTGCAGGGGTAGAGTTATCCTTTTTATTGCAACAAAAACATTTTCACTGGAATGTGTTTTTGTGTTTCTTACATGGATAATCATTTTTCTTTGGTGAAGCAGCAGGGCAGTGACACGTTGCAAAATGTCTTTTTCATGTTTCAGACATATAACAGCCAGAATGAAAATAACGAAGACTACGAGATCCCTCCCATAACACCTCCTAATCTCCCCGACCCTTCCCTCCTGCACTTGGTGGACCACGAAGCTGGATATCACTCCCTGTGCCACAGCCTCCCTCCGAACAGCCTGATCCCAGCGTACCCCTACCAGAACATGGACCTGCCGGCCATCATGGTCTCCAACATGTTGAGTCAGGATGGGCATCTTCTCTCCAGCCAGCTACCCACGGTCAGTGCCCTTCCCCTCTTACTGTCCTTTGTCTATACTTTGGGTTATGAGTCAGTCGAGCTTAGAGGAGTGTTGGTGATGAGGTGTTTGCCCAGGGCGTTGGCATCTCTGCGCTGCTGCCCACCAAGGCCAGGGTGCAGTGGCAGAGACTGGAGTCACCTGCGTGGCTGTGCACATGGTGTCAATTCTGTGTTTCCAGTTTGGTGTCTTCCTGAGCCTTATCAACCAGTCACAAGCAGGGAAAGGTTGTTTTCCTCCGTGTTTGTAACACCCTCCGTGAACAAAGCGAAGTGCAGGAGATCCATTCCCCATGGGAATGTGACCAGGCAAAACCTGTAGTTCACAACCCTGTGTCCTTTCCCTTCATCCCAGCCTGTCACCATGGTGTCCTGGTGCCAGAGTGGCCCTGGTGGCATCAGCAGGAGGAGCACGGATGCTGCCTATTGATTTCAAGGGGAACAGGATCCCTCCTTGGACTTGTGCACTCGAATTGCCTCTTGGCTCACGCCGTGGGAAGGGGATACCTTGGGACGTTTCAAATGACTCCTCTGTAGGGATAAACAAGGCAGGGATAATGAAGCAAAGTGCAGCTCTGGGAAGAAACTTCAGGGCTAATTAGACCTTACGATGCTTCTGTATCAGCAGCACCGAGGAAGGGTTGTGACTTGATTTTGACAGTGGTATTGAATTAATACTGTCGCTGTTTAACATAATTTTCCTGTTTAGCAGATTTAGCCCTGTGGTTGGATTTTGACATTGTTTTTCTCTAAGTTCATTGATTTTGGACGGCATCTATACCAAACAGAGTTAATTTGACTTAAAGAGCGTGGCTGAGAGTCTGCCCCTGCCTGGCTGGGGAACGCTTGGTGTTGATTGCTTGACTAGATAATGGTCTGAAAGGTGGTGATATTTAAATATTTAAATGGGATATTATCTCTTCCTCTAGGAAAATCCCAAGGCTTTCTAAAGTCCTGATGAGTCTCCACATTTCATTGTTAGTGTGTTTAAGAAAAATATCATGTTCTGCCCATCAATATTGAACAGAGGCATATTTCTAGGGAATTAAATATTACTTAGATCTCTGTGTTAGCTTTTAGGTTCTGAGGTGATTAAAACATTCATTTCTGAGACAAAAAGAGTCAATTTCAGCTGAAATATTTTTCCCTGGTTTAATTTAAAGCACAGCCCCTTTACCTGACCCCTATTTTCATAACACGATAATTTTATCCTGTGTTGATTGTCTCATTTTTGAGAGGTGGTATTGCACTTATAAATCACTTTCTAAAATACCCAAGGAAAAAAGAATTGGGAGGATTTATTAAGCAGCTTCTCTATGTCTGAAATAATTTATTTTGGAGTAGTCCTTGGGAAATGTTCTCTTTCTTACTTTATGGTACTGTTTTACAAATGCAGCGTGATGACAGTAAATCAGGACCGAGCCAGGGAAGATAAGGAGGGGGCTTAGTGGGCTGTAAACATAGAATAGAGAGATTAAGATTTGTTTGCCCCTTACCACGAAAATAAAAAAACCCAGTGAACCCTGAATTTGCTGGCCAATAGTGAATTGAAACTGTTTAATTTTGAGTGGAAACCCTCAGAGCTCTAATACATCTTCAGAGGTCCCGGCAGCAAAGGGAGGTGATCAGGGAGGGAGATGTGTTTTTAGGTCAGAATTAAATCTTGCCTTACCATCCGTTTATTCCACTGAAAAGTGGCACCTTTTAGCCCCTTTTGGGCTAGGGATGGAGTGTCCTCTTCCCTCAGCACCACCCCACAATGGCAGCATTTGTCCCATAGCACACCTATAGCTCCTGTCAGTGCTGCAGGGAGCAACACGTGCTCATGAGGACACAGTAAAGTCCTGGAGAGAGAGCAGATTTTAAGCTTATATGGATAATGCCTTATAGCATCTTCCAGTACCTAAAGGGGCTCCAAGAGAGCTGGAGAGGGACTTTGAGCAAGGGCCTGGAGAGACAGGACAAGGGGAATGGCTTCACAGTGAGAGAAGGCAGGATAGATGAGACATTAGGACGACATTCCCCCCTGTGAGGGTGTTGAGAACCTGGCACAGGTTGCCCAGAGAAGCTGTGGCTGCCCCATCTCTGGAAGTGTCCAAGGCCAGGTTGGTTGGGGCTTGGAGCAACCTGGGCTGGTGGAAGGTGTCCCTGCCCATGGCAGGGGGTGGAATAGGATGATCTGTAAGTTCCCTTCCAACCCAAACCATTCTGTGATTCTGCACCTCCTGCCCACGTGCCCACCACGCCGTAGCTCACCGGGTGGTGTCCCCATGAAGCCAAAGGTGAGTCAGGCACTGCAGTCTGATGGCACAGGGCACACCATGCGCTACAGCCCTGCCCCAGGGTCACCCACCACCCATCGCCAGGTGGGTGTTTGCAGCAGAAAACCTCCAGAGCAAGAAAGGGCGTTGTTTGCCAACACTTCCAAAGAGAGGGGGCTTGTTGCCACCTGGACAGTGATGGGCAGCTGGTCTGGGAGTGGGCATGGTCTGGGAGCGGGCACAGAGGAGGCAGCTCAGCATGGGGAGGGTTTGTCTTTGTTCAGGCACCAACACTGCCCATGCAAATGCTGGAGCCGGAGCCTCTCTCCTCGCTGCTGCTCCTTGCTGTAGCTCATACAGGTTTTTGCATACACAGCTGTTTCCTGCCTCGGCTGCCACGTCTTTTGGTTCGAGTACAGTGACAAATGACAAGCAATTCAACGTAAAATGTTTAGACATCGGTCAGGCTTTTGCTATTAAAATGTAACTTGAGTCTTGGGATGTTTTTTATGGCATCCTCATGAAAAAAAATCTCAAGCTGCTGGAGGGAGTTGAGTCCTAACTCACTGAGAGCCAGTGGATTGGGATTTTCTTTAAGAGCTCAGAAGGAAATAAAGAAAAAGCAGGTGCAGGTTGCTGTCCCCTGTGATGTGCCTCTTGTCCTGGGATGTCCTGACGTTACCCTCAGGTTGCATTAAGCCTCCCAGTGCCTCTGCAAGAGATAGGCTGCTGCTCCCACTGTGGAGGTGACCAACTCAGTGTAAATCAGCACAGCAATTCCCATGGTGGGATGGGAGCTGGAAGGTGAAGGTGGATTTTGCTGTGTGCCAGACCCCACTCCTGGCTCCAGCCCACCAGAGCCCCCTTGTTCAAGTGCCTCAGCTGTGCCCATAGGGGGAATACCCAGATCCACCATCACTTCTGTATTTCCTTATCCCTTCAGCATCATCCTCCAGAGCAGCCTCCACACCACTGGCCTCTGCAGGCTTTGCTCTGCCCATGGATCAGCTCTCCATTTCCATAACGTGGTTCTTCCCTGCTCTTTCTGTCCCTTTATTTCCCTTTTTTTCCCCCCATCAGTTTGTGGAAGTTAAGGGGGTTTTCAGTCACTGGATGTGGGATGCAGGGAGCAGAAGGGGAGGGAAGCAGGATGGATGGACAAGAGTAGGCAAAGAGATGGCACAGGAGGCTTGGATGGAGGCAGGGTTGGCTTGTTTGAGGAAAACTTGTTATTTTTCATGTTAGTGACAAGAAACAAATGGAAAATTCTTACTACAGTGGATTTTTTTTTTTCTACTGGCCTCTCTTTTTGCTGTGGGAAAAGAGGAAGGAAAGAGGAGGAATGGCAGGAGGGAAAGAAAATACGAGAGCTGTGATGGTCACTGAGAATGGAAATACTTAGGGAAAAGTTGTTTTCCTTGGGAAGAGAATGACTTTGCCCACTGTGGACATCCCAACAGTGTTACAGTGTGGACAAGCAGCTGCTGAGCCCTCCAGGGATCCACAGTAAGTCCTGACTGGACTGGGACCACACCAGGGCTGGGACCTGGGGACGTGGGAAAAGCAGGGCAAGGGGCAGAGACATGCTGTGGATCAGTGGTGAGGTGGGTGCTTTGGGGAAATGAGATTGCAGCAGGGATTTGTGATGACATACTGGGCAGAACCAAAAGGCAATCAAGGTCAGAGCTCAGGAATCTCCAGTGCAGAACAGATACTAAACAAGCTGGGGATGTCTCTGCTCATCGAGTGGGGGGAGCCAGGAGCCCCTGATGGGGTGGACAGCACTGCCTGGAGCCCACCACCACCACGGCAGAAAGGCAAAACTCTGTGCTCTCCCAAGCCTGGTCAAAGGAGGCTGCTGTGCTGGGACACTCCAAGAATCCAGCCTGTTCTGCCGTGGTGTGTGTCGTGGGCAGCAGCTGCCCTGCTCCCTCTGCTCTGCCATGGGCGGGGGCAGCGAGGGCAGAGCCATGTGTTTCTCTGCATGGAAAGCATCATTTTGGGCACGTGGCTGCTCTTCTGGGCCAACGTGGGCTTCGTAGATGTACAGAGTTTGGTTGGAGGGGCTGGAGGCTCTCCCTGTGTCTGCATCTCCCCGGTGCTTCTCATGACGAGAGATCTCTGTGAGCCCTTTAAAGGCACCAACACTTCCCTGAGCCCCGTGGGGTGACTTTTTTCTGCTCACATCAAGCTGGTGCAAAGGCAAAAAGGCTGCGGCCACAGCCAGGCAGTTCTTAGTTCCCATTTGTTGAGTGGAAACAGATTATTGGAAAACTGTTAAAAATCTTCAGTGGCAAAAAGCACAGCCATGCTGCAAAATGTCAAATTTTCTTAGGTGTGGACTGTTGATGTAGAAGGGAGAGGGTAAAATGGTAAAGGGGAGTGAACTGTAGCAGCAAGGCAAGTGCCAGGCTGAAATTCCTGGCGTTTTTCCCTTGTCTTTGCACCCTGAATATCTGTTTCCCAGCACGATGGGGCTTTGGTCTGGAACAGAGGGGAAACCAGGAAAACAAGTCATCAGTAACCCAGCTGCCCGTCTGCCACGTGGGAAGTGGAAAGGAAAAGCATCCCCTCACCGTGAACGTTCCCAAGGATGGGGCAGCCACAGCTTCTCTGGGCAACCTGTGCCAGGGCCTGCCCACCCTCACTGGAAAAGCTTCTCCCTTATATTCAGTTAGTTCCTGTCACAAAAGCCAAGTAAGACGTGCCAGTCTTTTGTTGAAGTCATTGGAAGTCCCTGGTCCCGGTAGGCAGGATGTACTTCCAATGCATCAGTATTTCATTAATTTTGAATCACTGCCTGCTAAAATAAGTTATATGAAATAATCTATATTCCAATGCAGTGTACAGGCAGAAGTGCCCTTTAGAGCAACTTCATGCTCTTGGGAAGAGCCTAAATAAATAAATATATCAACAGGAGCGGTGATCGAGTCACCAGCAGCGAAAACTTCACTGAGTTCCCCATCTTTCAGTCCTGGATAAGTTTGCACTGGCAATTTTATGTTGCATGCTTCCAGGGCTTGACTAATTTGGCTTTCTGCTTATTAATGGTTCAGTATTTAAAAACTAAACTCCCAAACATGAGCCCTTGGTGGAAAATAGTAATAACACAACCCTACATGAAGGGTTCTTTGTATTAAGCAGAGCCCTGTTTGCAATTCCCTGCTAGTGTTTTTCTCAGAGGCAATAAATGAAAGAAATATGTCTTTTTAAATTTTATAAAACTCAGAAAAATGGTTTTAAACAGCTTTTCTTCACCTCCTATAATTATTTATTTTCAAACAGTCCTTCAGGGTAATGTTCCGTTTTCTTATTTCACACTCCTTTTTCTCATAAATGAACCATCACTTCAATAAATCATTATGAAAACAGAGACTAACACAAACCCTGAAAGGTTGAAAGATTTATGTAACACATTTATGTTTTCCATTTTCTCATTCTGGTACTCCACTGCTAAAGCTAAGCTAATAAAAGCTGCTATTAATATTTCTTGTTGCCTGGCAACCGCAGAGAGGGAGTAATAGCTTTAGCTAGAAAAATAGATGACCGATAAGGAAAAATTCAATTCTTTTATTATCTCAAGGGAAAATGGGCTTTTACTGGAACATTATGATGTACGAGTGTGAAGCTGAATACAAAGGCTATTTTTTCAGTTGTTTTTCTATTTTTAATGAACGTTATTTTACCTTCACAAACTCATTTAAAGCGTTTGCCCCACCCACTTGCGAGCTTAATTTAGCAACACCCACACATGCTGCTGCCTTTGAGTATCTGTTGGCATTTTCGCTTGGAAGCCCCTTCCCACCGCGCCTCCCCCCGGGCGCGGGCGCTTGGCCGTAAATTTCAGCCCAGTTTGGAACTTGGGAGACAAGACGCCCAATCAAAGAGGAAATTGTTCTTGCGTGTGTTTAAAACAGGCTTTCCCTGTGGAGAGGGACTTTGGGAAGTTTCAGCGGCCGTGGCTGGGCTGTCTGTGCTCGGGGAGAGCAGGAATGCTGCAGCTCCTGCCCGTGCTCTCGGAGCCAGTGCTGGAGGCACAAGAGCAGAGTTGGTGCCCGCAGGGAGAAGTGGGGATGCCCATGGGAATACCATGCCAAGTGCTCTGACCACAGCACAAGATGAACATGGACCTTTTGGAATGAGTCCAGAGGAGGCCACGGAGATGCTCCAAGGACTGAAGCCCCTCTGCTCTGGAGTCAGGCTGGGAGAGCTGGGCATGTTCACCTGGAGAAGAGAAGGCTCCAGGGAGACCTGAGAGCCACTTCCAGTGCCTAAGGGAAAGATGGGGACAGACTTCATCAGGGTATGTTGCAATAGAACAATGGGGAATGGTTTTAGACTAGAAGAGGGTCAATTTACATCAGGTATAAGGAAGAAGTTATTTTCAGTGAAGGTGAGCAGGCCCTGGCACGTGTTGCCCAGAGAAGCTGTGGCTGCCCCACCCCTGGAGTTGTTCAAGGCCATGTTGGATGGGACTTGGAGCAACCTGGGCTAGTGGAAGGTGCCATGGCAAGGGATTGGACTAGATTGCTTTTAAAGGTCCCTTTCGAGCCAAACCATTGTATGAATCTATGGATACGGGTCCTCTTTCTCTGTGGGAGAGGTCCTCCCTGAGCTTCCCAGTTATCCTGAACACGAGTACAAGCTCCCTGTGGAGCAGCAGCCCCTCTTTTCTGATGCAGATGCTTTGGAGTGGTCTCTTGTCAGGCCCTGCTGGGAGAGAGTTGGGATGATGTGGGTCATACTCAGGTCCCAGCTTAGGTGAGATAACAGCAGAGCTTGTGAGGGCTGGGCTGTGCATGAGAAGAGTGAACCTGAGGGACCGAGCTCCTACCAATATGCTTGTGTTGTTGGTCTCTAGATTCACCCCTGAGTATCCTGTTTCTGAGATAGGAGAAAGTAGGGTGTCATGATATACCTTTCACACAAGGGAACTGTTGTGACAGATGAGAAGCAAAGCAGATGGGGTCTTTGCCTGGTAATGCAAGAACTCCCTGAACAAGGAGAAGGGTGAAGGCAAGGTGTCACTTGGCCTGCCAGGTCTGGGAAAGGGTGGCTGTCGCCTGCCAGGGTGGGGATGTCACATGGGAACCTGCCTTTTCTTTCCTGACAACCTCTCATAACCACGTCCCTGCAAGAGAACTTCTCCTCAACAGGAGGTTCCTTCCAACCCAAACCATTCTAGGATTCTGTGTCCCAGAGCAAGGGGATGCAGGGAAGCGCTAGAATGTGCCCTCACCCACAAGACCACATCGTACTGTGCTGGAAGGGTCTTGCACAGCAGGAACCAACGTGTGTGTGTGTAAATCTGGCTGTGGAATTGTCTCTGTTGCCTGTGTCTCTGTTGATGTTTTGCTGCCAACTGTGTCCCTGGCTCCCCCCACTCATCACCTGGGCAGAAGCCAGCAGGTCCCATCCCAAGGGAAGCATCATCTCTGCGCCACGTGGCAATCCTTGCATTCCCCCTTTCAACTATCCCATAGAAATTCATCCTCCTAATCTTTCCTCCCCTCGGCTTGGTCGCTGCCCCTCTGCTAAGCCGGTGCCTTTGGGGCAGCGCCGCTGGTTGAAGAGCCGCCTTATCAGCCATAAAACAAACGGGGAAGGGCGCGCGTTGTCCCCGGAGCAGATGTCATGTGGGACTGGGGCCTCTTGTTTGCACTTGGCCTCACCTGCCATTAAGCGCCCCGGGGGGACACGCTTCGGTTTGCTTTTTACAGCCATTTCAAACGTGCCCCCGTTGCGTTCAAGGTTGAGTTTCAGCGAACCCGTTGGGGGGGATGATCAGCGCCCGGCACGCCGCGGTTCGCGGAACGCCGCGGAGGAGCGAGCGCCGCGCGCGTGTCGGCGGGGTAATTAAAATATCAATTACGCCGTGTTGACAGTTCGCCAAAGAACCGGCTTTCGCGTGCGGTAAACTTAATCGCTCCAAAGTCTACTCGCAAGACCTGATGCGATCTTGGCGCCAAACCCGTGCCACATAAAAAACGGCGTTGGCTAAAACACGGCTGCGATGCCGCTTTGCGTAATGGTGCCACACACTCCATAGCTGGTATCATGTTCTGAAAATTATCTTTTAATGTGCAATTTGTATTGCGGAGAAATGTCACTTACTTTGCAGAACGTCTCGCCGGCATAAAACCTGAGATTTATTCCTGTCATTTTTTTGTCTCCTCTGCCATGTTGATAATAAGAAGTCTACTTTATGTGCGTAATGCTTGTGTCAGTTTTGAAATTTGGGGGTTTCATAAAAGACAGTCGTATAAATAAAACATGATATAAATTAAAAATATAGCGGAAAATAAAATCTGTGAATTACAGTAGCAGACGAGATGAATATGGAATGAAGGAGTTTTTCAGAACAATATCGAATAACTGGAGTAAATATATTCAAGGAATGGGATGGATCTTTTTTAACACCTGATTCTGATCTTCAGACATGTTTGTTTCCAGTGTACAGACATGCAGATGGATGCCTGTTACTATACCCAAATTTAACCCTTTAGATTTGGTGCCCTTCTCCAGAGCGACATTTTTTCCCCCCTTCTTAGCAAACAATCCCACTTCAACAATTCTCCTGGGTAGTGGTAAAAATGCATTTTGCTCACATAGGAAAAATTCCTACCAATGAGAACATGCTTTGAAAAATGAACTAGAGGTTTAGAAGAGAGTTTCTTTGGAGTCTGAGATGTGGCTTTGGGGAAAGAGTGTCCCAGCCTGGGCGATTCCCCATCTCTTCGTGGAGGATTTGTCTCCTTGGCCCCAGAAGCTGGGTTTGCTGCCTCAGTGGGCTTTTCCCAGCTGCTTGGGCTCTGGCCTCTTGTGGGACTATCTCTGCCATCTTCTTCCTTCCCGTCATAATCTGTAAAAACGTAGTAAATTATGTCAAAAGTTGGCACTAAAAATATAAACATATTAAACAGGCACATAATGGCCAGAAAGTGTTGGGATTACCCTTGTCCATGTTGACTAATTTGGGGCATTGTGAAATATCTTGTCTTTAACTGCAGCATGAGATAAATGATGTCAGACTATTTCTGCTTAAAGGCTGGTCATTTTTGGCACAGTGGTTTTAGGGTTGTTTGGACCTCAGAGATCGCAACTCCTTTGGAAACACCGGGTAAAGTTGACAGTAATGTGGCTCATGCCAGAGCTGCAGTACCTTCCTCCTTCCTGGAAGTGTCCAAGGCCGGGTTGGGCAGGGCTTGGAGCACCCTGGGCTAGTTGAAGGTGTCCCTGTCCATGGCAGGAGGGTTGGAAGAAGATGATCTTTAAGGTCCCTTCCAACCCAAACCATTCTGTAATTCCTTTACCTCTTGCTGAGTGTACTCAGCCCTCTTGCAGCTGATTAGCCAGAAGCTGCTTCCACCCTCTCCAAAATGCTGTCTTTGTGCCTTGTTTAGTGCATGTGACTCAGTGGTGCAGGTTATCTGAGGACTTGTGTTTGTTTGGGTCACACACAGGAAATCAGAGCCATTTCCAGGCAGGAATAATCCCCAAGGCACGTGTTGCTGCACCTTCTCCAGCATCTCATTCCTACTCCCTGCCTGTTGACTGACCTTTCATTGCCACCTCTACTCTGACAGGAAGGGTCTAATGTAGGGAAGGTGGCTTCACCAAAGAGGTGGAGTCCCCTCCATCCTGCTGGCCCATCCCTTGCACCATATATCCACCTTATTTGCTGTCCCTTCTGCCCTGTGCTGCTTCCTTCTTTGCTCATTTCCTTGGGAATAATGAAGGGATGTGGTGGCTGCGGCTCTGTGCTATGTGAAGAGCCTCCAAAAGGCAGCTGAAGGGCTTTAGTTTGCATCATAGCCTCTGTCACACCACCAAGTCTTCATGCTCTCATGTGTGCTCACACCCCACGTCGTAATGCGTCAAAAAGTCTTCTTTGAAGTGCATCAACCAGCCGCAAAGTGAATAATTTTTTGCCACTTTTTAACCAGCAGCACCTCCGATACAGGAAAATCCAAAGTAGCACGTCTGGCAACTCTTTGCCATCCGTCTTGCGCGTTTTGATGGACGTTGCAGCCCATCTTTAATTGCCCTTATCCCTTAGATCAATCATATTTATCTCCTGGCTGTCATTTGCCTGCTCTTTGCATGTTACCAGGCAGCATTAAACAGCTCCAGCAATTACTCGTGGCCCTGGATTTTCCTTATGGACAAGGAGGGATGGGTGTAACCTGGAGGTCCATTCCCAACCACGCGTGTGCCGTGTCGCGCCACTTGCTTTCAGTCGCCTTTCCAGAAGTTTCAGCCCCCAAATGGCCTTGTGGGGAGCGGTGTCAGTGGCGTTCTCCAAGCTCAGCTGCCGCCCCGGGGCAGGAGAGCACAAAAGGATGGAAATTTCCACGGCTTTTGTTTCAGCTGTAGAAGTTATGATGACTGTTCGCCGCTGTAGGTGTGTGTGTGTGCACGTTGAGCGAGTCTTTTTTTTTGTGTTATTGAAATGGGGAGCCATTTTTAGAGGCAAATAACGGAAAGTGCTTACAATAAAAATAATAGGCTGTAACAGGCTTTGTTATGCAATGAGGAGATCAAAGAGCGGCATCAGCCACTCGGCTGAGCGCTCGGAGTGACAGGAGGAATGGGTCCTAATTGGTGGGTAAGATTTCCTCAGCTGGTAATTGTAATCCCAGCCCTTTCAGAGGAGTTTTCAGCTGCCGGTGGGCTCGGTGGGGTTTGCTGTGAGTGTGAACGATGGTGGGGAGCAAGGGAGAACACAAACAGGAGTCCCGAGTCAGATTTCCCTTTCTTCAGCGAACACCCCCAATCTCTACCTGCATTTTGAGTGTGAATATCGGAAGGTTCAGCTGCCGAATTCAGACCCGCCCCGAGAAGATTTAACCTGGGAAGCACAGCCTGAAAACACAGCTCTGGCAGCCCTCCCTGCCACCCGAGTGGTACAGGCTGAACCACTTCACATCCCCGTAGCCCCGAGAAATCAAAGTTACCATTTAAATGAAGAGTGCTACTTGAGTCCTGCCACTGTGGAGAGGTGTGGGATGCAATGTCAAGAGAAATTATAATGATTCCTACAGATGCAGCTTGTCACAGAGAGAGAAAAATGTTTCTGCATCTGATGCATGGCAGCGAGCCAGTTGGTAATGTTATATGTCCGAGTGTTTCACTTGGGCTCTGCTGGATGGAAAGCATTCCTTAATGCTCTGCCTGGCTGTTACATTTGTCTCCCAGCTCTGCAGAATCCCATTAGGAACCGTCCGTTTTCCACCATGGAAATTGTTTGGTCTCTGCCAAGGGAGGGAGCTTTGTATTGCTGTAATCCTTCAACATCCGTAGGAATTGCCGGCGTTATCCTTCTCACTTACCTCTCCTGCCGTGGGCATTCCTCATCGTGGATCGAGATGTCCTGGAACCTGCAACAGGCAGCTGTTGGACACCACGGTGCTGTTGAAGGGAACAGGATCTGCTCCCTTCCTCCAGCCACCTGGGGCAGGTGCCCCGTGGAGAGGCACCGATGGCCTTCTGTCTGGAGCCTGGTTGTCAATTTGGAGTTAAGAGAGTCCAAAGTGTAGTGACCAACAGAGCCAGCCCATGATGGGCATTGTGCCCATGCCACCAGGACGGTGTTGGACGTGGTTCCCCCAAAAGATACCCATCTGGTCCCTGTGGAAATGGGCAACAGAGCCAGTGGAGGTGATGGGATGGCCAGCAGGCTGGGAGGACCATGCCTTCTCCTTGTGCCAGCAGAGGCAGAGGTGGATCAGATGGGGGTGATTTGAGGTTTTGCCACCAGAAAAGGGACTAGCAAAGAGGACTGTCCTGACCCAGGACATTTCTGTAGTGAAGAAGCAGTTTTTGCCAATCTCTCGCATCCTTTATTATGTTATTTGGCAAACATTAGTAAAAACAATGATTCAAAACTCATGCGCCGTATGACTTGGGGAGGTATCTCAAGGTTTTGTTGTTGCCCTGGATGCTCTGTTGTTTATGCTCTTTTGTTGATGATGCTGAATGTAGGCCGTGAGGAATAAAATTTGAGAGTGACACAAAGAAATTGGACATATTTGGGACAGGAGAAAGGAAATTTGGAGAGATGTAAACATAGCAGGGAAATGGACTGCAAGATTGCAAAGGCAGTTTGTTCAGCGTTGGTAAATGTGAAATTAATGCATGTTGAGGAGAAAAATATTCACTAGCTTGCTGTACTCTGTATTGGCTACCAGAAAGTGCCCCCAAAAAATCTTGTGCAGGGATAAGGTGTTAGAGGACAGGAGGAACTCATGGGTGGAGGTGTTTTGGAGAGTTGTATATTCTGTACTGTGCTGGTCATCCTGTCTCAGACAAGGGAAAGGAAAAAAAAGAGGCTCAAAGAATAGAAACAGAAATTATCCTGGGTCTGAAAAGATCCTCAGTGATGGCAGATGCTAAGTTTAAGAAGGAGGCCGATAAAATCATTGGAATTACAACAGTGCGTAGAATGCACAAGTGGGAACAGCTACATCAGGTATGTTTCTTAACTGGGAAACTTCATGGGAGTTGAGATTTGGAATTTCAGAGCTGTAACTAAAGAAGCAGTTTAATTTTAATGCCTTCACACCGGTGATTGAAGGACAGAAATATTTGTACTATTACCTCCATCCTATCACTTGCTGAGACGATTCAGCACTTCTTGCTCAGCTTTATCCTTCTGGTGGGGTCATTTGTTTTTCATTGTCTACCTGTTCCAGCAGAATTCCAGCCCAGCCATGGTGGCCAGGAGATGCTTTACAGCATCTACAGAGCATCTAAGCAAGAACTGTCCTAAAAATCTTAAAAAAAAATAAATAAATTCCCTGAGAATTGAATCTAAACAGTGAAGTCAAAGGCAGAAAAATAACAGGTTTTTAATCCTTCCACAAAAGCAAAACCTGATTTGGTGGAGTCCTGGTTGTGCCAGGAACCCCTGCAAACTGTGTCAGGGAACCTGCAAGGCGGATTAGCGATCCCTGTCCCACCGGGGGTACGGCTGATTCCGAAAGTCCTTCTTTTATAATTGAGCATATGTAGTTGTGCCATGGCCATGGTGTTTCCCAAGGCAGAATCCCAATTCCTGAAGGGCTGGACGCCAGAGTGCAGCACCAAGTGTGATGCCCCAATGGGGTCACTGTGTTGATGCCAAGTGGAAGAGCAATTGTGCTGCTGATTTGTGGGACGTGTGTGTGCCGTTAAGCAGCGTGAGGTTGTTGTGAACATTTCCTCTGCTAACCCACTGGCTACTCATTTTGCAGGAAATATCTGTAATATTAAGATGGTTGGGGAAAGGCTCCTGTATGGAATTCTGCAAAGTGCAGCAAGTGGGGCTTCTTTTAAAACTAGTTTTTCTCTGGCTTCTCAGAGTCACAGAGTAGTGGGGATATGTGACCTGACAGAGCCTCCCTGGTGTGAATTTCCAAAGAATTTGGTGGGAAAGAGCCTGATTCCACTAGGATCACACAGAGTTGCATTCCCAAGCTCCTTGCATGTGCAAGGAGTGGGACGTGTGTGTGTGTGTGTGCACATGTGGCTGTTGTGCCCTGACTTTGGGTCTGCACAGGAGAACTCTTGTCTGTGGCAATTCTGCCTTTCAATTTTATGCTTTGGGTCTTATGCCTCAAAAATCCAGGACTAAATTGAGGCCCCTTTGACAGTTTGGGTTTCCTGATCCATAATGGTTGATTGGAGCTGGAATTCTCCTGAGTGACAGTTTGCTTCATTCCCTTTTGCTTTGCTTTCTCACTGAAGTAGAAAAGTCACATACAGTACAATGACTTTGGTGCAGTCAGCAACAATTCAGCCATGCTGCTTTATTTGAGCCATTCACCGAGAAGTCCTGCACTGCTCTGCAAGGGCTGGTGCCTGTGAATTTCATGTTGATTTTTACTGTTGCCCATGAACAGTCAAAGGTTTTAGTTATTACAACCAGATTTTTTTGCTCCTGTGTCCTCTGGGTGATGCTGAACTCAGTTGTCCAGTTGTCCTTGGAGGATGCACGGGTGGAAGTGGAGCTGGCTGGAAGTTGCTGCGGGGAGTTGGGAGTGGGGTTCCTGCAATAATTTTTAGTCATGTTCCATTGTATTTACATTTTTGCAGAGTTTGTGTTGTTGTTGTTGTTGCCATATGATCACTACAAATAGGTGTGAGGAAATGGCCAGTAACACTTTTAACACCCAGTCAGTCACTTGGCACACCAGGAACAATAATAATAATAATAATAATAATAATAATAATAATAATAATAGGACCTCAGTTATAGCTCATATTGAAGGTTCGCTGGGGAAAAATTAGAGGAATAACTACATTTATGGCTGTAGGAAGATGGCTCCTTTGTAGTCCATTATCTACAGTAATTTGAAAACATAGATCATTAAAATCAATACGTATTGCAAGCAGGCCTTATGAGCTTGATTCTCCCTTATACAGATGTGTCAGTCTTGCCAAGGGCTGAGAGCCAAAGTTATGGGCAGCATTAGCTAAAGGAAGGTCAGGCTTCCTATTTCCCCTGGGAAACCTTTTCCTAGTGCATTTCTTTCCTGTGTTTATCACTGAATAGAAATGCAAGTATCTCGTAGAATCATTTATGTTGGAAAATACCTCGAAGATCATCATGTCAAACCATTAACCTGACACTGCCAAACCTCCCCTGGTGCAGCTTGAGGACGTTTCCTCTTGCCCTAAGCATGAGCAGGGTGGATTTCTCAGCCACTTTGAATTCAGCATGAAATTAGTGCAGCCAGTGCTGCTGCCAAGTAGACAAGGCTCGAGCTTGCCTCTGATTTTGTAAGGTTTGTGCATGGGATTTTTAAGTTTGGGCATGGGATTGCAAGACTTGGATCCTTGAGCCCTTTCCTTTGGGATCAGTGCTGTGAGGTTACCTGTTTGGGAGGAATGGGAAGCTGATCCTGCAGGATGGTGCTTTGATCAGCAATCAAACGTGATGTGATATCAGGAGTCCGGGACACCTCTCTTGGGGAGCCATGGAGCAGCAAGTATTTTTGAGTTTGACAGAACTGGTTTTATTGAGAGAGGACACTGAGCTGAGTGCTCAGAGCCTGCAGACTGCACCATCGAACTGCCCACCATGGGGAAACAGAGGGCACCTGGTCATGGCACAAACAGGCATTGAGGTGACTTCTTCAATGCCAAAAGAAACTAAGAACATGGAGATAGAGGAGAGAAGGAGAAATCCCCTGCCCTGATGCAGATTGGGCCATAGCCAGAGTACAGACAGAGCCCTTCTTGAGTTATGAAAAGGGACAGCAGCTTGCAGAATTCTTAGAAAAAAATTCTCTTTATGAAAAAACAGGTTTTCCAGGCAAACTCCAGAATAGGATTCCTGAGTGCAGGGCAGTGTCAGTGCTGAGTGAAGAGTGTAAAAAAACTAAGCTTTGAGTTTGGCTGTTCTGTTAGAAACATTTCCACAAAGGTGGAACATGGCACGTTAATAAGCCAGCTTTGTGGAGTCATAGCCAGGGTGGGCCTGACTGAGTCACCCTGGTTGCTTTCACAGTAAGGAGCTCTTCTGGAGAGTGATTTGTTGGGCCTGCCTGAAATACCTTCCTGGGATGAAGTGAATGTCTCTGCAGGGGTTTGGGGAGGACTAGACCCCCCAGGTCAGACATGTCAGCCCACGTGTGCCCGTGTTTGCACAGATGTTCATTTTTCCAGCTGTTCAGCACCAAGGAACGGTTTCGTGTTGAAAGTGAAGGTTAATAAAAACCCTCACATTCTGTCTTTGTGACACACTGAAGAGACTTGGGTAGACATGAGCATGGCAAGCAGCAACTGGAGCTGGGAGTGAAATCCTACTGTGGGCAACCAATGTTGGTCCTCGTCACATGATACTCAAGAAAAGAACTTAAAAAATTAAACAACATTCACCAGCTTCCAGTCACCCGAGACCTGTCTGGATCCCCAAGATGGCTCAAAAATCATCGAGAGAGGGTTTGCGATGACAGCCGGAGCTTTTTCACGATTCTGGGATGAATCCTATCACGCCCTGTGGATTTGTAGGGATCCAGCTGGAGCAGAAGATCCTGCACAGTGTCAGGGTTGATCATTCTTGCAGTCGTGGTCGTCCAGCTCAGCGCACTGAGAACCCCTCGGTGCATCAGCTGTGTTGAAGACAGAGACAAAGAAAGTGTTAAACACCTCTGCCCTGCCTCTGTCCCTGTTTGGGCGGTGACCATCCTCATCTTGGAACGGGCTGACATTATTTCTACACTGCCTTTTGCCATTATTATTATTATATTTGAAAAAACCTGGCAACGTTTCTGTTGGTATCGTAGGAAGGGACCTACGTTCCCTTCCTACGATACCAAGGGACCTAGGGTTCCTTGGTGCATCATCCATCCCCTGTAACACTGACTGCAAAGGCAAAGCAGCAAGACACGACCCTGCAGTTGTGCTCCAAAGGAGGTTTCCTGCCTCCACCCTGTGATTCTGAAGGGTTCAGAGCCAGGAGCCTCATGTGCACCACAGTGCTGCAGCTCAGCCCTGCATGGGTGTCGTGGTGTAACACATGGGTGAGCCACACAGAACTGTGTGTTCGGGTGTGAGGTGACCTCTGGTGACACACGGGCAAGAGCTGTGAATATACACCGGGTGTATCCTGCTTTCTGGGACAGTCAGGGCTGTCACAGGGCTTAGAGGAGCAGCGGAACATCCTGGGAGTTGCTATCACCAATGGGAGCAGGTCCAGTCTTGGACAGCCCTGGAGGCTTCTCAGGGGTTCCTTGAACTTTGCATCAGTCCCATCCAGTTGAGGGGGAATTCTGACAGGAAATGTTGGCACCGGCCCACAAAACCTGGTATCTGCTAAAATGGCAAGAACTAAATTCTTCCATAGATCAGGAGTTTTCTTCCCACTTTCTCCTACATTTAAAACCTGCCTAATTTTGCTTTCAATGGGCTGTCCACCCTGTCTCTGCAGATTTTGCTTCTAGGGTGGAGGCAGCCCTGGGAGCCATCAGTCTCACTTGGTCCATGAGATGGGGAGATCCATAGGGGACCCATCCCATTTAGGTTGCTGGATACAAGGATCTTACCCACTGCCATTCCTCGGGGCTTCAGGGAGAAGGCGCTTCGAGCTGAACACCATGAAGTGGCATTTTGCAGTGTATGGGAGTGCCAGTGAATTATGGCAGAGTCTGCAGGAGCTCAGCCAGCTCCCCCCTTCTCAGAGAAGCAGAACGAGCCCTGGATCTGGGAGCATAAAGGAGAGCAATGTCTGAATCATGCACTGACATCAGCGGGAGCGCTGCAGCTCCCGACTCACGTCAGAGCTGAATTCATACGGTTACAGGAGACCATGTGGGTTTTAGTATTCTGGGAGAGCTGCTACAGTGGCAAGGAAAATTATTCATGGATCAAAAAGAGAAAGGCATTGGAAGTACAGAGTGTCACGATTGTCTGTGTTCTACCGCAAGGTTGAAACGAGGTGCCAGCTGTGGTACATGGGAAACAGCTTGAAGAAACACCAACAACAACGCACGGATTAGTCCTGGAAGACCCTTGCAATTCAAGCCAAGGTGTCACTTACTAATTTATGGAGAAGTACAAGGGGTGCACAACCCTCTGCTGACTCACAGGCGGGTGATCTGGAACAAGGGGTATTGCCACAGAGGAGCGGAACAGTCGGATGCTTCGTGCCACTGGAAATAAAGGTTGAGGTGAACAGAGGTGAGCTGCCAAAACAAAGCCATAATTAAGAGGTGCCAAACCAGCTTTTTGTCCTACAGGGAGGGGAAAAAAGGTAATGCAGAGATCACAGAGGGGATGGTGGTTGCTGCCACGTGCACAGGGGAGTAGAGGAGGGAATAATCTCCATGAGGAATCAAATTCAGATTCCAACAAGCAAATGCTACACTGAACGCTGAGTCCTGTGGTGGAAGCATATCATGGAAAAAGGAGCTGAAGCAAAATTACCTTAATGCCTAAAATCTTTTATGAGGATCAGTGATGGAGTGTTAAGTTTGGCAGGGGGAGTATCACCAGTGGAGCTGTGGGTGGTCAGCAACAGTCCACTGTCTCCACTGGTGGAAGTAAAACTGTGTCTAAAGTGTCGGTGTCTGCTGGAGGTATGATGAATTTTGGGCTTAGGAACATCTGAATACAGTGCTATAGGAGAAGTGGGTATTACTTTCCTTGAAATTGGGTGTAAAATCCTTCAAATGATCCCAAGCCAACAAAAAAGGTGTCGACACAGTAATAACTTCATAAAAATATATTTGTTAAACTTCTTCGGTTTTGAAGTTGTTCACCTGGCTGATCCATCTGTAATTAGCATTTAAAAACTTTGTGAATATTCATTAGCTTTGCCACTCCTCTCACAGAGGAAAATTGCTCTTGGTGCCCAAGAGGGGTTGGTGGGGATGTCTCGGAAGCTGATGGGCAACCTCCACCAGTTCTCCCTGCAGTGCTGTGTTCACCTCGGGGCACAGAGCAGCTCCTGGCCACATCAGCAATCAGCAAAATCTCCTGCTGGGATAAACTGTTTGGCCTTTTCGTTCATCCACTTGCTAATAAGATTACCCCGCAGTACAGAGGGACATTGATATTATCCCCTGAACAAGCCAGCGGGGTTTGTTGTGTCCATGAGAAAATCCTGGCTGGGTGTTTGCTCCAAAAAAAAAAAGAAAAAGTCCTGATTTTTCTGGAAATAAAGCAACGGTTGCAGAAGGTGTAATTTCCCGCGTGGCAGCTCCGATCTGTGCAGGTGAAGGTCAGCACAGAAGAGGGTTCATTTGAGTCCTTCCACACTGCTGGGAAGGCTCCACAGCCCTGGGGGAGGCTGAGCCTCCACTGCCGAGTCCGATCCTTTCAGTGTCATATCACCAACTCTGTTTGTGAGGATGGCAGGTGGCAAGGGGGGGAATATTTTAATTTCTAAACTTACCCTCTGTTATGTGGTGCTGCTGAAAAGCCACAGACACTGAGTCCCACGGTGTTGTTTTTATAGTCTCTGGTCAGAGGGGGACCTCACTTTTAAATGAAAGCTCACGCTTAAAATAGAAACCCACACCGAATTACACAACCACTGGAGAATTATGTTTTAGGGCTGCTGCTAAAAATGCCCCATTAAAAGACAATAAGGTGCTGTCGAGTGTCATCAGGCTGCCACATGCAGGGATTTTATTGCCAGCTGCATTTTGTTTCCTAATTTTGGCAGGTCAGAGGCTCCAGAGCAGAGAGCAAACACGCACAGTGTCTCTGGTTACCTCTGCATTTCCATGTTCTGCACAGTGGGAGCAGGGCACAGCACGGGGGCTGGGATGTCAGCTCAGCCAGGGGCTCCAGGGGCTGGGGGGTACCCGCTGGGGCATCACTCGGGGCCACCCCATGGGTGTCACCCCAAAATTTGGCCGGGGCAGTTGGGAAGGCTGTGGTGCCAAAGATGCGATGTGCCAGGCTCTGAAAGCGTGCCAGTCCACCTGCTCAAGGCGAACAGGAGGGGAAGGAGATCCACCCAATATTAATTATGACTTTTGAAGCCTCACCTAATTACATCGTCTCTCATAAGACAACGACACAAATATTTATGAGTGGGACTTTTTATTCTCATTGTAATCAGTGACATAAATAGGTAACACCTTTAAAAAGAGTTAATAAAAATGTGTCAACACAAGCTTGAGCACAAACTATCGAACAGTGTGCAGTAAAACATTCCAGTGTTTATTGTATTAATTGAATATTCATGAGATGCCAATTTAAATTACAGTTCACAACTGTTGCTGTGTCTAATGAATAATTTAAACAAGTGTGGCCAAAGAGATTTCAACGCTGCATTAGCAAACTGCAAGGGATTAAGCAACAGAGAATTTATAATTAGCTTTGTATATCCTATAATAAATTCATTGGAAAGATGGTTTTAATTATCCCACATGTTAATTCAGAATTCAGTGCATTAATTTTCGATTGAAAAGTAACCCTTTCTTCCCAGACAATGTATTTGGCTCTTCCTTGTCTTCTGCATCTCAAGAACAGGGAATTGCCAGTGTGAAATGGGCTGATTTTTGCAAATCTCATCTATCATGACGCAGCATTTGTACCTGCCCATTCCAAGTCTGGAGTAATTCCTTTTTTACCCTTTCCAGCTGGGGAAGCTGAGACCAATGGGATCAAGTCCCTTCCTCCAAGTTGAGATTCCAGAATCCTGATGGAGCTGCTCCCAAGTCAATCTGCTGTGGTGCATCCCCTTTGGTACACTTGTGGCTGCTTGGGAAATATTGTCTGTTCTGGAATACAAGCCTGTGAAAATGATAAAAGTTTTTGGCAGTCGTACCCTGTAAGCAGCTTTAAGGTTTTGTTTAACAAACAAGGATGTCTGTAGATAAAAGCCTAAACCCAGAGTTCAAGCTGAGATTGCTGCACTCTTTAGAGCAGAACAGGGCTGGGTTTGTCTCCATTTGGCACGTTTATAAAGGGCTTTTTCTCTGGGAGATGGACCCCTTTGCCCATAGTGAGAGGGGCTGCAGAGTCCCCACCACCTGCCCCTCTCCGGGGCCCTGTGCCTGTGATGGGTGGGATCTGGGATGTCACCATGGCTTTGACCTCAGGTAACCAGGGCACAGCAGTGTCCCAGACAGCTGAGGTCCTCATCTCCTCTGAGCCCCCGTGTTGGTGCTCAGCCCTTAGAAAGGGTGAATGTTTTCGTGCTTTCCCCTCCACCCATGAGCCATCCTCCCCCTCACCCATCCCCTCCCCATGCTGGCCATCTCTGCAGCCTGTTCATGTGTACAGAGAGCTGTAGCTCTTGCAGAGCCTGAGCACTCGTGCTGGAGCTCCCTGGACAGAAAAAAACTGGGAAGCTTTCCAAAGAACACCTCCGTAAAGCCGCCCATGCTCAAAGCTTGTCTGGGAAACTCAGGAGGTGGCAGGGAGGAGGGCGCTTCCTCTCCAGGTGGTTTTGTGTAATTCCAGGGCAGCAGGTTAATGAGATCTCTGGGATATGTGATTTGATCTGGAGTGTAAACATGCGCTTGGCATGTGTCCTGGATGTCTGATCAGATGGAAATGCAAATGCGGCGCCGAGCGTGGCGCGCCATCCAAAATGTTTTGGTGACACAACGTGCAAGACAAAATAGTGATCACTTTTTTTTTTTTAAGAGCCTAATTGAAATGTTTTCTGTTGAGTTTGAGCCCTGCCATATCTATCAAATCAACAGCCTGGCACCGAGGGTGACGTGCCTGATCCTGAGGTGGAAGATCCTTCAGTTGCGTCGGGAGCGCTGAAGACCCAGGGCTGTCCCAGGGGCCACCAGCTGCGTTCAGCCTTCCCCTAAGACATTAATTGCTGTTTTAGTGCCTCTGTCTTTTGGGTGACTGGAGTTATTTAAGTTGATGAATGGAGAGCATCGCTAGAATGCAGTATGTGGTCGTTGGCACTTATTGATCGAACCTCAAGACTCAATTGATCAAGCTCCCCGGTGCCGGCGTGTAATCCCAGGGGAAAAAATCAAACCTTTAATGGGGTTGTGTGTTACTCTTGGTTTACCACTTGGAGTTGTATGTTTTAGGAGGGAAGGAAGTGTTTTTGATGGCCTGAATCCCCATCATTAACTGGACTAAATGAAGACTGGCAGTAGGAACACTTGTTATTGTGGCAATCCTGTCCTGGGCAGGCCCAAGCCTCATTTAATATGGCATATCTCACCTCCAGGAACTGAGTGCCTTGGTGTTGGAAGGAAATAAATGAATCTCTGAGGTGTTTGTTATCCATCGTGAGGATGCCCAAGAGGACAGAAATGCTGCTGGAGTGAATGTTCTTTCCCTGGCCCCCTTTAATACACAACAGCTAATCTAATAAACTGTATTGCACAGTGCAGGCAGCTCGGGTTAATGTTGCTGCTGGAACCTAAGTGAGCACTTCCTGAATCTGCATGGCTTCAATTCTGCATTTAGGTAGTTTTTTGTCTGTCTGTAACTTGTGTTGGAGTAAGAGCTGCAGTTCTACTGGCTGGTTAAGAAATGAGAAGGGTTTGCCATTGTCAGGAGCCAGAACAGAAGTCAGAGCATCTGGCTCTCGTGTCAGGAGTCGGCGCTCGAGTTTCCCTTCTCTGTTCCCTCCTGCAATTAATTTTGTATGTACAGAGTCATTGGGGCTTTTCACACTTATTTTAGAAGTGCTCAGCATTTGCTATAATTAAAGGCGGGCAGATAACAGACTGTGCCTTCTGTTAGCAGTTTACGTGGCGCAGCGAGGTCATGGCATATCCCGCAGCTCTCCGAGGTTCCCCTCTGCAGAGCAGGGAAATGCCATGATCATCGTTCAGCTGGCGGGGGAACTGGTGTGCTGAAGATTTGGTTCCATCTCAGATTGCTCTGGCAGAGCTGGGGGTTGAAAATCCTACAGCTTCCCAACCCGTATTCAGTCACAGAACCAACCGTTCTTCTCCGGGTTCTTGTATTCTTGGTTATAGAAGACTCATGAAACACTTACTTCAAGTCAACACAATAATCCCAGCAATGTCTGGCTGCAGAGGGAAGCCGAGTGGGGGCAAAAGGGGGGCAGCTGGTTTCAGATGTGTAGAAGTGCTGTGGTTTGTGTGTGCAGATGTGGGATCAGCACTGGGCACCCAACTGTTTCTATTACCTCAATATTTTTTATGGTGCTTGAAAAGTGGGCTGTTAGACTTCACAACCGAAAAAAAAAAAACAAACCAAAAAAAAAAACCTATTAAAATTCATTCACAGAGTTTAATCCCACTGGGATGAGTTTTCTATCTAGTCTTCCCAGTTTCCTGTTGTGTTCTAAAATTACTTCTTTTTTTATCTTCTTCTCCTTCTTCTTTTCTAATGCTCCACGCAATAAAACGTGGAGGTCTGTCATTACCTGTGAGTCTATTGCTTTATGTGAATGCAATATCTAAAATGTGTGAGAAGAGCCGGGAGACACATCAAGTTGGCTGTGCAGAAAGGCTCCAATAAGCTGTGTGATCCCAGGGAGGGGGCAGTAAATGCTGTGGGAGATGAGGGGCCCAGCGTGGTGGGATGGGGAGTGTGGTCCAGAGCCCTGGTCAGGGAAAGTCCCATAGGAGCTGGAGGTGCTTTTGCCAATGTTAGTTTTTATACCTCTGCGAAGGAAACACAAAGATTTACATAGTCCAGCATCTTCTCCATCCAAAGTGAAGCTTCTTGCCCCTCTGCCAGGCCAGGGATGGGCACAGTTCTCTGTGGCTGTTACCAGACAATGCCCACTGGATGACCAGGTGCTCTCCCTGGGGAGCAGGACGGGGAAGGGCTTGGTGTCATCCCTCCTTGTCAAGGACACAGAACACACTTCAGCTCTGCCCATGTTGCTGTCCATTGGGCAGGCAGGATAACAAAAATTAAATGATTGGCCTCTAATCTACCTGGAACAGGACTTTTGTCCATCCCAGTGACTCAAAATGAGGCTGAGATGTAACATAGGATGTTAAACATCTAATAACGTCAAGAGTAAACCCACCAGAAAAAGAAAATTCCCCAGGGAATCTTTGTAGAGCTGGAGGTGTGAAGTGAAAAACTTTCTGTCTCTAGTATTTTCCTGCTTTCCCTTTCTTTTATGCCTAAGTTTACTCGCGTGAAACCAGATCTCTGCTCCTCAGGAATCTGTTTGTGTCTCAAATCCTGTCTTTGACCTGTGGGATGGCTTTGCTGAGCAGGTGGTGATCCCACAGAGCGCACAACTTAGGAGCTGCAGTCAGCAGGATCCTAAATTTCCATTCATGACAAAAGGGGACCTTGGTCATGTGGCCAGGGACCACCTGGAGCCCCACAAAACATGTGATGTCTCATCCCAGACCTGGAAAGCAGCAAGTCCCATTTATAGAGCTACTTATCATAGAAGGTTTTAACACTGGCTTCTGAATCCATCTCCCCATCAGCATCTTTGGGATTAAAAAGAGAAAGAGCCAGAAATTAAAGAAAATCTGATGTTTAAACAGGTCTGATGCTGAAAGAGATTTCCCCCTTGCTTGGGATGGCTTTGTCTCACCACTACGCCCACATAATGCCAAAAAAATACTTCATGAGATAGTTTGTCTGCTCCTTCATCCACCTCGAGTGTGGAGACAGAAAGCCAGACTAGGAAATTGTTCCGGATCCTTCCCTGCTGCCAGCACCATCCCAGCCCCCTCAGTCCCTCACCTGCACCCAGGAAGGTTTTACCCTTTGCTTCTTTTCCATTCTGTAGCTGGTTCTCCTTGTCTTTCCTCCTTTTGCCAACACACGTGAAGAGGGTGTGACAATTTTATTAAGTTTTATACCCCCGATGGGTTGGAAAAGGGGTCAAGGTCTGGTGCTGTTTAATTACCTCCCACTGCCCTTTCCAGGGGAATTTGGGCCGTGATGGTGCTATGCCTGGATGAGCAGCAATTCCCTTCCTCTACAAACAGTTCTTACAAAATCGCTAAATAATGTATTCAGAAAACATGCTGGAAATTAATGGGCTAGATTATTTGCAAACATGTTCACTGAATTATCAGGCTTGTTCTTTATCCGTAAAATGATGTACTTTAAAAAAAAAAAAAAAAGAAGTTTATTGAAGACTTTATTTAGAGACGGCTCTCCAGCTGGGAGCTGCGGGAACACCGTCAGAGCGCACACGGCCCAGCTGCTCTCCAGTGCCACAGCACTGCTCCTCCTTCAGACAGACCCTGCAATGGTTGGGGGTCCCCAATTCCACCCCCCTGCCATGGGCAGGAACACCTTCCACTGCTAGACCAGGAACTTTTTCACTAGAACCAGAACTTTGCTCACATTTCGCTGCTCTGTCTTGCTCATCCTTGACCTTGGAAGAGCTGTCCCCAAATCAATCACCTTAGCCCCAGTGGTTCCTTTCCTTTGTGCATTGCCCCCTAAGGCTCAGTGGTGAAGAGGCAAAACACCAGGAAAACAAAGTCAGTGGAAGGCTCTGAGCAACCTGGTGTGGTGGAAAGTGTCCCTGCCCATGGCAGAGGGTGGGAACAAGGTGCTCTTTAAGGTCCTTCCAACCCAAACCTTTCTGTGATTCTAAGATTAAGCTGTTCTGTGTAGCGTTACTTCGTCGTGGAGCCCGGCTCTGACCAGAAGTGAGGGATCATTGGGGGGTGGATGGTTTAAATCCCAGAGGTGGTGTGTCCCCACAGCAGCACATTGCCCTGAATTAAAGGGATTGGGGTGAGTGGGAACCCTTCGTCTCAGAACCACGTCTTATGGTAGGGCAGAGGTCTGAGCTCCTCATGCCCAGGAGCAGTCCTGCCACCAGTCTTGGTCGCTCGTGCCGTTCTCCTGAAGAACCCATCCCATTGAGTTGTTCCCAAACACCTCCAATGCAAGCAGCAAGGGTTTAGTCCTCCCTCTGGTCAAAGGTGATGTGACACTGGTGTCCAGGGACAGTGTCACCTCCCTGCTGGTGGCGGGGGCAGTTCAGGGGTGTGAAGGAAGCCCAAGGACAGCCCTGTGGTCTCCGTAGTGCAGGTAAGGTGAGGTTGCAGGGCTGCAGGAGCTGAGCTATGAGAAACATCCCGTGTGCTCAGCTGTGTGAAATGGCCTCCAGTTGCACCAGGGGAGGTTCAGGTTGGATATTTTAGAAAATTTCTTCACTGAAAATGTTGTCCAGCCCTGGAACAGGCTGCCCAAGGCAGTGTTAGAGTCACCGTTCCTCCAAGTGTTCAAAAAAACACGTAGATGTGACACTTGAGAATACGGTTTAGTAGTGGACCTGGCAGTGCTGGGTTGAGGGTTGGACTCAATGATCTTAGAGGTCTTCTCCAGCCTTAATGATTCTGTTGTTCTCTGCAGCTGAGGTTCCCACCTCAGCTGTGTGGTTTCTCCATCATCACATGGCTGGTGAGATTCATGACTCAGGATGGGCCAAGTCCTTAAAATACTTTGGTCATCTCCTTAAGGAGCAGCATCCCAACTCGGGCTGCAGGTCTGAGATGCAGGACAAGTCTGGAGCTCCAGCTTGCCCAGGTTTGTCATTGACATCTTGAGATCCTGCAAAACCATTAACCTTTTGAAATCTGTGTAATGACTCCACTGGCCCAAGAGAGGGAAGCACACACTGGAGCAGAACTCCAACCTCCCTGACACTCCCTGGGGCTGAGAGTGGCTGCATTTGGGACCCTCATGGGCATCTCCGGTTTGCAAATCCCCAGTAATGCTCTCGTTGGCAGATGACCATGGTGGGGGTTTGTATCACAGGAAAATACCAAAATTCAGTTCGTGCCATACCAGTTGGTCTCTTCCTTCTGGCCATGCCCTCCCAGCACTGACAGCAACGACAATATGAATGAGAAATATTCCCATGCAGTTTGCCAAGCAGTCTCTCTCCTGTTCAACACCCCTGTTCTCACCCAGAAGTTACAGTGTTTTATC
Source organism: Grallaria varia (assembly GCA_013396735.1). Taxonomy (NCBI): domain Eukaryota; kingdom Metazoa; phylum Chordata; class Aves; order Passeriformes; family Formicariidae; genus Grallaria; species Grallaria varia. The sequence goes on along the minus strand of VWZG01009470.1, from coordinate 794,750 downwards.
TTCTGATGCTGTGTTAATTGTGTTTGGAGGGTGCAGCCACTTCTCTCTGGGGGGGAAAAAACATGTAGAGATGGTCAAGGCTGGAAAAGATATGGAGCAATTTATTCAGTAACAGAAGCAGATCCAAAAAAGTGGCCACAGAGAGGAGACAGATCGAATTATATACAACCACAGTGTGGTTTGGGTTGGAAGGGACCTTAAAAACCATCTAGTTCAACCCTCCCTGCCATGGGCAGGGACACCTTCCACCAGCCCACGTTGCTTCAAGCCCCGTCCAACCTGGCCTTGGACACTTGCAGGGATGGGGCAGCCACAGCTTCTCTGGGCACCCTGTGCCAGGGCCTGCCCACCCTCCCAGGGAAGAATTTCTTCCTGATATCCCATCTAACCCTGCCCTCTGGCAGTGGGAAGCCATTTGCCACTGTCCTGCCCTCTCCAGCTCTCCTGGAGCCCCTTTCGGCGCTGGAAGGGGCTCTCAGGTCTCCCCAGAGCCTTCTCCAGGTGAGCAGTCCCATCTCTCCCAGCTTGGCTCCAGAGCAGAGGGGCTCCAGCCCTTGGGGCATCTCCGTGGCTTCCTCGGGACTTGCTCCAGCAGCTCCACATCCTTCTTACTTCGGGGGTCCCGGAGCTGGAGGCAGCACTGCAGGTGGGGTCTCAGCAGAGCAGAGCAGAGGGGCAGAATCCCCTCCCTCCCCGTGCTGCCCCAGTGCTGGGGATGCAGCTTGGGATACAGTGGGATTTTTGGGCTGCCTGCACACGTGGCCAGCTCATGTTCAGCTTTTCATCCACCCCAGTCCTTCTCCCTGGTCCATTCACACATAAAGACAACTGGGAGAAGCCCTGGGAGCCTTGTCTGGGGAAGCTTCATGTTTGAAAGCGTTGCATTTGAAACTGCCAATGTTAATTAGAAAGGTCAGCATTTCATTTCAAGCATTTAAAGCAAACCACTGAAGTTTCTTTTCTCATATATGTCTGCTCAGGTTCCCTCTAAGCCATCAGGCTGAGCCAACTTGCCTGCACGTGGCTTCAGATAACTGCCTGAATTGCTCTCTGTACTGCTAATGCTGGTATTTAGTAATTCTTAGAATACTGGGGAAGCTCTGGAGGACTAGAAAAGAACTAATGTGCAAATATTTAAAAAGGGAAACAGAACAGCCCAGGTAATTACAGAGCTGTCAGTGTGTCATCAATCCTCAGCAAAATAATGGAGTGGCAGATCCAGGCCTCAATTAATAAAGAATTAAGGGAAAGTAATATAATTAATGCCAATCAACATGGGCTGATGGAAAACAAAACTTGTCAAACTGACTTGATATCTTTTTTGATGAGATTACAGGTTTGGGTGATAGAGGTAACAGTGTTAACATAACACACTTAGACATCTGCAAGACATTTGACTTGGAAGCACAAAGTCTGTTGAGAAAGTTGAACAATACAAACCCAATGCTGCACAGTTTTGGTGGGCTGGATTGTCACTCTGCCTTCCTGGAGTTTGTCATATTTCTGTCGAAGGAAGAAATGAAATAATTTCCAGTGGAACTGGCAGATGATGCAGCGAGAAGGGAAGCAGCAGAAGACAGAAATGCAGAGCTTTTGGCATGACCTGAAAAACGGATCCCCAGTAATGAACATGTGGTTGGAGAACTGGTATTGTCCCACCTGCAGGAGTAGAAAAGGTCTTTCAAGATGAGGACACCTCTCTTTAGATATGGTGGCTCTGGAAAAGGGATGTGAGGTCCTTCGTGGTGGGTGCTGCAGGCAGAGAAGTCCAAAAAGCATCCATATCAATGAGCAGGGTGGGGAATGTGGAGATGGTGCAGAGGATTGTGTTGCACCTTTGGCCAGAGTAGGAGGGGGTTGTTGGTGATCTGCAAGTGCTTTGGTGAAGGACAGACTGGTGAGAGCCCTCCAGCCTGGCACACACTGGCACATGAGCTCTGGGTGCTGGTGGCACAGGCTGGCCATGCAGGCTGCACTCAGGGCTTGCTCCAGGGGTCATTTGACAAGTGAATCCACCCTCCTGGGCAGCTTCTGAGCCCCACCTGGCAGGAAGGGTCTGGGCAGTGGGCAGCACCTCCTTGCAGCCCCCCCTTCTCTGTCCCCTCCACCTGCAGTGCCTATGTCATGCCCTGCAGGCTCACAGCGATGCTTTAGGTCCCCCTGTCACAGCCACAGAGGACAGGGGAAAGCTGTGCCTCCAAAACTGCCCCAGGGCATATCTGTGTCTCAGAAACACTTTTTTTAAATCATGAATGTGGGTTCTTCGTCTTCGCTGCCTGGCTCTGAGTTCAGAGATGCTCCTTCAGATAATGTTTACAAACTTGAGACTGTAAAACCTTTTTTTTTTCCCACTGTGTTCAGTGAAGAGAAACAGCAATTTCAATATGGTTCCAAAAAATTTCCGTGTGCTCAAACTCTCACCAGTTCCCATGGGCTCCTGTGCTGCTGCTTCTGCCAGGCCAGCAAAGCCACCCCCACCAGTCTGGGTACAGATCCCCAGGAAAGGCAGAGGGGTGCCTGGTCCCTCTGGGATCTGGGAGGGAAACTCATCCTGGGAAGTGACAACCACAGCTGGGAACCCCACTGTGCACAAAAAACCTCTGCCACATGATAAATGCCCCCCCACCTCTGCAAAAATAAATTACTTCCTTTTAAAATCCTTTCCAACTGTTCCCTTCGTATTCATTATAGGATGATCAGTGGAACCAAAGATGTGGCTGTTACTTTAAAGGATAAATTAGTTTGACTCTTAACTCAATAATTAAAACTGTTATGGCTATGAGCCTGCAGGGATAATGTACTATTATTATAGTCATTTGTTTCAATTAAATGCTTACTGATTTTACAATAGCAGCTGGGCACCTGTGTGAGATAGCTATTACTCTGAACAAGACATCTCAAATTCCAGCAGAAATTTGTCACTGCACTAAAGCATTTTACATAGACCATGAAAGTTTATTAGGAGCAGTTACAAATCGGGAAGAGGAGGGGTGGTAATTGGGGATATATTTTCTTATCAGCTTCTCTCTCTCCTGCTCTCTCTCTTTTTTAAGTAAATCATCTTTAAGCATTTCAGCTGTGGTGATGCGTTTACATTTAAACTTCAATACAGAAAAAGCCTGCTGGGAAAACTTTGCTTCAAAGCTGTTCAGCAGATAATTTCTCTCCCTGGTTGATTGTGAGTGTAATGGCTTGTTCTTGGGAACAGACCCAGGGAGAGGGAAGCTGTGCTGCTGCTGCTGAGCCTGCTGGGCTGCCCCTGGAGGAGCTTCTTGCCTTGCCTGAGGAGGAAGACCCCGGCCAGGGAAGGCTCTGGCAGTTCTGCTCAGCCCACCTGTGTTAACTCACCCTGGGAAGGGTGAGAGTCATAGAATCACGGAACGGTTTGGGTTGGAAGGGACTATTAAAGACAACCTTGATCCAGCTCCCTGCCATGGCAGGGACACCTTCCACCAGCCCAGACCAACCTGGTCATCTTCGAGGGATGGGGCAGCCACAGCTTCTCTGGGCACCCTGTGCCAGGGGCTGCCCACCCTCATCCCAAAAAATGTCTTCCTTATATCTGGTCTAAATCAACTTTCTTTTGTTTAAAACCACTACCCTTTGACCTATTGCAACAAGCCCTGCTGAAAAGTCTGTACCCACCTTTCTTATAAGCCCCTTTAGGCACTGAAAGGGGCTCTCAGGTCTCCCTGGAGCCTTCTCTCCTCCAGGTGGACACTCCCATCTCTCCCAGCCTGGCTCCAGAGCAGAGGGGCTCCACCCCTTGGAGCATCTCCGTGGCCTCCTCTGGACTTGCTCCTTCAGGTTCACATCCTTCTCCTGGTGGGGAACCCAGAGCTGGAGGATGCACTGCAGGTGGGGTCTCCTGTGAGTGCAGCAGAGCAGCAGAATCCTCCCCTGCCCTGCTGCCCCCAGTGCTGGGGTTGAGCCCAGGGCACGGATGGTTCCCAGGGTACGGATGGTTCCCAGGGCACAGATGGTCCCCAGGGCACGGATGGTCCCCAGGGCATGGATGGTTCCCAGGGCACGGATGATTCCCAGGGCATGGTTGGTTCCCAGGGCATGGATGGTCCCCAGGGCATGGATGGTTCCCAGGGCATGGATGGTCCCCAGGGCACGGATGGATCCCAGGGCACGGATGGTTCCCAGGGCATGGTTGGTTCCCAGGGCATGGATGGTCCCCAGGGCATGGATGGTTCCCAGGGCATGGATGGTCCCCAGGGCACGGATGGATCCCAGGGCATGGTTGGTTCCCAGGGCACGGATGGATCCCAGGGCACGTCCAGCCTTTCATCCGTCCCCAGGTCCTTCTCTGCATGGTCGTGCCCATGTGCTGGTCTCCCTGGCACGTGGAGCGATGCCCCTCACTGGAGTTTCACCACCTGCTCATTCCTGCTTGTCCTGGCCATTGTCTTTTTGCACATCCCACTTTACCCAGCTTTGCTTTAGCTCAGAGGGATGCCATGCAGTGGGGTCAGGCAGTGTTAGATGGCAAACTCCAGCCAGATTCCTTCTTTTCCTGCTTCTTTTCCATCTGCCAGTGGTTTGGCATGGATTCCAACTGGGATTGCAGCCCAGCCAAGGAGCTGGGAGCAGCTTGGAGCATCACTGCTCCACCTGTGCAGCAAGGGCAGGGCAGTGGGGCAGTAACACAGACCCATGGAATTTATGGTGCTGCCACCAAAATGTGGTGGTATCTTCAAGGTGTGCCTGAGGCTGAAGAAGGTGGGAGGAGGAGGAGAAAGGTCCTGTGGAAAGCAAAGACAGGAGGTGGTTATAGGGGGTGGAACCTGCCTCAAGGCTTCAGTGGGAATTAGGATTTTGCTGGAGAGGACATTCCATGAGAGCAACCATTGCTGGAGCCCGGGACCTGAGCCCCAGGTCTGCCAGCTGGTGCTGTACCCTGTATTGGTGGAAAGAGCTGCTTTTTGCAGAGGAATTTTGGGGGGCAGTGAAGTTGAAATTTGGCTTGGCACATTTCAGGCATTATCTGTGTTAGTGGAGCTCTCCGTTCCCTGGCCGGGCTCTTCCTCACAGCATTTGTCACTCGCTCTGGACTCCCCTTCTCTCCATAAACAGGGAGTGTGGAATATGTGCCGTTTCTCTCCTTCTTAGGATTAACTGGAGCATTTATGGCTCTGATATGCATATTCATTAAAAGAATTGAAACGTTATGGAAAGCAAGAAGCTGTCTTTGAGTTAGCACAGCCTTTGGGAATCTGCTAAGTAAGATGCACTTAATTACTTTAGCTATGACTACATCACATTTCACTCTTCCTCTGAGATGCAAAACATCCTTTAAGCAGAGGCTGCAAAGCCATCCCAAACCTTTTGCAGCACCTCGAGGTGAGCTTGATGTGATGGAGGCAGGGTCTGGCCTGACTGGAGCTGATCACGTTTGGAGAGCAGTTATTTAATGACCCGTGTGCTTGCCCTGGGCTCTGTGGGGCGCTGAGTGCTGTGGGGAGGGGAAAGGCACGAGGCAGCCTCAGCGAGCCCAGCGGGGCTGGGGGTGCATCCCACAGCACCGGGGGCTCGTTTGTTTCACAGGGGGAATGGCGCATTCATTACCTTCTTTCACTTTGATTTGCCATCCTCCCAGTTTCATTCATCATTTACTTGCTTAATTAGGCCATTTGCTGCAAGGGAGCATCTCAGAATCCTGCTCCTGGGTGTCTCTTTCCTTGGGTCTTTTCTGCAGGAGTATCACCTGCTTTGGGTGTGCTCTGAAATAGCTCAGTGTCTCAGGGTCCAGCAGCAGAAAAGAGGACTAACCCTTTCCCCTTGAGCGAAGATCATCACCCTCATGCCATGATCATCCTCAGACCATCCTCACCCTCAGGCCACCATCACCCTCAGGCCATCATCGTCCTCAGGCCATCATCACCGTCATGCCATCATCACCGTCATGCCATCATCATCCTCAGACCATCATCACCCTCAGACCATCCTCACCCTCAGGCCACCATCATCCTCAGGCCATCATCACCATCATGTCATCATCATCCTCAGACCATCATCATCCTTAGACCATCCTCACCCTCAGGCCATCATCATCCTCAGGCCACCATAATCCTCAGGCCATCATCACCCTCAGGCCACCATCACCCTCAGACCATCATCACCCTCACGCCACCATCATCCTCAGGCCATCATCACCATCATGTCATCATCATCCTCAGACCATCATCATCCTTAGACCATCCTCACCCTCCGGCCATCATCATCCTCAGGCCACCATCACCCTCAGGCCCATGAAAGAAGCTCTGGAGCTTCCCACAAACCGCTCACCTTCATTTGCACCCCTGATATTTTACATCTGGAAAACACAAAATGCCTTTTCCACCACCTCCCCTCTCCAGTCCTGAGGACACCAGGAGGCATCACCAGGGGTGATGGGGAGGTGTGTTGCTTCCAAAATTGCATTCTTTTAAAAAACAAGAAAAGAGAACTGGAGAGAAATTTAGTGAGTGGCAAATGGTAGGGGCAGTTCCTGTCCCTCCAGACCATGATCAGCAGGGTGCCCAAGAGGAGCACAGCTGTACCTGTCCTTCTGCAGAACCTCTTGGCCAGGGCGAGAAGAGGTGGAGATGTGACAGAGGGTGTCAGAACCAGGAACATTCAATTAAAACTAATTTTTTAACATAGGATTGTAGAATGGTTTGGGTCAGAAGGGAATGTTAAAGCCCATCTCATCCCACCCCCCTGCCATGGGAAGGGACAGCTCCCACCAACCCAGGTTGCTCCAAGCCCCATCCAACCTGGCCTTGGACACTTCCAGGGATGGGGCAGCCACAGCTTCTCTGGGCACCCTGTGTCAGTGTTTTACCACTTTCACTGTAAAAAAACCTTCTTCCTTGTATCTAACCTAAATCAACCCTCTTTTAGTTTAAAACCAACCCCCCTTGTCTTCTCATCACAGGCCCTCATCAAAAGTCTGTCCCCACCTTTGTTACAGATCCCCTCTTTTAGTGTAAAGAAACAGGCAGCTGCTTGGGGCATCTGGGCCAAGCTATCCTTGGAGGGGATGTCCCAGGAGAAATGCAGCGTCCACACTTTTCAGGAGGGGGCTGCGGTGGGGTTGTGCCACCAGGAGGTTTCTGCAGGGGTTCTCTGAGCCAGGGCTCAGGTGTCTGGGTTTTTCTCCTACAAATTTTCAGAAGCATTTGCAGCACGTGGCCCGTATCCATAATTGCACTCCTGGACTTGTTCTGCTCTGATGCATAAATAGCATGCGCTGTAAAGAAAAAGTGTATGATTACATATTTAATGGATAAACGGAGCCGTTGTGGTCTATTTGCCACATAATAAAAGTTTCCACAAAAAAAAATTTGTCTTAATACAGTATTTCCTCAGGAGACTGCCGTGGCTGAAACGTGAGCAAGCTATTTTAAATTTTAAAATTTTTTTAAGCCACGTTTCATAGCCTTCCCCATTTCTACAACACCCGTCTTCTAAACTTTTCCTTCATTTAAATTTAAAATAAGGACAATAAATTATTCTTTTCCTTAGCAGCTGGCAGATCCTTTCCAGCATGAAAGGTCTGGATTAAACTGACAAAACCCAAGACAAAGGTACCTTTCCCACTGGAATTTGGGAAGCAGCCTGCTGCTCATGCAGCAGATGGGTGCTGAGCTGTCTCCCCACCTCTCATGCTCCCCATCACTGCCTTTCCCACTCCAACCATTCCCACGATTTTTGCAAATTTAATTGCAAAAAGCAAAAATTGCCTCTGTGGTGCCTCCTGTGCTGCCCAAGCCTGGTGTCCATCCCCATGGCTGTGTCATCCTTGATGTCTTTATGACCAGGATTTCCCACACCACGGCCAGGAGAGGCCAGAGCTCTGCAATAAGGCACATGAGAAGGTTTTGAGGGCACATAAATCTTGCCATGGTTGAGCTCCACGCTGGAGCAAAGCCAGCCCTGCTGCCTTCCCTGCCACCACCAAAGCCAAGGGCAGCAATTCAGCACGGCCCCTGGGTCAGCCTCAGTCAGGCTCCTCGTGCTGTTGAAATGCAAGACAATATTTAATTCCTGTGAGTCAAATCCCTTCACTTTGTAATTAATACAGAAAAAGGGCAGATCCAGGGAAACCTGGTCCCCTGACACCACTCCTCTGCTGATGGGGAATCCGAAAGAGAGCAGAACGTGCTGCGGGGTGTCGTGTAAAGCTCTTGATTCCTGACCTGCAGCAGCAAATCTTGGTTTTGCATTCAGATTTGTTTCCTCTGAAGCCTGCTGAGCCCTCACTGCTCTTCCCTGGGTTTCCCTCTGTGTGTGCTGCTAATGGAGTTGGCAAACCTCCCCTGGTAAGGAGAGATCACACCTCAGCAGGCTTATCAGCAGTAAAGATTGTTAATAAATAAAGCTCAGGTCTTTAAACTCTCGTTAACCTTAATCAGATTAATATGAAAGAGAAAAAGCCTGGAAAACAGTTGAGGCAGGGTTTGCCTCCCTCCCACTCCGTGGCTGGGCTCTGCTGGGGCTGAGTTCTGCTGCTGGGGGTGACCACACAGGGATGGATCTTGGGGGAAAATCGGGTTTTTAAGGACAATGCTACAAACTGGAAATGGGGTCTTGGCACAACAAACAGCAGGGTTTGTGCTCATCTTGTATTTGTTTCTTAGTGGACAGGAATGAGTCCAGAGGAGGCCACGGAGATGCTCCAATGGCTGGAGCCCCTGAGCTCTGGAGCCAGGCTGGGAGAGCTGGGGGTGTTCACCCGGAGAAGAGAAGGCTCCAGGGAGACCTGAGAGCCCCTTCCAGTGCCTAAAGGGGCTCCAGGAGAGCTGGAGAGGGACTGGGGACAAGGGTCTGGGGGGACAGGACAAGGGGCAATGGCTTTAAGCTGAAGGAGGGCACGTCTAGATGGGATTTTACAAAGAACTTCTTCCCTGTGAGGGTGGTGAGGTCCTGGCACGGGTTGCCCAGAGAAGCTGTGGCTGCCCCATCTCTGGAAGTGTCCAAGGCCAGGTTGGACGGGGCTTGGAGCAACCTGGGCTGGTGGAAGGTGTCCCTGCCCACAGCAGGGGGTTGAAATGAGATGAACTTGAAGTTCCCTTCCAAGCCAAACCAATCTAAGATTCTGTGATTGTTGCTGCGTCCTCCTGACCCAACCACTGACCTTTGGTTTATGCCATGACACAGGGAATACACACTTGACAAGATATTTTTATTTTGTCTAATGCAGCATTCAACATTGCTTATTAGACATATATATATATGTTTCATTTTTCCTTCAAATCTTTCCAGAGCTTTGGGCTCAGCAGCCTCAGGAGGCAGCGCTCGTGCCATGTCCGTGTGTCCCTGCAGCCATGTGTCATTAGTCACCTTTCAGTCCCAGCAGATGTTCCCTCTCTCTCCCATTATGAGAGTAGATTAATGGCTATAAGGAAACTCCACGTTTTTGGGGACAACTCTATTACGTGGTCTCTTCCCTCATCTCTTATCTCCACGCACACATTCCTTCCTTCACTGGGAGGTCTCAACAGACAGCCCATAATGTTTTTTCCCTTTGTCTGGACTTTTTTTTTATGTGTTTTTTTTTTCTACATTCATTTTGAGTGGGATCGGAATAGATTGTAATATTTAAAACAGGAAGAGTCATCTTGAGAAAGAGCTGTAATGAGGTGGTGGCCACCAGCAGATCTTGCTTCTGCACCTTGGGGTCCAGTCCAGGGAGAGCTTAAACCAAACCCCCCTTCCAGTGCCCAGGTGCTCCAGGAGAGCTGAGGTGGGACTTTGGACAAGGGCCTGAAGGGACAGGACAAGGAGGAATGGCTTCAAACTGAAAGAAGGCAGGGTTAGGTGGGATATTGGGGGATGATTTCTGTGGTGATGGGGAGGCCATGACACAGGTTCCCAGAGAAGCTGTGGCTGCATCATCCCTGGGAGTGCCCAAGACCAGGTTGGACAGGACTTGGAGCAACCTGGGGTAGTGGAGGTGTCCCTGCCCATGGCAGGGGGTGGAATGAAATGGTCCTTAAAGTCCCTTCAAGCCAAAACCATTCGGTGATTCTGCAATTCTGTGTCGTGGTGCTTGGGGCTTCTGGAGCTTGTGGACTTGCAAACCCCTGGTTTGAGGGTGGTGTCACAGCTCTGGGCAGATTGATGAGGTGGGATCAGGGACCTGGGGCTTCCACTGATGGCTTTTGTGCTTCCTACTTCTAGGTTTAACCCCAGTAGCCCAAGTGACCCAGCAGCTGTGCAGAGGGTGCAGGGGTGTTGGTTGCTCAGAGACTCAGATGAGCAGATATTTTTTCACCTCTGCGGTGGCTAAATGTCAACAACAAGTATTGCTTAGAAAGACCACGTTTGGGATACACAGCCCCTGGTGCTGCACCACTGATGTAACAGGGCTCCTCCCCAAATACCCTGGCACAACATGTGCTGGGTGTTCAGCGATGGCCTCACATGTGCAGCCCCAAAATCACTCACGAAATTTCGATAAATTGCTTCTCCAGGTGATCTGGCCAAAAATTGCTCGTTTATGAACATTTTTTCATATCCCTTGTAGGTGCCAGCCACCAGTGGTCCCTGAGGCAGGCAGGGACACCTCCTGGACACACAGAGCTATGGGCAAAGGTGATTTAGGACCTCTCTGTAATGCTCCTGGCCGGGGTGATGGCAGGAGCAGAGCCCTTGGGTGCACAGTGCTCAGCTCTTGCTCTCGGCTCGTTTGGAAGGGAGCACAAGGAAGCCTTTCCCAGCCACGTAGAACAATTTAAACAACAGATCAATCAGAGTTCAGCTTGACGTGATCCGAGGGCGTAATAAGTAAATGCGTTTTGTAATGACAAGGTGGTCTTCCCCTAACACAGATCCAGGAGATGGTCCACTCGGACGCCGCGTCCTATGATTCCAACCGCCAAGTGCCCCTGCTCAACCGCCCCGGGATGTTGGCCGGCCCCATGGGCGCTCTCAGCCAGTCCCAGCTCATCTCGCAGATGGGGATGCGAAGTGGAGTCACCCACGGCTCCCCCTCGCCCCCGGGAAGTAAATCTGCGACCCCATCTCCCTCCAGTTCCACTCAGGAAGAGGAGACGGAGTCCCATTACAAGGTACGTGCCTGTTCTAACAGCGAGAGAACGGGGCGGGGGTTGTTCTTCAGCGAGGGGTAGATTGTGCTGAATAGAAGCATAGAATTTTAGCCTTGAATATATAGGCTAGGAGACTTTCCCAAGGATGAGGTGACTGTTCCCAGCTTAGGGTGAGGTCCAGCACTCATCCAGCAAGTTTAGAGATAAGAGTTGGGCTTCTGTCTCCACGTTTTACCAGGTCCGTCCAGCTGCAGTTTCTTCCAATGAGGGTCTCGGTGGGCGAAGCAGGTTCAAGGCTGAGGGTCTGCAAATGCTTGAGGTAAAATTAGATTTCTAGCGGTGGGTAGAGGAGACTAAAACAGGGAAGGGAAATATCCCATGCTGGGATTTAACTGAGTTCATCCCGGCTTGCTAAGGAATAAAAACAGAATTAAAAGTTGAAGAGTCTTCTGCCTTGCAGTTCACCCAGGTGGTGTTTGAAGCAGTCAGCAATGTTTCAGTGGTTCCTACAGCCAACACAACTGCTGCTGAGTGTGGCATGAACAAACCCAAGGAATTCCTAGGGGTGTGGGCATATCGTGATTGTTGCCCATCTCTCTCCAAATGCACCAGTAAAGCAAACAACATGTGCTGTGTTCCAGGAATCTGCAGCTGTTATTTACTGAGGGCAAACTCCAGCAATCCCCGGGTTGCTGCCTCAGTGCCTGGTGTGTCTCTGTGCCTTTGATTAAAGCCTGTCATGGAGAACCCTCTCCTGGAAGGTGCTGACCCAAGGCACTGGTGTTGTAACCTTGACCCACCAAAACAGCCTGTTGTGACAGGATTTGAATGCATAGCCACAGCAGCAAACAGTGCAGAAAAAACCAAGAAAAATGCTAGGACTGAGCAAAAAGCCTTCCCTTTCTATGGAAATCCAGGAAAATGGATTCGTATCAATCCTGTAGTTTTTTGTCCACTGGCAGACTTCACTTTAGTTTGGGACTTTTCAAAGCAGAGTGCAGTCTTGGCTGCTAAAACAGCTTTCCCTGTAAAAAGAAGGGATACACATGGTTAAAAATCGAGGGAGTTTTTCAAACTCTGTGATTCCGTGTTTGGGGGACACTGTGGGATGGGTTATGCTTCTGGACCCCACAATCTGCCATCTCCCAAAGCCTGTGTCACACAGCCCCAAGGGAATGGCAGGGAGCTGAAATATTTCATGCCAGCAGAAAGTGAGTTTCAGCTTAGTGACACTCCAGGTTCTCTCTCTGCCTCCATCAGCGTCACCCAGCTTTTCCTTATGGCCAGCCAGGAGTCCCTGAAGCTTTGGGATTGAATCTGCTGTTCTCTTGAGCCAGTGGTGCCTGTGGGAGTAGGAAGAATTTGGAGATGTCCAAATGATGACAATTTGCAGAGATTAGAACTTTTCCTAATCCTTCAGGCAAGCCCCCTCGTTTTTCTGCCCTGTAAACTCCCCACCAAGACAGGTGGGACAGGGCTGGTGTGTTTGCTGGAGGAGGAGCCCCAAAATGTAAGGAAAGCAGCAGAGCTGTGTCGTGGCCCACAGGTTTCTGTTTGCTTTCTCTGTCTGCACAGCTGCTGCACTCACCCATCAGTCATTTTTCATGTGGCCATTAAGGGCTTTTCTGCAACAGGTCATCAAAGCAACATCTAACGAGCAGAAATTGATCTTGTGAGCTAGAAGGTCACAGGTTAAAGAAATGGGTCTGTTGCCTGCAGGTGCGGCAGGTCCAGCAGGTCCCCTGAGCCAGGGAGCTTGTGATTTTAGGAGGTCTCCCCTCCCCACTGATGCATTTACCTGCTTCATTGCTTTGGAAGGGGTTCACATGGGAGGGAGAGAGAGTTACAGCCCGAATTCCAGTTGGATTAGTGGTCACTCTCCATAGTTATTAAAATCACAGTGTCCATGAAGTTTCAGCTCTTCATGGGTTCAACACCTAAGAAGGCACCACATTTATGGCATCACGTCTGTCCCCAGTGAATTGCCCCAGTCCACAGTTGGTGTCAGACAGACCTTCTGATGCCTCTCCAGGGCAATTCCATGCTCTTCATCCTGCTGCTTGAGCCTTCATGGTCCCTTTGACCAGGGGGAATGACCCTTGGGGATGCTCTGGGGCAGCGAGGCACTGGCTCTTTGGGGTTTAGCTTTAGCTACGAACATGGCTTTGGTTGTTGAAGCATCTTCTGAGGTCCAGGGCCAGGCAGCTGTCTCATCACAGCAGTGTCACACCTGGAAAACCCCATGAAAACCAGGCAAAGTCCTGATCTTCTCTGCTCCCTCCTGGGAACTGATGGCTCTGGGCAGGCTCACAGCATCTGTTTTCCATGAACCCCACGTGCTCTTTGGTGCTGCCTGAGCAGGACTGACTGTAAAGCTGCCTGGGGTTGTGTTGCTCCTGTTCCAGCTCCTTGGTTTGGTCAGTGGCTGTGAGGGAGCAGGTGCCCCTGGAGCACTTCAGTGAATCAAATGGGATCACAGTTATTCAAAATACCGTCTCACTTCCTAATGGGCTGAAGCTCCATCATGCTTTTTTTTTTTTCCTCTTAATAAGCTGGCCTTTCACCTCCAGGCCTCCCATTCAAGCCCAATTGGGCAATTTTAAATTAAATGCCATTTTTTTGAGCTCGCTGCTCATTCACTAATGGTCACTGTCTGTTTGACAAATGTCACTGCGCTGATACTGAAATTAATGACCAGTCAAGAGCTGCAGAGCGGGGAACAGGAGCACTGCTGCCCTTTCCTCCCCGTGCCCGCCCTGTGCCAGCTGAAAGGAAGCCTCTTAAATCCTGGCACTGCCAAGCACGCGGCCAAATCAACAAATCCATCAGGAGAAGAGGCTGTGGACTCCCAGCTCAGTGGGAGGAACTGTGTTCACAACATCTTGGTGCTCAGACCTGTGTCTTTCTGAGGGATACAACACCCTGTGCAGCTGCTGGGGCAGGGACTGACACAGCCGGGTGGTGGCTGAGCACTCAGTGCCTGAGCTCGGGGTCTGCAGGTGGAGGGACTGGTGCCCTGTTTGCCCCCGATGATGCAGAGGTCCAGCCTGCAGCAAGCAATGGATTTATTCTTTGCTGTGTTTAGTTTTTCCTTCACTATAAAATAAGGATAATGGTGCTTTCCTGTAGTGTGAGCTTTCACTGACCACAGTTACTGTGTTAAGAGCTTTGATGGATATCCAAGTGCTTTCTAGGGGTATTTTCCTTGGCACACCCTCACATGGAGGCTTCTGCAGTTCCCTGTATTCATAGAATCATAGAATATCCTGAGCTGGAATGGACCCACGAGGATCATCCCATCCAACCCCTGGCCCTGCATAGACACCCCAACAATCCCACCCTGTCCCTGTCCCATTGTCCAAACCCTCCCGGAGCTCTGGCAGCCTTGGGGCCGTGCCCACTGCCCTGGGGAGCCTGGTCAGTGCCCACCACCCTCTGGGGAAGAACCTCTTCCTAAGACACTGCAGGGCATCCCCACAGAGGCTGATGCAGGATCTTCTTTCCCTGCTGCCTTCACTGGAAACATCCCTGTTTCCAGACCTGCCATTTTACTTCTCAGCCTGGTGATGGCGTCTTGTGCTGAGCAACCACAAAGTCCAGCCCAGCTGCTGTTACCTGTGTCCTGCTGCCCTTGGTTCCAACACCCTCGGGACACTGAGTGTGGATACAGCCAGTCCTGGTCATCCAGCTGCACCCAGATGGGATGTAAAGAGTGAATGCCACATGCAAAACATTTCATTTGTAAGATTTAAAGAGTTCAATTCCTGGGTATTTTTCCTAGGTAGGGGTACATGCATCTTAGGAGGGTGAAGCAAATTTTGGTTGGCCCCAGTGTGATGGTTAATGTGATGCTGCTGCTGCTGCTGCTGCTTGGTCAGTGCTCACAACCCTCCTGGGAATGGGGGGGCTGAGCCACCAGCACGCTCCTGGGTGAGGGAAGTCAGGAGCATCTTGCAAAGGGGGATTATTGGGATGGAAATCAGAAACCACTTGGAAGCCAAGTTTGGAAAAATTCACTGGCTGCTAAAGGGATATGTTTGGGAAGCAAGGCATTTGGAGAGGTCCCAGAAGAGGATCAAGGAGTGAGTGAGCTTTTGGTGCTGGAGAGGAGGAGGGAGAAGGAAGGTGACCAAGGATGAGTGTCTGGAAGGCCCCAGATCTGGTGTAAGGACAAAGGGATGAACCCAAGCTGTGAGCTGGCCTGAGTGGAGGCACCAAGCCAAGCTCAGGCACCCACCAACAGTTTGT
This sequence comes from Grallaria varia, assembly GCA_013396735.1. Lineage (NCBI taxonomy): Eukaryota > Metazoa > Chordata > Aves > Passeriformes > Formicariidae > Grallaria > Grallaria varia. The sequence continues at coordinate 779,460 of VWZG01009470.1, read as the reverse complement.
GTAAAGATCCAAGAGGCATCTGGGGGCCAAAGAGACCCCCAGGGTTGCTGCCCTCCCTCTACATACTGGGAGACCTCCCCTGGCCATTCCTTCTCTCATCTTCTTGTCTGCAGCAGGGGCTTGCATCTGACTGCTCCCAGCTGACTGCTATGGGTCATCTCTTGGTTTTGCAGGCTACTGGGGAGAAAAGACCATCAGCAGACCTGGGCAAAAAGCCCAAAAGCCAAAAGAAGAAGAAAAAGAAGGACCCCAACGAGCCCCAGAAGCCCGTGTCAGCCTACGCCCTGTTTTTCAGAGACACACAGGCAGCCATCAAAGGGCAAAACCCCAACGCGACCTTCGGGGACGTGTCGAAAATTGTGGCATCAATGTGGGACAGTTTGGGAGAAGAACAAAAACAAGTGAGTTACTGGTTTATTTATTTGTTTCCTTTCTTCCAGCTGCTGAAATGTCTGTTTTCCGTGGTACAGAGCATGGTACAGGCACGTTCAGAGCATGGCCAGGGGCTGGCACATACAGGAGGGTATGGTCAGAAACACAGGCTGTTTTCAGGAGTGGTGCTGTAGCGCCCACTGTGCAGAACTGCTGTTGTTGCGTGGGGGAGAGCAAATTTTTACGACAACTAATTATTCTTGATAAGCTCATACTCTGCAAAACCACCAGTGGCCTTTGCCTGACCTGGCGTTCACAGCCTTAGATGGGAGATGGGTTTGTATTTGCTTATTTACTTCCAAGGAGTGACAGCAAACTGGCTAACCACTGTTAACTGCCTGTATTGCTGCCTTCAAAGCCAACATTCAGGCTTCAAAACCTTCAGAAGGAGATGTCTGAAGTGGCCTCTCAGAGGAAACCTTCCTGCCCCAAAGCTGTCAGCCACTTTCCCTCTGCCTCACGGGGACAGCTCTGGGTCCTGCTTTCCCTGTCTTGTTGCTGCTGAGTCAGTTACAAAAGCCTGTAATTGCTTGTTGCCTCTTGAGAGAACCTCAGGGAACACTTTCTGTAGCAAGGATGGCTTTTTATGAAGCAGAGTGAGATCTGACACTGGGGGATGTGTCCTGGATCCAAATAGGCTTTAGCTGGCAGCCCCCTCGTGAGTGGGAGCCCTTCTCCCAGAGCCTGGCTCCAGCTCCTGGTGGGTGCCCATGGCCAGCACTGGAAGTACCTACACCTGGAGAAGGAGCAGCAGGGAGGGAAAAAGTCATTTAGCTGAAAGTCATGCTAGGAAATAGCCTTGCTTTCCACCCTGGAGTGGGGGGAAAGAAGAGCAAGGCATTTTCTGGGATGAGAGCCCTTTTGTTGGAGTCTCTGTTCTGTGCAAAGTGGTGCCTTGATGGTCTCATGGTCCTCCCTTTTCTCCGGCTGGGTCACAGCAGGGTGACCTCAGCCCCGGGCAGCTCTGGGGCAGGGGCTGGGTTTGGTCTGTTGGTGCAGGGTGTGGGAGGTTCAGGAGTGTAGAAGAGCTTTATGACACCTTTTTCTCCTAATTTTATCCCTCCCAACATCTCCTTCTGCCTCTCCCTTACTCGGCCTGGCTACAAATGCCTCTGTAGTTGGGGAGCTGAGCTCGGCTGCAAGTGTGGTTCAGAGAATGGAGGCAGTGGGGCGACCCTGACTCAGCGCAGCGCAAACGCTCAGCTCTTAATTAACAGCAGGGATTAAACCAGCCCGTTTATCTTCCCTGCTAACTCTCCCTCCTTCCCTTTTATGAGCTTGCAGCAGCCTTGCCATCTCTTTACACACGCTTTCTAAGTGGCTCCATTTCTCCCTCTGTAATTGATTTAATTAAGTCGTTTGTTCCTTGTCTGAATGCTTAAATATTAACTTCCTGGCTTTGTCTCCAGCTGGATCCTTCTCTCCCACAACAGTTGCATCCCTGCCCGGGACTCTGGCTGGAGGGGCTCTATTTATCTTTGGCTCTGGGACCGTGTGGCTGATCTGTGCTATGTGGCACGTTCACTCTCACAGTGTCTGGCTGGAGGAGAGTTTCTTTAGTCCCTGTTTGCTTTTCTCTGCCAGCATCCCCAGACAAGTTTCTTTTTTTTCTCTAGATTCATAAGGCAATGCAATGGAAAGGGAAAAAGGAAGGGGAAAATTTAAAAAGCATTAACAAAACGTCTTTAAGATGTGAGAATGAGTGCCTGGGCTGTCCTGTCGATCTTCCCTGATGAGGGCTGCAGGACATGGTGCACACAATGCCAAGGAAGGCAAGCAGTTCATGCTGAGAGCTCTCCTGGCACATCTGGAGAGGGAACGGTGGCAGAGAAGGACAGCCATGAATCAGTGGCCAAAATCCTGCTGGGATCTGGGAAGTCTGGATTACCACATGGCAGTGCCAGACTGTGGGTCAGCTCTTCTCCAGGCAGGAGCATCATGCTCTGGGAAGGAGTGGGAATCAGGAAAAGGGAAGTGTTTCATATCTTGGCTTTGTTAACAGAGTCCTCATCACAGACAGCAGTGCAGAAGACAACCTGGGGAAAAGCCAACACAGCGATGGCACAGCAGGCAAGCAGGAGCCAAATCTGGGTGTTCTGGCTCTACTATGACCATAGCTTTAGTTCAAGGTGTCTCCTCTTCCTCACATGAGAAGAGAAGGTGGATCTGAGGCTGTAGGATCTGATCTGGGGCTGTCCCGCACTTGGATCTCTCACAGTCCTCACGATGTTCATGGGAGAGATGGGGCATCCCATCTCCAGAGGGCCAACAGGCAGACCCCAGCCCCACCATGCAGTTTGGGGCAATTTCTGCTTCAGAGGGCATTTACAATCCTTATTCTTCACCTTCCAATGGGTTTCCCCAGTCCTGGATGTGTTTTGGCCACTGCTTTTGGGAGAGCAGCAGGCAGGGAGCAACCAGGGAGGGGATTCAAGGGAAGCTGGTCCATAAACCCATCCTCAGCCAGGGCCTTTTGGACTTGTGATTCCCCATCACATGTCCCACTGTTCCTGCACCCATCTCTCCATCCATCCATCCATCCATCCATCCATCCATCCATCCATCCATCCATCCATCCATCCATCCATCCATCCCTCCCACAGGGGGTACACAGAAGTGGGGTGGCCACTGTGCTGGTGCCAAGGGGATGAGGAAAGCCCACTGCTGGTGGCTTGTAGCCACGCTAGCCAGTGCCCTGAGCTGGGGTGGATGGTCCTGTGCCCCTCCCAGAGTCTCAGCCCCTCTCCCCAGACACTGCATGGAGCACTTCTGCCATCAGCAGTGCGATGCCACCCCTTTGCCAGGTAACCCTGTCCAGCATTTGGAGGGTTAATCCTCTGCCATTTGTGCTGCTAATGATTATATGCACTGTAATATCAAAGCTGTAGCTATTTATTTGCCATTGAGCAGGTGCTGCTGCTCCCACAAAGCAAATTTGCTTTCTCCTCCTGATGAAACAAGCAAAATAAAGGTTGCTCACGTCCCATTTCAGATATGTTTTTTTTTCCCTGTGCACCAGCTGAAAGACAAACACAGAGAGGGAACCAGAATGCATATTATGCAAGAAACCATGTAATCTAGGAGCATCTTTGATTTGGCTGCTGCTGTCACAGACATGCATCTCACAGAGAGGCTTCCCCCCCCCTCTTCTTTTGTTCTTACTGGTTTATCATTTGTGCCTTTGTCATTTTGTTCCTTCTTCTCTCCTCAGCCTCTTCACAATGAATCTTCATTTTCCCTCTGACACACTTGTATCTAAATTTCCTTATTTCCTGCCTTTTTTTATTTATATCTGTTGCCTGGTGATTTGATCATGCTGTGGAATACAGGATTAGCAATCTCCGTGTCCTTGGGTACTGCTCAAGGACACCTGTTCGGCAAAGCGCCGTTTTCTTCCCCATTTTAACCCCTTCCAGCGTGGCCGTGCGTGTGGAGCAGCAATAAATAACAATACCTTGAAACATCTCCAGCACTGCGTTGTAATCTTCATTCTTCAACAGCTGGCGTGGCCCTTTCTAAGAAGCTTACCCGGGAATCTGAAGAATGTGACTTGGGATAAAAAAAAAAATATATTAATACGTCCTCTTTGAACTTTGCGAATAGTTTAGCAGCTGTTCCTGCAGAGATAGCTCGGACTCCGCTGGAGAGGGAAATGCTAATTCAGCCATTAGCATCCAGTGGGGTACCTGGCCTAGGAATCCACCTGCAGCTCCAGGTCCCAGCTCCAGGCTCCCAAAATCCTGGGCCTCAGTGGGAGTTTTCTACATCAGCGGATCTCGAGCAGTGTTACCCAGTGAGGTTTAGAAGGGCTGCCTGATTTGACAGAAATCGGAAGAATTCGAGCACTAGATTGGAACAAACTGCTAATTCCCTGGGAAGGGTTTTTCCCTGGCAGCCTTGTCCCTGTCCATGCCACCCACAGCCCCCTCCCATCCTTCCATGGGGCCACCAGCAGTGCCATGGGCCACCTTGTGCTCAAGAGCAGGTGACACCAACCCTGGTGACTGTCCTCCCCCAGTGGGATTTCCTGTGGATGATAAGCCTGGAAACTCTCTGGGGTAAATTGAGGAGTCATTGGTGGGACTCGCTCTTCTTTGCCATGTTCTTACTCCATTTCTGAGCATCTTCCCATTGGGGATGAAAAGGACATTGGATTGGAAGCTGGTGATGCCGGAGCATGGGATATGCCTCCAGGGTGGTGTTTGCAGATGTCTTTGGAACCTGCTTCTTTCCATCAGGAAATCCAGCCATAAAGTCAAAGCATTGGGTCTGTGTTTCCCTAGACCCTGGAAACTCAGAGCAGAGGAATCGAGGAGCTCCTGAGCAATCTGCTGCGTGAACCCCAGGCTAACCCAGGGCTTCCCTCCTGAATGAGCAGAAATTGGACTAAACCAGCATTTCCAGTTGATTTTATGAGTCTGGGGACTCACTGGGGACATAAAGACACTGGGGATAGCAATAGTCCTGCGTCACCAGGACCAGTTCAGCAATGCCAGGTGGCTCCGTGGCCAAATGCATATGGCATTTTCCCATACAAATGCACAGGCTGGAGAACTACACAGCTCCAGAGATAAAGTCACACTCCAGGGGTAAATTACCCAGCAGAAAAATTGCTCACACAACAGAAAATAATAGATCACCCATTTAATCAGATCCATCTGCTCGCTGAACCTGATACCTCACCCGGTGACAGGACACTGCAGGTATCTGCAGTGGGACAGAGGCATCTCAGGCCAGCTGTAAAGATGTTTTAGGGAAGAAGAGGAGAGATCCCGTGGGAATGGCATGCAGCAGGTGCTGCAAACTGCCCAATTCCAGCGCTGTACAGAGCTGTCAGTCCCCGTGGGTTGCAGTTTCCTCCTGCAGCCCCAAAGCCCTGGCTGTGAGGGGCTAAAGGGTCCAACCGGTTGTACTGGCCTGGAAGGAGGTTTCGGCATCTTCTGAGCATGGAGGAAAGCCAGATAAGGATCAAAGCACTGATCCCAAGCAAGGTTTCAAGAGAGGTTTGGTGGAGAGCAGGATAATGATAGAGAGGATGTGAAGGGTCATATCTGCTCTTAACAGCAGCTCCAAGACTTCGTTTCTTGGACAGTGAGGTCAGAAGTGTTGTGTGCTCTTCACTGGAGGTTAGGGGTTGGATTTGTGAGCCTCCTCCTGTTTCCTTTGGAGTCTTCCATGGGCTGTCTTGGGAACACACTTGTGCCCTCACATGGAGTGATGGATGACTTGCACCCTGGTGGCACTGTGAAGTCAAGGCAGAGGAAAGCAGGACTCTTTCCGGATGCTTTAATAACTGGTAATTGCTACTTGATTACAGGTTCATCCATTCATTGTCCAAAGGATTGCTTCACAGCACTTTGTCTCCACCAGGATAAAGAAGGAGCTCTCCTGAAACCATGCAAATAGTTCCCATAGCCAGGGTCTTTTCAGGTGATGGGACTGACCCCGCTGTGCACAGAGGATGTACTTTTGAGTCATCTTGTGAATAAGCCATAATTATGGTGATCCCAAGACACATCTTGCGGGAAAGTGTGTAATAGTTACAAGGAAAAACCTCCAGATTTACAAAGCAGAATAAAAAACAAATTTGTACATTTGGGAGAAAAAAAAAATCCTATCATGGAATCATAGAAAGGAGGGCAAGGACGGACTTAAGAGGTCAGCCAGACCATACTGCTGCCTGAAGTCAGGATCATCTCTGCTTAAGCCATTCCTGATGGATGTGTGCCTAATCTGTTCTTAAACCCTCAGTGGTGGAGATTACACATCTCCCCAGGCAATCTCTTCCCATGCTTAATTGTCCTTACTGTTCCCAACGCGTTCCACTGCTTAGCCAACATTTCCCTTGTTACAGTTTAAGCCTGTTGCTTCTTTTCCTCAATGGACAAGATCACTTGGTGCCTCCTTTGCTGGGTGGTGTTTGGAGATGCTGTTCCTCTTGGTCTTCCTTCCCAGCTAAATGCCCCAAGTCCTCCAGCTTTCTTCCTGGAGACCTTTCCTGCACTTCCCATCTCCTCTCTCCTCATGGTCTACCTCTTTTTTGAAGTAATCTCCGCGTGGTATTGGAGGAGAGACCTTTCCACTGGGCATCAGTGCAGCCCTTGATGTTTTCGGGGGAGTTTTGAGTCCTTTCCGTGGTTCCCCAGGCTCGGGATGCAGCATTCCTGGTGGAGCAGGCGGGCTGGGATGCAGAGGTTGTGGATAACAGCTCCGGCTGTCGCTCAGTGCCTGCGTGACACGGAGCCGTTCGTGGGCGTCAGCGGGGTTTGGAATAATTGTCTTCTCTAATTAACTGGTTATCAAACAAGAACATTTCATTACGGTACAATTACCGGCTGCTTTGCTGAGACACAGAGGTGTCAGGATTACGATCCCAGCATATGCTTCTTACAGCTCTGAATTTTTGTTTTCATAATCACTAACCATTTTTGCTTCCTCCCCCCTTCTCCAACCCACCCACTCACTTAATGACTAATGAATCCTCCTGCTAATGAATAAGGAAAATAAATCAGTGGGTATGGCAGGTTAGAAAGAAAAACATGCAAAATGTTTTGAGGATCCTTAAATCTGATAAATTACTTTGAAATTAAAATCCCTGGGAGAAAATGGGATTTAATTAGAAAGTAACATGGTTTTGTCAATGTTTAAATTAAAATTTTAAAGGTTATAAATGCGGCACTAGAGCTGCCTTTACACAGAGGATTCGTGAGAAGTTCTGTTTGGATCTGCTCTTCCCACGTCAGCGCAGCAATTCCCCAGGGACAGGCAGCTCAGTGTCCTTGGTGGAGCACTGGGTGGGTTCAGGAGGCCCCCATGGCAAGGGCAGGACCGCAGAATCCTCAGTGGGAGACCCTTGGGATGGTTCTTTACAATGTGGGTGGGCAGGCCCTGGCACAGGGTGCCCAGAGAAGCTGTGGCTGCCCCTGGATCCCTGGAAGTGTCCAAGGCCACGTTGGACGGGGCTTGGAGCAACCTGGGCTGGTGGAAGGTGTCCCTGCCCATGGCAGGGGGTGGGTTGAGATGGTCTTGAAGGTCCCTTCCAACCAAAACCATTCTGGGATTCTATGATTAAAATTCAGAACATCCACGAGGAGCTTCCAGAGCTGGAGCATCAGAGGAGTGTCCGGAGAAAACACTGCCTGGGCTCTCCCTGTCACTGTCACCCATCTCAGTAGCCCCACTCATGGCCAGGCCTGAGCCAGGGCTATCCCAACAAACAGGAAGGCTCCTGCTTGAGCAATTCCCTGTTCCCTTCACAGGATGTGCCCCTTGGCTGCCCTTTCCCAGTCTTGCTGCACCAGACACCACCCAGCAGCACATCCCAATACGAGAGAGGTCCAGCACCCGCTCACACCCTGAAAACAGACAAGGAGAGATGGCAGAAAAAGAGAGAGAGTGTAACAGATAAAGAAAATGATGGGGATGAGGACTTTATTGGTCATTCACTTATTTGCATTTTGGTTTAGGTAGTGTTATCTACCTGCCCTCTCACTGCCCAGAAATTGCAGGTTTTTCTCCAGGCAGGTCTTCGTGACAATTGAATTTGTCTCTGCATAGCTGCGAATACTTTGATTTCCAACCATCCCAGATTTAAAAAAAAAAAAAAGAAAAAGAAAAAACACTGTTTTATTTTGATATTACAGAGTGAAAAAACAATTAAATATGCCTTCAATACATCAGCACTCAGCTGTGGCCGCTGTTACAGTGGCCCAAGACATGGGAATTCATATTTCATTGCTGTGCTGGGCACCACATTTAGGAGCATCCAGCCGCAGAGCTGGTGGATCCAGTAAATGCTGTGGTGGTGGCAATGCTGTTGCTGCAATGGGCATAAACCTGGGCTAGTGGAAGATGTCCCTGCCTGTGTCAGGGGAGTGGAACTCGCTGAGTTTTAAGGTCCCTTCCAACCCCAACCATTCTGTGATTCTGTAATAAAAGATGTGTAGGGAAAGGTAATAGCTTTTATTAAGGGAACTGATACAGTTTGAAGAAATAGTTGCTTTTCGCAGGCAAACTCTTTTTCAGGCTGACATTTTGAAATGTAATTTTGTTCTGAATGGAGCAAATATAATATTTCCTGAATACCATAAAGCCAAAGACAAACTTAGGGAAATGCTCCGTTTCAGAAAATTACCGTCTGAGATCTCCAATGTGTCAAGTCAAAATGTTTCATTACAGGAGTTGCTGTGATTTAGCAATGAAAATAAGGCTTTCCAATCTCTTTTTAATAGAATTTATCTGTGCTGATTTTAAATTCAACTGGATCGTTTAACTGCCGGAGGTTATTTTCCCTTTGGAGGTCAGTGTTGGGAGGGTGTCTGGGGTGCTGCCAAGTTGCTAAATCATAGAATCTTAGAATTGTTTTCATTGGAAAAGACCTTTAGAACCAGTGAGTCCAGCACTGGCAAGGCCCCCACTGAGCCATGTCCCCAAGTGCCACATCCACATGGCCTTTAAACATTTCCAGGGATGGTGACTCCATCACTGCCCTGGGCAGCTGTGCCAGGGCTGGACAGCCCTTTCCATGAAGAAATTTTCCCTAATCTCCAGTCCAAGTCATTCTGGACAGAGATGTGCCCTTGAAGCTTCAGCATCTCAATTGTTGAAAGCTGTCATTGGTTTTAAAGCTGAATTAAATGTATGCAAATCCATTCTAATTGAAATCAACTTCCCGTGCACCGCTTGAGGAGGGCTTTGAGTTTCCAGTGGGGAAGAGGACTGGTGGGTATTTTTCTTGGGGTTTTCTGCCTTTTTGCTCAAATTTTTGTTCTAAGATATTCTTCTCTGTTTAATCTGTGCAGCCCCACAGGGACTCCCTGCTGGGGGCAGGTTGGATCACACCATTATTTTATTGGAGGTCTTCCACCTACATATGTGGAGGACCAAGCTCTGGGCAGAAGGGGAACCAGCACTGTGACACAACCATGAGGCATCTCTCATTTCATGGAGAGATGGAAGAATAACCAAGAATTCACTCTTACAAACTTTATTATTTTTTTTTCTTAGGGGAGCAAACTCTCCTGATACTTGCTGTTTCCTGGCAAGCCCGAGCTCACCAAGTCATAGGATTAGCCAAAAATCTCAGCTTTTATATGATGAGAAAGCAGTTCCCAGCTGTGGAGACTGCAGAGAAGATCTGGAGTTTTGAGCTCTAGAGGCCTAATAATGAGAGAGCCAAGAAAACAAATGGGTAGTTTAGGATTTCTGAATGTCTTACCTGTTTTTAAGCTAGTCATCATCATAGAATCACAGAATGGCTTGAGTTGAGTTGACCTTGAAGACAGTCCTATCATTCGAGGGTTTTGGCTTTTGTCTTTCTCCTCCAAGCCCCTGGATCGTTCTTTGTCCTGGTCCCTGTTGGGAAGTGATTTCACTGAGTTCACCTTGTAAAATCAGGCTGTGCCTCTTACAGCAGGCATGCATAAATACCTGTCTAGGCACAGAGACTACTCTGACCTGTGATGTCTCCTAAAATCCCAGCATGATCCAAATAGGGGCTTCATTTTCTCAGTTTGAGGTAAATTCCTCTCCAGCAGAAATGAGTTTCTCCTACAGTGGATGAGGGGATCCCACTGAGCAGGTGGGGCGCAGCCAAGCCCAGCATCCCCCCGTTTTACTTTACTAATTAATATCCTTTCCCTGGTCCTTCCAGGCATACAAGAGGAAAACAGAAGCTGCGAAGAAGGAGTACCTGAAAGCCCTGGCTGCGTACCGGGCCAGCCTCGTCTCCAAGGTACCACTGGACAGGGCAGTGCTGTTGGTTACAACTCACAGAAACCTCCAGGGAGGAGCAAGGTTGTAAGAAAGAAGGTGCAGTTGTGGTATCAGAAGTGGTATCAGCATTAGCACCTTCTCCAGGAGCTCGAAGTGGGGTCAGGGTGAGCGCCGGGCTGTCACCTGCCTTTGGTGCCCTGCAGAGCCTCTGCCTTGGGCTGGCTTCTTTAGCAGAGATGGGGTGTCCCTGTGCAGGGGAAGGGGTCCCTGTCACCGACAGCTGCTCCTCACTCAGCCCTTGGGGTGTGAGTGCAGCAAACAGGGGCAGGAGGACGAGGCTCCCCGTGGGTGACACCGGGGACCGACCCAGTGGAAGGTGACAGCCCAGTACAGGGCTCACTGGCCAGCACTGGTGTGAGCACCCTGCTCCAGGCTCTGGGGCTGCTCAGCACCCCGGCTGCTGCCTCTCCTGTCCACGCTCAGCCCAGAGAGGATTTGAGGGAGTTTCAGGCAGCAAGACCCGTAACTGTGTGTTGGTGGGTGAGTGAGCACGGACGTGCTTCATGCACCCCTGCCAGGCCAAACCCAGAGGACCCACTGCAGTGCCTGACAGTGAATTTCAGAGCATTTCAGGCTCGCACAGGAACGCTGGACTAAGTGCCTGCCCATCCCAGTTCTCCAGATGTGGATGCCCACCCTAGGGTACCTCGCAGCGTGCCCTCCTCCACATCTCCAGAGAGGGGACAGGGGCATTTGCTGCCCGTGAATTTGGGGTGGAGTTTTTAGGTTTGCTGCCCTTGGGTTGGAAGTGTAGCGGGTTGGTTTCCCTTCAAAGCTTCTCCTTGGCACTGTACCACATCCTCAGCACTTAATCATCCCGTTCGGCTGCCATGGGAGATGATGTGATGTCCCAGATCGACCATCATCTGCAGGGTCCGTGTGGTGGTGGCGAGCTGGAAAGCCTCTTAGTCCCCGTGCAGACTGTTAGCTGTCAGCTTGTAAACAGAAGAGTAGCCAGGATAGAAAAAGGGAATGGGAAGGACTTTGGGGAGTTTAAAAGTTCTTCTTGGTCCCTCTGGAAAACCTGTGAGGGTCCTGCCTTGGCCGTGCCTCGCAGCAGTGTGGGGCAGGAGTTGGGGATGGAATGGAGGCATGTGCTCTGTGGCTTCATTTTTTTCAATTTTTTTTCTCCAATGACCAATTCTCTGCAGAAAAGAAATTTTGCTTGTGAGTAAAGCAGCACAGTGGGATCCTGGCTGATGGGTGAGAAAGGACATGGACTATCACTACAGAGCCCATCACAGGACAAAAGCCTCCTTGTCCAACCCAGACAATTTCCCCTTGTTCTTCTCTATTTCCTGCCAAAGTGAGGGCACTTTAGTCCAGTGCATTATAGACACACCAGGGCTGCAGGAATGCACAGGATGGGGAAAGCACAGGGTTTAGAGACCCATTTGTTCTCCTTTGGAAGCAAAAGTGACTTTGTCCCTCACCTCCGTGGACTGAAACAGTGAGCTGCTGGTGGGCATTTTGCCTCTGCACTGGTTAATTCCCTCTGGTGCTCCAGGCTCCACTGAAGGCACGGTGGAGTTACAGGAGTGTAGTTTTGCAGATATGGATTCTGCACCCAGCCTGTGGTCACCCAGCTGCTACAGGGCTGGCAGTTCACGTGCTGGCTGGTGGGAGAGGAGCAGGAGCTGTGGGGTCTGGGTGGCTCAGTTGGACAGATGGACATCACAGGCCACACAACGATGTTTCCTCTTTTCCTTCCTCATCACCTTCTCTCCCGTTTTCCCACAGAGCTCTGCCGACCAGGGGGAGACGAAAAGCACCCAGAGCAACCCACCTTCCAAAATGATCCCCCCCAAGCAGCCCATGTACCCCATGCCTCCACAGCCTTCCTCGCCCTACCCCGGCCTGGGCTCCTTCCTCTCGCCGTCGGAGCTGCAGAACTACCGTGGCCACCCGCACGCTGGGCTGTCCCGGCCGCTGGGCTCCAAACCCCTGCTGCCCAGCATCAGTGCCTCCCCTCCGCCCTCCTTCCAGATCAGCCCCCCGCTCCACCAGCAGCTCTCCTTGCACCACCCGCAGAGCTCCCTCCTCAGCCAGCCCCTCAGCATGCAGCAGGTCCCCCAGCAGCCCCTCCTGTCCCCCCCCATGGCACTACAGGTACAGCCCCCCATGAACGCCTCGCCACCCGGGCAGCAGGTGGGTGCTGGTTCGGGGGGGGTTCCACGTGCTTTGGGGGGTGCTGGGTGTTGGTGTTGTCCCCAAGGGTGTCTCCTGTGGCTGGAGCGTGTCCAGGGAAGGCAACGGAGCTGGGAAGGGGCTGGAGCAGCAGGAGGGGCTGAGGGTGCTGAGAGGGTGTTTAAAAAGCGTTTAAAAATGTTTTAAAAAGTGTTTAAAAAACTTGTAGATGTGGCTCTTTGGGACATTGGTTAGTGGTGGCCTCATCAGTGCTGGGTGGATGGTTGGACTCGATGACCTTGGAGGTCTTTTCCAACGTAGGGGCTGGAGCAGCAGGAGGGGCTGAGGGTGCTGAGAGGCTCATCCTGGAGAAAAGGATGCTCAGGGGGGACCTTCTGGCTCTCTGCAATTCCCTGAGAGGAGGGGACAGCTGGGAGGGGAACCAGCAATAGGACAAGTGGAAACATCCTCTAGTTGCACCAAGGGAGGTTTAACTGAAAGGGTGATCGCTGGAACAGCTGCCCAGAGAAATGGTGGGATCACCATCCCCAGAAGTGTTTAAAAAAGTCTTTAAAAAACGTTTAAAAAATGTGTTTAAAAAAGTGTTTAAAAAGCATTTTTAAAAAAGTGTTTAAAAACTTGTAGATGTGGCACTTTGGGACATTGGTTAGTGGTGGCCTCATTAGTGCTGGGTGGATGGTTGGACTCGATGATCTTGGAGGTCTTTTCCAACCGAAATGATCTCCTGACTCCTTCAGCACAGGGATTAGGCTTTGGGTCTGCAGGACCAAAAGTGGCTTCTGTAATTTGGTGACAGTTTATGTCCAGAAAAGAGCGTAAAAGGGGATCCTCACAGTCACTTTAATTGGTGTACTTGTTGTTCCTGAGGGCAGCATTTTGTCAAACTTCATTCCTAGTAAATTTGTGAATAAAAAATCAAATTTTAAAAAAAAAAGTTCCCCACATTACCCTAATTGGGCTATTTTGGAGAAAATCATGTTCTTGGTCAGGTTTATATACATTGCCTAATGTTAACTAATTAAACCCACCCCAAAAAACGGGGAAAGCTGATCAATGTCCAGCTAAAGCAGCCCACGGTGTCCTTGTTGAATTGCTGCTGGTGGCAGCTGGTGGGGATGGTGTGGATGGTCCTCACCTGGTTGTGACGGGCTCGTGCAGCGCTGCGGGGGGAGCTGAGCTGCACTGGAGGTGGAACAGTGTGTTTGATGGCCAGGCTGCCAAAAACCCCAGAGGCTTTTGTGGCTGCGTGTCTTCCACAGCCATTCCCACCCTCTGAGTTTGCAACAACTCACAGCTCCCACCGTGGTGGTTTTGGGTCCTGGGCTTGGACCTCCCTCTATCCCTGGGGCTCCCCCTGTGCTGTGCACTGCTGTGTTTTAGGGACAATGCATATAAATGTGTTTGTGCACTGCTGTTAGATCTGCTGTTCTCCTCCTGTGGGTGCTCCCGTAACCCTCCCTTTCCTTTCCAACCCCGCAGGACTTCTCCCATATTTCGTCCGAGTTTCCGAACAGTGTTGGACCCCGTTCGCCTGGTGCATCAAACCCTCCAGGAAGCACTGAGTGGGACAACGACTACCCCAGCAGAGAGTGTGGGGTCAACCACTGCAGGCCAGTAGACAAAATAGCTCATTGTTGATGTGATCTGAGCTGTGACAGAGAACAGCAGCTGGGAATCTGCCCTAAAATGTACAGCCAGTGGGTAGGCCAGTTATGGTCAAGGAAGTTCAAGGCTTCCTTGTCTCTGCAGGCTCACTGAAGTGATGCTATGGAAGCAGGTAGATAAATTCTTGATAAAGTCATGGATAAATTCTTCATTGCTTGTCAAGAAATTGCTTTTTTCTTTTTAATTTCCATCCCATTAGTACTGGAGGGGTCAGGCCTATTTCCTTCTGGAGCAGACCAGGGAAGCCCAGTCTCCCAAGCAGAGTTGGAAGGTGCCATGTCCATAAGGCCAGGGAGACCTCACTGCAGCCTTCCAGTATCTAAAGGGGGCTTAAAAAAAGAACACCTTTTTGCACGGGTAGATAGTGATAGGCCATGGGGGAACAGTTTTAAGCTAAGAAATGAGAGATTTAGGTGGGATATTGGGGAGAAATTCTTTCTGGGAAGGTGGTCAGGCCCTGGCACAGGGTGTCCAGGGAAGCTGTGGATGCCCCTGGATCCCTGGAAGGGTCCAAGGCCAGGTTGGACGGGGCTTGGAGCAACCTGGGCTGGTGGAAGGTGTCCTGGGAGCAACCTGGGCAGGGGGTGGAATGAGATGGGCTTTGAGGTTCCTTCCAACCCAAACCATTCTATGATTCCATGTCAGGCAATCTCTGTCTGTTCCTAAAGCAGTTGCTCTTATCCCTGGGGCCACAACCTCCCATAATTGTCTCTACCAACGGGTCCCTTATCATTCCCAGGGATTCATCCTGATAATGTACAAAGCCTCAGTCCTTCCAGGAGCCCCAGTGATGCTCCATCCCCCTGCACCACGCAGGAAAAGCCCACAGACATCTGCACAGACCCCCTCCCTTACGCCCTACAAGCTCTGGCATGAATGTGCCAGAATGAAGGTTCATTCAGTGCTTCTTGAATTCCCCCTAACCCAAAAATCTCAGGATAACCTTAAAGCTGGGGAACGGGGAGGGTGTGGGAGCCATTTCCAACCAGTGCCTAATCCACTGCTCTTGGCTCAGCTGGAATTGTTTGGAGCTTCTGTTGTGCTTTGTGAGCCAGGGCTGGGCTTTGCTGGGGGAGCAGGTTGGGAAGGAGGCCGGGTGCCTTTGGAGCATTGTCTGATTCCCCAGAAGTGCTGGAACACGGTGCTTTCAGAGGGCATAATAGCCAGCTCCCAGGCTTTTCAGAGCACAGCTCCCGGCTGTGCCAGCAGAGCACTTACGATCGCTGGGCTGTACAGAGCGTACAGACATTTATTTCTTTCAGGGAAATAAATAACCTGCTGATCCATTAGAATATCTCTGCTGTCTGCCCGCCCCAGGGGGCTCGGACAGTGACCTTTGCGTGGTCCTTCCTGAAGGCTCTGCAGACAACCTGAAAGAAGGAACATGGCCAGGACTTGATTATAAAAGTCACTTGACGTGTTGTGGGCGAAAAGCTAAAGGTGCTTGGAGGGTTTTGGATCCCAGTTCCCAGAGGTGCCGAGCAACTCCCACAGAAAGGAGTCCCCCCTAGAAATAAACATCATTTCTTAAGAGGATCAGCTGGGAAAACACTTGATTCCCTCTGCAAATCCCACTGCCTGGACCCCGCACAGAAAGGTCAGGGCACTCTAGAAACAGGTGAAATGTTCCCACAGCAGTCAGGACTGAGTCTTGTGTTGCTAAAACAAGCTCTGTGACATCTGGCTGGAGTGCTGCGGTGTAAGCAGAGGGCCCATGCAATTCATGATCAAAGCTCATGCATTTCATGCCTTTGTCACAGCAGAAATATCAAATTTCATGGGTTTATCACAGCTTCCTGGAAAAAAAAAAATCATTCTAAACCCAAACAGATTATGCAGAGACTTCCAGATAATTATTAGAGTAGATTATAGCAAGGAACTCAGATGGGTATAGATAAGTACTGCAGAGAGTGCTTAGTGCACTGAAAAATGCCATCGTGGCTGCTAAGGATGCCCCATCCCTGGGAGTTCCCAAGGCCAGGCTGGACAGGGCTTGGAGCAACCTGGTCTAGTGGGAGGTGTCCCTGCCCATGGCAGGGGGTGGGACGGGATGAGCTTTGAGGTGCCTTCCAACCCAAACCATTCCATGAGTCAATGATCTCCCTGCCTCTGCTGCTTTCTCCGATGTTCTTTGGACCAATTTGCATCCAAAGCTCAAAGTTGCCCTTGGGTTCCTCGATGGCACCTTGCCACGGGCTGGGTGGGTCCAACCATCAGCAGGACTTGGGCACAGCACTGATGAAGGGAAGGCAGGTCTCGTTGGGTTTGATTTGTCGATGCTGCTTTAGATGGAATCGGGAAGTCTCTGCATCACGTAATTGCCCATTTCAGCCTCGAGAGTGCGTTCGGCCTAATTGCAATTAACGCTGCACTCTGAGGAGCAAAACCAGCAACTGGCTGGAAAGGAAGGGGATTATTCACTGCTGGGATGTGAGTGAGCTGTAGAGTCCCAGATGCCTGAAGGAGAGGATGGTCCCACCCTCCCCAGCACACACAGCCCTGTCTGGCTCTCTGGCTTAGGAGTTTTATTTCATGCTATTTTCTTTAGCTTCCAGCGTGTGTTGGCACTGGGTTAGTTGGGGTAAAAACTCCCCATCCTCGTTTCCTTTTGTGTTTGTCATCCAGACAACTTCTGAGAAACTGGCAAGGTTGTCTTTCTCTCCGTCCTTCTCCATTAATAAGGGAACTGCTGTAGGGATTTTTGTTTCCCAGCCTATCTGTGCTAGTTAAAATGCCATTAAATGACACTTCTTCCCTCATGCCCCTCAAATTCTGGGATCCTGTGAGCAGACACTCCTTAATTCATAACTCAGCCGTGTTAGAGAGAGAGAGAGAGAGAGAGTTTTAAATGTTTCTTTCTGCTCTCCCCATTCTTAATGACTTTTTGCTTACTGACTTCCATCCAATTTTCCTGGCTCTTTCTGGGCTGAAGCCCAAGCTGTCCTAGATTGTGAGCAGAGGCACGGGTGGCGTTTCTCAGCTCCTGCTCGGTGTGTGACTGTCACTTCCCACAAGTGACTGCAGCACACAATTGTGTGGCTTTTTTGCCATCGTATCACAAACTCCTTTCGTGGTCCCCTGTCTCCCTCACCTGACAGCCGGATTCTGGCACTTGCTCTTTCCCAGGCACTGAATTTGCAATGACTTCCTGCAAGGGAAGTGGTTCCCCTCTATCACAAGTGCTTGGTTTACACTTGCGTGCAAATCAGTCTTAATTCCTTAATTAAATTTTAATTCCTCGAAGCATCTCACTTGGTTTTTTGGCCTGGTTTTCTGATTACAACTCTTTCCACACCTTCGGGGGCTGGGTCCTTCCATCCTAGGATATTCTACAATTTGGTGATTTACCTTTGTCTCCTTGTATTTAGGTACTTGGGGGATAACACTGAACTGGACTCATCTTTTCTTGTCCTTCCTCTCATTTACAAGGCACAGATTAAGTTCTTTTTTTTGTGCCTCGTTCTTTAGCAACTTTTCCCCCCTCTTCCTGCTCTCCTTTGGGCTAAAAGATGGGATATTCTCCATTATGCCTTGCCCAGACACAAAAAAAACCAAAACCAAAACATGTGCAGCCACTCCATCCATTTATAACCTCCCTAATTCCTGCTAATGACAAAGTGATCCTCTTCAAATGGGAGAATTTTCCAAATCAAAAGCTAAATGAGCAAACACTATAAAAAGGCAAAGATAACCCATCACAACTGCACTTAGTTTGGATTCAATTATTTATGGTAATACTTTGTAATGAACTGGGAAATGTTCTGTAGCATGTTTTGTAAAATTAATGAAGTTTTAGTACTGGAATACCTCACTGCTGCTCAGTGGCATTAAATCTTCTCTGAGTGCAGTAGGGAAGACTCTGCATTTTAAATGCAGATTATAAAATGTGGAGATTAGCACAGGGCGGGCTCTTCCCTCTGTCACAAAACAGCTCTATCAACAACAGCACTGCCTGCCTGCCTGCCCCTTCCCTCTCATTCCACTCACAAGCACCAGCCCCCACCAGAATCTCCCAGGGCTTTGTAATGTCCTTCGCCACTTTTCGAGGCCAAGATGTCCTTCTGGAGCCAGTGATGTTTCCCTCATGTGTGTGTAGGTGATAAACCCCGTTAAAATACCTGGATTTCAGAGCCAAACCCATCCAGGATGTCAGCCAGGGGACGGTGGGTACAGTCACTGCTCTCTCTGCTATTTCATGGAAAAAAAAAGAGCATCTGGGCTCTGGTGGCAGATTGAGTGGGCAGAGGGTTGAAATGCCCCGTGCCACAGGCAGTGATGGCTCTCTGCACACCTTCCTGCTGTGTCTTGGTGTGGGCGGTGATTTCCCCCTCCAGAACACACCTGGATCTCTTGAAATCAAAGTCATTGCTGCAATAATGTGATAACTGATGCCCTGGTGGGCCAAGGTTGTGCAGAGCACACAGCCTGGCTGCTGTCCCACCAGCCCTCCTCCTCAGCCTCCTTGGTTCCTCCTCCTGTCTTCTTCAGACCCACAGAAAAGACCATCTAATCCTGCTCACTCAAAGATTTATTCCCCTCACTTCCTGATTTATTAATTTTTCTAATTGCATGTATTTGGGGAGAAAGGCATCAAGCAGATGGTCCCCTGCTCCTGTGCTCTTAAGCCACGAAGCAGATGTAGATCCTCCTCACAGGCATCTTCAGGCATAAGCCCCTCAGTCACAGTTTTGGGGACCCTCTACTCCTGATGTAGTGCCAGAATGACGTGTTTTATCCAAAATCAAGTGTACACTTTCTAAAGGTCCATGGCTCAGCCTCAGGACAGGGTGTCATGAAGAAGGGACAATGGCCCAGGGGCTGATCCCAGGCCCAGCATCCTGCAGGTGGGATCTGCAGGGACATCCTGCCCTGCAGCCCCAGCACGGGCAGAAATTAAGCCACAGGAAGGAGTTTATGTCATAGCCCTTAGAGTCGAAATGCAGGAAGAAATAAAATTGCCCCAGGCTCTTTCTTACTCTTTTACTCTTACTCTTACTCTTACTCTTACTCTTACTCTTACTCTTGCTCTTACTCTTGCTCTTTGGGGGACCTTCTTGGTCTCTACAACTACCTGAGAGAAGAATGTAGTCACGTGGGGGTCAGTCTCTTCTCCCAAGTGATAGGACAAGAGGAAACAGCCTCAAGTTGTGCCAGGGGAGGTTTATGTTGGATCTTAGGGGAAAACTCTTCGCTGAAAGGAGGGTCATGCACTGAAAGGGGTACAGTGGTGGAGTCCCCATCCCTGGAGGGATTTAAAAGCCATGCAGATGTGGCACGTGGGGGCCCCGTTCCGTGGTGGCCTTGGCAGTGCTGGGGCAGTGGTTGGACTTGATCTGAGAGGGCTTTTCCAACCCCAGTAGTTCTGTGGTTCCTGTGTGGCTCTGCCCGGTCCCTCTCTGCGCAGACCACTCGGTGCTCTCACTGTGGAGCACCACGAACCCCACGCGGCGTGTGTGGGCATTTAATTAGTAACTAACATAATTATACGTTAGTAATTCATAATCAACCTGCCGGTGCCCATCTCACCCTGTGCCTCTCGCTTCTCTTACAGCATGCTGCCAAGGGACAAGGCACTCTACCTCACCTAAGGCTCACCAGCCCTTCTGGAGGAGGCTCAGACTGAGGACACTTGAGAAGGTCTATCCCACAGACTACCCGGGGAGGGCACGAGCAAGTCGTACGGGCAGGAGAGCTGCCCCTGCACCTCGTCGCTGGCTTCGTTCCCAGGCTCTAAGAGCAGTTTTCCTTATTTTTTTGAACTCTAAAGTCTACTTTTCCGTGGAAGCCCGAAACCTCATAAATCCTAAAGAACAAAAAACAAAACAAAACAAAACAAAACAAAACAAAAAAATACATAAAAAAGAGAGAAAGAAAATTAAACCAAAACAAAACACAAAAAAAATTTTAAAATAAACGCAAAACCAACAAAAAAAAAATATATATAAAAAATAATGAACTGAGGACACCGTTTTTCTGCTTGCCATCAGCTTAGCTACAAGACTATTTTCCTAGTGAACTGCTTTTAGACGCAGCATAAGCCCAGGTCTGGTGTCCCACAGCATTAGGCCAGCTCAGTAGGAGGATGCACTCTTTTGACTTGCTAACAGCACTAAACTTTGTGCAAGAAAAATGTGAAGTTTGTGTGAATATTGTACATGCAAAGGCCTTGGATGGTCTGGCAAAAAAAAAAAAAAATTACAAAAAATAAATAAAAACTATTGCTAGGTAGGTGGGGGGAGAGAGCAGAAGGCAAAATACGAGCGGAAAAATGTGAAAAAGATCATGAAAATATAATTTGTTGGATAGTTGTAAGTAGTTTACTAAGTGTTTTAGAGCTGTGCTAAAGACATCTTTAAGATTTTTTTGTGAGAGAAATTAGTAGTTTACTTTATAGTAAAAGCATTTTATATTAATTGTAGCACATTTTTTAGTTATACATAGAAGGGAGATGTGTATAAAAAAACCAACAAAAAAAGCCTGCCAAACTTGTTTCTATTATTTGTACAGCAAGAAATGGACAATTTATATCCATGTTGTATGGCATTATTATTTTTTTCAGCCATATGTCCATCTATTTAAAAATTGCTGACAATGATTTTTGTCTATTTATGAAAAATTAGAGAGCATAATTACAGTTTCTCATAAGGTGCATTTTGGGGGTTTTTGGTTTTTTATTTTTTATTTTGTTTGACGGCGCTGCTTTCGCAGCACCTGGCACATTCGGTTCACAATGCTTATCTTACCTTTCTTTATAATAAAACATATGAAAAGTAGAACTGGAGCAGTCTCTCCTTACTCTGGGGGACACCCTGGAAGTGTGTCCCTGCCTTGTCCTCCTCAGCCTTCCCATCCCTCCCTCGTCTCTCATCACATTCTCACCTGCCCCAGCCCTGTTGACCCTCCTTCCCTCTGCCAACCCTTGAGCAGACAGAAAGTGTCCTCGCAGGGTCATCAGGTAGCCCGGTGGCCACCAGCAGATGCCCACGAGAGCCCTGATTCCAGTGTTTCCTTGGATAAGAAGGGCACGAAAAGGATGGAACATTCAAATGGTGTAAGGATGGAATTGGCGTTTCCATCCTTCTGTAGCAGAGATGGAAAATTCAAGTGGTGGAAAAAATAACACAATATGAATTTCCCCCTGCCGGGCCACCTGCCTGGAGGAAAACTCTTAATTAATGGACCATTTTAAGCCCATTTGTAGACACAGCTTGGCCATAAGAGTCTCATCACGTTGTGTCACAGAATGGTTTGGGTTGGAAGGGACCTTAAAGCTCATCCAGTCCCACCCCCTGCCATGGGCAGGGACACCTTCCACTAGCCCAGGTTGCTCCAAGCCCCGTCCAACCTGACCTGGAACACTCTTCCAAGAACTTGAACAAAACTTGGTTGCTTTGATCACCTCATGGTTTCACACGTGCTACAAAACCTTCCTGCCAAGCCCTGTGCCCACTGAAGTCCCCATCAGAATAACCCCAGCTCTTGCTGCCCCACAGGCCACTGGACAGGGCAAGGACCATGTGGTGGGGCTTGTCCTGCTGCATCCTCTGGTGTGGCATCATCCCACACACCCTGCTGGCACATCAGACACCCCAAATCCCACCCGCAAGTGCCCGCTCCGGATGGGGCGGGGAGGGAAACCTGAGAGAGATAGAGGGGTGGTTTGTGGCACGGTGGGTTTGGACCAGGCTGTCCTGGATGCTGGGAGAGGTGGGGAGAAGAGCACCGTGGCACATCTCTGGAGCTGCAGGACCCCGCAGAGGCTTGAAGAAATGCAGGCAGGTCACAAGGTGCTCCTGCAAGATCATCCTGCAGAGCTGGACAAGCTCCTGGATGGAGCTATAATGCCTCGGTGGTGGCCAGCATGAAGCTCCCCTTTTATCCCCATTTATCTCTGTAATCTTGAGCCATTTGAAACTAAAACTAAAATAAAAATAAAAATAAAATGCTTAAGAAAACTTCCTCGGAAGCACTGTGAGCAATAGCATGGCAGCCCAGCTTAGTGAGCTTGCGGGGAGCAGATAATTACTTTGCAATACCAGAGCCAGGAGGTTCATTCCAAATATGCAACTATTAAAATAAGGGAGGTGGGGGGGAATAGAACATTGAGATTTCGGTTATCATGGCAAGGAGATAGGAGTTACTCCAGAGAGAGCTTCTGAAATATTCCTATTTTCTGTGTGTGGCAGGTAAGTGGCCTTGGAACTCTGAAGTCACAGGGAAGAGATTTTTCAGCCCTGGGAGACGGTCTGGACGAAATCTTCACCGGGAGTGTTGCATGCCCCAGGTCCCTGTGGTTTGTCCTTTCTGAAGGAAGGTGCCATCCGTGATGGCCAGCACCCCACTGTCCCCCAGCTGTGTCAACTTGTGACCCAAAATGGATTTGCAGCCCTTTGAAGCCTCCACTGAGAAGAGTCTCCTTGTGGGAGCACAGCACAGGGAGCCACTGAAAGGTGACCTTGCCAGTTCAGGATTAACTGTGCAGAGCAATAACCACATTTTCAACAACTTTCTGGCCATCTACCTGGATTTCTGCAGGGCTGCCCTGCTGCCTCTGCCTCTCTGCAAAGGGCTGGGGGCACAGCGACCCACTTCCATCCTTGGAGATGCAGGAGCCATCTCGGGAATGGAGGGCAGTTGGCTATTAGAGAGCCTGGAGCATTAATAAGAAATTGTGAGACATTCCAGACCACTTTAATCCCTACTAATCTCTAAATTTGCATGATGGCAGCTGTGCTTAAATGGTATTCCAGCTGTTAGCTAATTGTCATGGACCTGGAATTGTTCCAGGGAAGGAACTGGGAGCCGAGCCTCCCATCCACCGTCACAGCTGTTCACAAAATCACAGGATCCCAGAATGGTTCGGGTTGGAAGGCACCTCAAATCCCATCCCATTCCACCCCCTGCCATGGGCAGGGACACCTTCCACCAGCCCAGGTTGCTCCAAGCCCCATCCAGCCTGGCCTTGGACACTTCCAGGGATCCAGGGGCAGCCACAGCTTCTCTGGGCACCCTGTGCCAGGGCCTGCCCACCCTCCCAGGGAATAATTTCTTCTTAAAATCTGATCTAACCCTGCTCTCTTTTGGTTCGAAGCCATTCCCCCTTGTCCTGTCACTATCTGGCATTGGAATTAGTTGTTCTTCATCTTTATAGACCCCCTTTAAGCAACGAAAGGCAGCATCGAGTCTCCAAAAACTGGTTCAGCCCCAGCACTGAGGGTCAGCACACAGAGCCCTGGGCTGGGCAGAGATGACAAGACTGGGGGAGCCTCTCCTGGCTCTGAACCCTTGGTCTATAATTAACATTAGTAGAAAGTGCAGTAGCTGGGTCTCAAGAAGCCTCAGGGCAGGGTCAGCTCTTCCTAAACCCTGCCTGTGTGCCTAACCTCCCTATAAAAACCTTTAAATTCCAGGCAGATAACCTAAATCTCTTTCCCTACAAAGCAAATCCCTTGCTTTTGAACACTGGGAAGAATTTATTGCTTTCCTTGTTGCGGTAATTTCTTTCCATATTTGAAGAAGGATCTTGGCTCCCCCCCACCTCCTCTCCACCTGCCCCAGCAGTCGCAGCGGCAGAGGTCGTGTTCTGGAGCAGGACGAGCCGTGGAGCTTCCAATTTTAGTCAAAGGCCACCAGTTAGATCCTCAAAAGGCTCTGGAAGAGCTTTGGGGCAGAGGAAGGGGCAGAGCCAAGGCAGACATTCCCAGGGATCGGGCTGTTGATGGAGACGGATGTTAAGAGGCAGGAGCAGGGGGAGACCTGGCTAATTGACTTTGGTTTATGAAGACATAATTAGCGGCGCTGCAGGATGTCATGGGGAGTTTAACAAACCTCATCAGCGGGATCTCAGTGGTGTTTAACCCTTGGAGCGCAGCCCCGGGCGGATGGGGTGGGTGACTCTGGACAACCTCCCAGAGAAACATGGATAACTCCAGGACCTCAGCACCCCACCGGGACACAGCCTCCCTCATAGCCAGGGCATGTGGGAAGGGTCTGCTCCTGACCTGTGGTTTCACCTTAGGCACCACCCAGAGCTGTGCCCATGGCCAGGAACGCCCCAGGAAGCTCCAGGAGGAAGCTTTGTCTTTGTTACATCTGTGTTATTATTATTAAGATGATGGAATGGAAGGGAAAACAGCCCTGACAAGCAATATTGAGAGTTTTACGCAAGAAGGATTAAAGAAAAGGACTTCATTTGATAAATCCCAGATCCTTGACAAGTGCAGCACATGGTAGGAGCAGCAGCCTTTGTGCCAGCCCCAGTGACGTCCTGGTCCCCACCGAGCGCAGATTTGCAGCTTGACAAGTGTCCCTGTTCCCAAACGTCCTGTGGGGATTAGGGATGATGTGGTGAAGGCAGAGTCCTCTCTGTGCTGCTGCTGCTGGGAGCAGGGTGGTCAGACACGGAGCAAGTCCCTGGGGGTGGAAATGTGCTGCAGCACTGGGAGCCAGCTCTCGGGGGCACAGCTCTTGGGGGCACAGCTCTTGGAGTCACAACGCTTGGGGGCACAG
>VWZG01009470.1:737660-754752 GCA_013396735.1 Grallaria varia | reverse complement strand
GGCACAGCTCTTGGGGTCACAACGCTTGGGGGCACAGCTCTCGGGGGGGGACACAGCTCTCAGGGGCACAGCTCTCAGGGGCACAGCTCTCGGGGGCACAGCTCTCGGGGGCACAACACTTGGGGGCACAGCTCTCAGGGACACAGCTCTTAGGCTCACAACACTCGGGGGCAGAGCTCTCGGGGGCACAGCTCTCAGGGGCACAACGCTTGGGGACACAGCTGGCGGGGGCACAGCTCTTGGGGGCACAACACTTGGGGGCACAGATCTCGGGGGCACAGCTCCTGGGGGCACAGCCCCACACACAGCACCAGGACCCCCATGCCCAGGTCCAGCAGTGCTGTGCAACCAGGAAAAGAGGCTGGATGATGGACCTGGCTCTGGCTGCACAGCACCCACAGGTCATCACCCAGATGTGCGTGATCTCCATCAGGATGGTGGCCACCATAACACGCTGCCACCTGTGCTATGACCCAGCCCATGGATGCAGGCGTGGAATCAAAGAATCACAAATTGGTTTTAAAGTTCACCTTGTTCCATCCCTGCACCTTCCACTGGCACAGGTTGCTCCAAGCCCTGTCCAACCTGGCCTTGGACACTTGCAGGGATGGGGCAGCCACAGCTTCTCTGGGCACCTGTGCCAGGGCCTGCCCACCCCCATAGGGAAGAATTTCTTCCTAACATATAATTTAAATTCCCTCTCTTTCAGTTTGACCTCATTTCCCCTTGTCCTGTCCCTACGGTTCCTGACCAAGAGTCACCCTCTGACCTCCTTGCACATGCTGGAAGGTGCTCTGAAGTCTCCACACAACCTTCCCATCCCCAGGCTGAACAGCCCCAACTTTCCCAGCCTGTCTCCAGAGGGAAGGTGCTCCAGTGCTCTCAGCAACTTTGTGGTCTCCTCTGGACTTGCTCCAACCATTCCAAGACCTTCTTCTGTTGGAGGCACCAGAACTGTACGCAGCATTCCAGTTGGGCTCCTTGCTGTGTGGTGCAAGGGTCGAGGTGGTTGGGAGCTGAGTCTCATCAGCAGGACTGGCTGTGCTTCACCTGCCTCTGCCCACTGCTGTCCCCAGGGGATCTTCCCTGCTGTCCCCAGGACGCAGCTTTGTCCTCTTATGAGGACAGAAGAGCCCAGAAGAAAGCCTGGGTCTTGCAGGGATGAACCGCCATCGCTCTGCTTCCATTCCATGTGCTCTGCCTGGCTGTGGGAGGTTTGTGAGTCCAGCTCCAAAACACTCAGCATCGCCCTGGCAGCTAATCACAGAGCACAGGCAAAGTCCTGACTCCAACACACATGGAGTGCAAAATTATCAGTTTGAATGATGATTTTTGAAGACGATGAGAGGAATAACAATTGCTCTGGATGAAATACTGTGCTGGCCAAAAGGGTAATTTAGAGTCAGAGCTGAGATCAGATGTTTTATCACTGTATCCTCAGCTCTTCTTGACTTTCAACTGCAATTTGATAAATCAGCATAATACCTTGCAGAGTAATTGCTGTAGATTTTATTCCTAGTGGGGTTACTTTATTAGAGAGCTTTCTGATGCTCTGCCGTTATTACTGGGGGGACAGAGGTCGAATAATGCAGAACTGGGTAGGTGGATGTTTTTGCAGACAATACTGGTGAGCTCGTTTGCAGGTATTTGTGCAGCTGAGTGATTCCAGCAGGGCTCAGCCTCTCCATCTCAGCACCTCCGTGGCTCCTGCCAACACCCTGCTTTGCTTTTCTCCCTGTGTTTCTGCTCCCATCGTGGCTGCGAGGCAGCAAAAAGGCTGGGAATCCACCAGGAAACCTCACCCAGAGAGAGGAGAAAGGACCAGGAGATGCTGCAGGGCTGTCCCTCCCTTCCCATGGCCTCACTTTTAAGGTCGGCCAGGTTGGGCACCTGTAGCTGCCTGAAGTCACTGCCAGCACCCCGTCACAGGGGTAAAATGCAATTCCTCACCCTGTAATCCCATTAAAATTTTATGATGAACGAAGCCTCTTGCACTGCAAGTCTGTGGGAAAGGGTAACACTTCTACTGCTCTTCAATATGTAATTAATGTACGTTTCATTGCTTTCCAGATGAATTTTTGGTCACGGGAGATAGTTATGACTATAAAATGGCAGTTACTTTCAATGGGATACAGAGCAAAGGTCAGTGTCTTCTGCACAGCCAGGGGAGCCGTGCGTGCCCGGGGCCATCCATCTCCTGGTGCTTGGGAAGGGAAGGCAGAGGGACAGTGCAGATCCACCTGTCCTAGAGGGTCCTCTGGAGCTTGATGTGTCCTCATCCTCCTCTTATACCCACCCCATCCCTGCCTGCAGTGTCTGTGCCACTGGGACACCCTTCAGCCAGGCAGCTGCTCCACGATGGGGTTGTTCAGCTCCTCGGCCCCTCCTGTGGCTCCTGACAAAGGGGGGGATATAAAAATGATGCCTATTAGTGATAAACAGATGAAAATCTATTAGGTCTGTTGGTATGTGAGAAGTATCTAGGCAGAAATGGCAAATCACTGACTCACAGAATCATAGAATGGTTTGGGTTGGAGGGACCTTAAAATCATCTCATTTCATCCCTCCTGCCATGGGCAGGGGCACCTTCTGCTATCCCAGGTTGCTCCAAGCCCCGTCCAACCTGGCCCTGGGCACTTGCAGGGATGGGGCAGCCACAGCTACCCTGGGCACCCTGTGCCAGGGCCTGCCCACCCTCCCAGGGAAGAATTTCTCCCTAACATCAAACCTAAAGCCACTCTCTCTCAGTCTGAAGCCACAATCCCTGGTCCCATCCCAACAGCTCCCCTCTGGGTTTCCTCCTGATCACCCATGGGCTGGTTGTGTCTCACTGCAGCTACACCTGGGGGATGTGGCTCCCTCCATCCCTGACCCAAACCCGCACTTTCGTCCCACGGGGAACACCAGGACCATTGGATTTGCCCTAAATCCCAGGGGAGCACAAGAGGGCAAGGAGGGCTGGCTGGCTGGAGCCACGACACTGCAATGGATATTCCATGCAACATCCCAGGAAGTGCTGGCAGCAGGAATCTGGGAGCTGGATGAAAGGAGTGAAATTGCCTCTCTCCATCCCACCGGGGCACTCACAACGTGCAGTCATTTCTGTTTTCCTGATTAGGAGCTTGTAACTCCCACAATAAAAAAGGAAGGCTGGAAGAAGTCCCAGAGATTTGGGATTTCTCCAGGAGACAGAACGGCTTGAGGGAAGTTAGCAGAGAAACAGGATAAAGGCATTTCAGAACATATTGAACCTTTTTTTCTTTTTCTAGAGAGCACAGACTGTCAGAACACCAGAAATCGTCTCCGGAAACACTACACTTGCAAGGAGATTTATTGGCTTGCAGCACAGTTTATACAAAATTTTTTCTCTAGCAATTTACACAAAATATTTCTGTAGTTATGCAGGGGAGTTTTTATAATTAGAGCTTTATTTGACTGCTTTAATTTTGCTGGTCTTTTGAGCAGTCCTACCCTTTAGAAAGCTCCTCCTGTCTCCCACTCCCCTAAATGAAAATGTGGGATACAGAGAAAAAAAGGCCACAGGCACTCCCCCAGTTTCCCTGTCAATACTCTGGAAATGGCACGTGGAGAGAGAGGCTCTTTCGGCTTCTAAAATTATCAAAGGAAAAAGGTGGGACAGGATGGACTTGGAGGCCTTTCCCACCCTCAAAATGCATCTCCTGGGAGTTCTTCGTATCTTCTCAGCCAGAGTGAGCCTGGTGAAGGACCACGGCTCTGCTGCCCTCTCTAGGGGGAAACTGCCTGCAAAGTGAGGATGGATTAATAAAGCCCAGAGCAGGTCACACGAATTGCCTGATGATGGGCAATTAGTACCATGATCTAGTAAATGGACTGGAGTTGGACCAAGGGTTGGACTTGATGATCTCGGAGGTCTTCTCCGACCCAATCGATTCTATGATTCTATGATAAAATGTGCTTCAGCCCCTGAGCAGTCCCACCTGCCACTGTCACCCAGGTGGACAATCCCAGCTGCCCTGCTGGAGCTTCACCAGCACTCAGAGGGGACCTGACACTGTCCCAGGGCTGTCCCCTTCCCTGGCTCAAATGAAGAACAGCCACAAAGGCTCCACAGATTTTGTGGGTGTTTCTGCCAAAACACCACAGACACTCAGGGCTTTTCTCAGGAGTCAGTAATTCAAGTGGAAGTGTTCACAGCCCAAAGTCTACATCAGGTTTGGGCTTCAAATATCAAGAGGAAAAAAATAGCTAAATATCTTATTTTGAATAATTGAGAAGCAATCTAAACTCACATTGCAAAACAAATGCATGGTTCCCATTCTAGGGATTAGAAAAACTTGATTTCTTGACCCCCCTCAGCAATTCAAACTTTCAATCAAGAGTTTCATGCTTTTATGTTGGTTTTTTTTTTTCTTTGACCCCTTCATAACACTGAATGCATTAAAGCAAGAAATGCCCAAGAATTGATTTCTTTTCTTTCTCTGCACTGAAGTGTCTCAACACTTCACTTTTTCCCTTTCAAGTTGCCATTTTTACGCAGTTTCAGGCATTATTTAGAGCTATAGAGTTGAAAATACTCAAAAACCTGGAGAGAATAAGTCTCCTCTTTCCTATAAACATTTGCCATCCATCCCTTTATATTCTCATCTTTGACACTGAGGAAGAGAAAGAGAGAAACGAGAGAGAGAGCGAAGGGAGGAACTGGAGACATGAATAATTTCTTCTTTCTCAAAAGCCAAAATGAAAAGAATACAGAATAAGACATAAACTTTAATTTTTTTCCTTTCATCTAGGAATTTCCCATGAAAATATAATAATGCACCTCCACTGCATCCTTCTCTTCAGTTCCTTTGACACACAAATCCCTCCCGGCCCCAGCAGGAAGGCAGGGGACTGCTGAGCTTCCCAGGGGAGCAACCAAAACCCTTTGGGGTGTCTCTTGATCTGGATTTGCAGGGACATCAGCACCCTGGAGATCTGGTCTCTGCAGGATGCTCCAGGTAGGGCAACCATGCAAATAATCAGTCCAGCTCTTTAAGGGTGGAGTAAGCACAAAATGGGTCATTTCTTCCATGCTTGGATATCCTCCCTGGGGACACTTGCTTCACTAGAATGAGCCATGTAATATTTCCTTTTGGAGGTGGAAACAGCCAGAATCTACTTGCTGTCAGAGCAGAAGGATGTGCTCCTGCAGAGTTTAGCACAGGATCAACGAATGGTTTGGATTGGAAGGGACCTTAAAGTCCATCTAATTCCAACTCCCTGCCATGGCCAAGGACACCTTCCACCAGCCCAGGTGCACCAAGCCCTGTCCTACCTGGCCTTGGACACTTCCAGGGATGAGGCATCCATCCTGTGCCAGTGTCTGAACACCCTCTGAGTAAAGGATTTCCTCTGACACCTAATTTCCATCTCCCCTCCCTTAGTTTAAAACTGCTCTCCCCTGTCCCATCACTGTCTACTTGTGTCCCTCTTCATTTTTTTTTATAAGTCCCCTTAAAATACTGGAAGGTTCTATAAGTTCTTCCCAGAGCCTTGCCTGCTCCATGCTGAGCACCACCCTGTGATGAGCACGTGGAACGCCTGCCTGCTCCATAAGCCTGTCCATCCCTGGGTGATGCTCACGTTCACTCCGTAGTCTTTGGCTGCTCCCCAAATCCCAAAATTTCATGCCTAGGGGTGTTCCAACCCAGCCTGGCCACCACAGACCTGATTCAAAGAGTGCCACGAGGAGCAGCTGATCCTTCAGTGCTTTTGGGGGGGTTTAGATCAAGTCAGCTTTATGTTGTAGCACAGTAACATGTGAGCACTTGGTTTATTAAACCAGCAGAAAGGTTTATCCACCTGGACACGAAGTAGGTCAACCCATGGTCAACACATGATCAACCCAGCAAAGCAGAGCAGCATCTGGGCTTGGTTTCATGGCTGGTCTGGGTCCTTGCACTGAGCAAACTCAGCATCGGCTCGTCCCAGCACAGCAGGCAGGTGATGGTATCGGATGCTGTTTGTTCTTGATGCTTGAGGAGCACACACAGCTGAGCTCTGAAACTCCCCTTTGTGTTTCTGCACAACATTTAAGGAAAGCAGCTCGTTTGGGGAACAGAAAGAGTTTGTCTTCGTAAACTGGCAGCTGGACTGGCAGTTTCCACCTGGTTCTGTGTCCCCAGGACATTCCACACAGGGAGTTGACATGGCCGTGGTGCCACAGGTGCCATCAGGGTTAAAAAGGGCTTAAAGGCATTTGTGAACAGCAACCCCATCACTTAGGCTTTGAGGAATGGAGGCATTCCCATGTCCATGCAGCTGCTGGAGGATAGTATAGGGAATGGACTGCAGGATACAGCCAGGCCCATGGACTCTCCCAGCATCACCCAGCAAAGCTTCTGGAGACACAGACCATCCCTCCAACCCCACACAGCACAGGATATCAACTGCAGAGAACTGCAGGGGCAGCCCCAGCTCCCTTGGAGCCCTGCCTTCTCCTATCAGGACCTAAGTATTCACCCCAGGATAACCTCCAGGAACGAAATCCCACTAAGTGCTGCCTGTCTGGGAACTGACTTGACCTTCCCAGGTACCTCCGTTTCAGAGGTGCAAGGGACCACTTTGGCTGTGAGGAACAAACCCGAGTGAAGGTTTTCCTCGAAGCCAGATAATCCAGCGCTCAGCTGGTAGTTCCTGGAGAGCCACGGGAGCCTTCTGTTCCTGCAGCTTTTTACTGTTCTTCCTAATTATGATGTTTTAGGCATGAAATATGCTCAGGGCTTTCGAGCAGCAGTGAGTATCATCTCCTGCCAGCATGATTTTGAATGCACAGCTGGCTCAGCGGGGCAGGGCTGGGGGACACACGGGGCAGGGCTGTCCCCTCACAGGGAGCTTTGGGGGACACAGCCCACACCGTTTATCCCCACATCTCTTCGGTGCTCATGGTGGGGCAGAGGTAACATTTCAGAGCCCCGTGAGTGGAGGTGTAGAGACCTCAGAGCACCTGGTATAACCACAGCACGGTGTATTCTGTATTTATAGAACCATATCACAGGATCACAGAATGGCTGGGGTTGAAAGGGACTTAAAGCTCTTCCCGTTCCACCCCACTGCCGTGGGGAGGGACACCTTCCAGTAGACCAGGTTGTTCCAAGCCCCAGCCTGCACAAGAGAGGGCATCCCTGCCTGGTGGCTGCCTGGGCCTCAGCAGTTTGTGTTCTGGGGCTGGGAGAGCAGAGCACGAGCAGCATGGCTGAACCACATCTGGGCCAAACGTGGCTGCAGGCACTCACACGGGGGCAAACCTGGGACATGCACTGAGGTCTTCTGCTCTCGCTTTGTCTCTGTGAAAACCTCCAGGAGTCTGCAAGGCACCCATAAGTGCTCTTCCTTACATGGAGGGTCAAGAGGAGCACAGAGACAACATTGTCAACTCATGAAAGTTATGGATGCCCCAGCCCTGGAAGTGTCCAAGGCCAGGCTGGACAGTGCTTGGAGCAACCTGGGCTAGCAGAAGGTGTCCCTGCCCATGGCAGGTGGCTGGAACGAGATGGTCTCTATGGTTCCTTTCAACGATTCTGTGATAATTTCAATGATTCTGAGATAAACACGGAGCTGGCGCAGAGGTGACCCAACAACAGCTGGTGGGGTGGGGTGGGGAGAAGAGACATCCCAAACTTTGAAGAAAAAAAAAACCCTCTTTGCTAAAATAACTGCCGATGAGAACGCGGCAGGGAGCTCCCAGAAGCGGAGGAGCCCCGAGCCACAAGTCCCACAGCAAGGGACACGATGACCAAAATAGGCTGGAGAAGGTCAGGAGCCCAACCACGCTGTGCCACCCCAGTGTCAGTGCCCCAACCCCGGTTATGCAAGTGGCAGGACGGAGGTTTCCGGTGATATTTGCTGGGGAGGTGCAGTGCCCAAGGCGCAGGGTCCACCTCCCCCCACAGAGCTTTCCACTCCCAGCGTTTGCTGCTCGGTTGATTATCTTGTGGTTTGAAACAATACAGGAAGGATGTAGGTGTTTGCAAGAAGAAAGAGGAGGGGGCAGGGAGGAAGGCTCGGCAGCCACCGCTGCGCTCCTCGGCGAGTGTCGCGTGCTGAAAACTGCTCGCCCACACGCCTAATTAAAGGTGACGACATTAATTTGAGGGAGAACAGAGCAGAAAAGGGTCAAGTTCCCACCAGAGTTGAGCTGGGAGGGGCAGAGATGCTCTTGGGAACACCCTCAACCGTGGGCGATGGGTGTCCCCCATGGCAGCCCAGGCTGGCTCCTCTGCTGGTGGGGATGACTAGAGTTGGACCAAGGGTTGGACTTGATGATCTCTGAGGTCTTTTCCAACCCAATCAATTCTATGATTCTATGATGGAGTGCGAATGCAGCAGAGCCGGGATGAAATGGAGGGTTCCAACCAAACCAGCCAGGAGCAGGTTGAGGTGTGGCCAACCCAAGGGCCACAGCAGGCCCAGCAGCGTGCAGAGAGCCAGGGCCGGAGCGTGAGAGGAGCCCCAGTGCCACAGCCCCCATGGATTGGCCATGGAACACAGGGGATGGACGCGGCTGGTGCAGCCCCACAGGTCCCAGTGAGCTCTGTCTGCCCCACGCTGGGCACTCTGGAAGTGAGGAGCAGACAGAGGTGGATCTCACCTGGTACCTGGGAACAGCACAGGAGCGGCAGCAAAGGGGTCTGAAGCAGCAGCATTCAGGTCAAACCCTGTATTTCCACCCTGTGGTACAGTTCTGACATATCTCCTAAAGCAGAATTGCCCTGGTTTCGGCTGGGATAGAGTTAATTTTCTTCTCAGTAGCTGGTCAGTGCTGTGTTTTGGATTCAGTATGAGAATAACGTTGATAACACACTGATGTTTTAGTTGTTGCTAAGCAGTGCTTACCCTAAATCAAGGACTTTTCAGTGTCTCATGCTCTGCCAGCGAGCAGGAGAAACTGGGAGGGAGCGTGGCCAGGACAGCTGACCTGAAGTGGCCAGAGGGATATTCCATACCATAGACCATCATGTCCAGTATGGAAACTGGGAGGGATTGGCCAGGAGGACAATCACTGCTAGGGAACAGGCTGAGCATCAGTCAGGGGGTGGTGAGCCACTGCATTGGGAATAATTTCTCCTTCTTGAAATTCATTCCTCTCTCTCTTTTTCTTATTTGAGTTGCCAGCTGGGGTTAAGCCACAACAAGAATAAAACTAAATATTTGTGTAAAATTCTTTGTATTGTATACAAAATTTCCTCTTAAAAAGAAACCTCATCAGACTAGTGTTATTTTGAAAACTTCACTTTGGAAAGTATTGAATTGCTTTTTGGAAAGATAATCCTCGTATTTAAAAGTATTTCATTGCAAGGGGCATTATGTTACTGTCATGTCTAAATTTGGGCTTGTAGCAAGACCGTCACAAATGGGCAAACTTCAGGTATATTTATTTCCAGTTTGGTGTACAAACTGCCTCTGGCAGACACCCTGTGCAGGTGACCATCCACCTCCCACGCCCCCCTGGCTGGGAAGCCTGGACCTGATTCAATTTTCCTTGGGGAGTTTTGTCCCAACTGCGCCAAAAGGGAACCTTGGGAGAAAGGCAGTGCCTGGGGCCAGCACACAGCCCTTGAAAGCCTTGAAAGCCCAGGGCAGCTCAGCTCTGCCTCAGCATCCCAGGAGGCTGCTGACCCCATCCCACAGCAGGGACCCTGGTGCTGGGAAGGGAGCTGGAAGCAATCCAGGGTGGGATTTGAAAGGTGTATCTCTGCTTTGGTGACAGGAAAGCTGTTCTCTTGAGCGGCGTTATCTCATCTATTTTGCAAATACAAATGTGATAGAAATCTGCAAAATAAGGAATATGCATTAACTTCTGAAAAGTTTTGACTACATATCATTATCTGTAATTTCACTGCTTTGATTTGCATATTCATAAAAGAAACATACAGCTCGGATGTGTCAAAGGCTTTCAGATGAGCACGAACAAAACCAGCAGACTTGCAAGCTCAGTGCTGAAGTAATTGCCAAGACGCCTTCGCTTTCCCTGATGTCAGGGTGAGATTGTGTCCCTGGGCTGGCAAAGCACTGCCTCGGTCCTGCTCTGCTGGGCTGGGCAGCAAAAGGCAGCTCTGTTGGAGAACACATGGCACCGATGGAGCGGCTCAGTGGCTTTCCAACCTGGGTGCCCAGAGAAGCTGTGGCTGCTCCATCCCTGGAAGTGTCCAAGGCCACGTTGGACAGGGCTTGGAGCAACCTGGGCTGGTGGAAGGTGTCCCTGCCTGTGGCAGAGGGTGGAATGAGCTTTAACTCCCCTCCCAACCCAAACCATTCCACAACTCTGTGCTATTCTTTGGGCTACCCCAGCTCCAGCACCTGCCCACAAGGGAGGGGACCTGGGAGGAGATGCTGGGTGGGTGGGCTGACCCCCAGCAAGATTTAGGGGCTCAGGTGGACACACCTCGCCCCAGTGGGCACTTTCAGGGGTGATGTGCAATCCTGATTTTTCAGCCATGTGACAAAACCAGGCAAACCTGGGCAGGCTGTCCCAGCAGGCAGTGGGGAGGCAGCAGCATCTGTAGCACAGCTGATAATAAAGGGATAAAAAGTGCAGGTGACTTGGCTTTTAACTTATTTCCATATTTTTAAGGTGTCAAGTCAGTGAAGCCCCTGCAACTGCCACTGCCCCGAGCCACCCTTGGTGCTGCTGCTCTCAATATCACAGTGATGTTATTCCTGTGCTTTGGAGGCACTTGTGGTTCTTATTTGAGTCTCCCTGTCTTTATAACAAGCCTGTACCACACTCCTCCCTTCCTTTTCCCTACTCCCTCCCTTTCCAGAGGAAGAGCTCATGGAGATGGGGTCCCCACGTCCTGCTAAAGCCCCTGGGGAGATGCAGCTCCCTGTTGTGTTTGGGTGTCCCCAGGATCCCCCCAACCACTTTGTACCCAACTCCAGCAGCACCCGCAGGCTCAGAGCTTGTCGAGGCGCTGGAGAAATGCCAGCTGCTGTCGAAGGAAAGCAGGTGTGGCAGCGGGAAAAGGGGAAAATGTTATTTTTCAATTTCCCTCTGACAACTTTCAGGCGGGAAGCAGTGGGGTTTCTTAACAACAGAGAGCAAAGCAGAGTTGACAGGCTCAAATATACCCTGGCCTTCGGTGTTGGTTTGGGTGGAGAGTGTGAAATTTTAGCTACAAAAATAAAATGTTCTGGTTTCAAAAGCTTAACCCCTCCCAACCACCAGAGTTAACCTCAGCTCAGGGCTGAAACATTCTGGCAACAAAGCACCTCTTGTCCTAAAGGCACACCAGGTTTGGAGGGAAGGTCCAGAGTGGACTCTGGCATCACTTGAGTGAAGTCCTGCTGCCCTCCCCATCACTGCGGCAGCCTCCCTGGCACTGGGACAGGCTCATGTCCCAGCTGGGGAAGCCAGTCAGCATCCCAGGGCACAGCCAGCTGCCCAGGGCACAGCCAGCTGCCCAGGGCACAGCCAGCTGCCCAGGGCACAGCCAGCTGCCCAGGGCACAGCCAGCTGCCCAGGGCACAGCCAGCTGCCCAGGGCACAGCCAGCTGCCCAGGGCACAGCCAGCTGCCCAGGGCACAGCCAGCTGCCCAGGGCACAGTCAGCAACACAGGGCACAGCCAGCTGCCCATGGCACAGTCAGCAGCCCAGGGCACACCCTGCAGCCCAGGGCACAGCCAGCAGCCCAGGGCACAGCCAGCAGCCCAGGGCAGAGCCAGCTGCCCAGGGCAGAGCCAGCAGCACAGGGCACAGCCAGCAGCCCAGGGCACAGCCAGCAGCCCATGGCACACCCTGCAGCCCATGGCACAGCCAGCAGCCCAGGGCACAGCCAGCAGCCCAGGGCACAGCCAGCAGCCCAGGGCACACACACCCTGCACCCCTAACTCAGCACCTGGGGCAAAAAAGATCCCCCCAGTTCTGCACCCAGCAGGGCTGGAGGGGCTGGAGGGGCTGGAGGCTGCAGAGCACAGCCCTGTGAGGAACAGGAGCTGAGCCAGACCTGCCCCACTCCCACTGCAAAGGCTGATGTCAGACCCAGCCCCGAGCACCAGGTGCTGATCCCTTGGCCTTGCAGGGCTTGGCATTTTCTTTTTCCATGCAGCTGCAAAGTCCTTCCTCTGGCCAGTGGCCACTTCCTTACATGAAAGAAAAAAACCCAAAAAACACCAAGCTTTAGGTTTTAAAGAGAAGCCTTTCCTGAAAATGGAAATGCTGCATGCTCAGAAAGCAAAACCAAACACCCAGAACTCAAGATGTGTGAACTTCAAAAAATAGGTTTTTTCTAATCTTTCACCCGATGGGTGTCACAAATGAGGATTTCTGAACATTCAGCATCAACTGCAGGTTACCAAGCTCTACCCTCAAGTGCCTGTTCCCAGGGGCTGGAGGGCAGCCCAGGTCACTGAGCTGTGGGAAATGGGCACAGGCACGTGCCCGACGTGGTGGGGCTGCCCTTGGATGCAAGAAGGACATTGAGGAGCTGGAGCATGTCCAGGGAAGCGAACGGAGCTGGAAAGGGTCTGGAGCAGCAGGAGGGGCTGAGGGAGCTGGGGGGGCTCATCCTGGAGAAAGGGAGATTCAGAGGGGACCTTCTGGCTCTGCAGCTCCCTGATGGGAGGGGGGAACTGGGAGGGTCAGGCTCTGCTCCAGGGAACAGGAACAGGAGGAGAGGGAATGGCCTCAAGTTGAACAAGGGGAGGTTTAGATTGGATATGAGGGAAAACTTCTTCACTGAAAGGGTGTCAGACACTGGCACAGCTGCCCAGGGCAGTGGTGGAATCACCACCCCTGGGAGAATTTAAAAGATGTGTGAGTGGGTGTGGCACTTGGGGACATGGGTTAGTGGTGACCTTGGCAGGGCTGGAGGAATAGTTGGACTTGAAGATCTTCTCCAACCTCAGTGACTCCATGATTTATGATGCACTGGGACTGCCCTGGCAGCACCTCCACCCTCACATTGCTCCAGCACGTTGGCCTGAGGCTGCAGCGCTGGACAAGGGACGTACTAAGGAGAGGAACAGGGGCACGGGGTGTTTCTTGGAAGTCTCACCTGGCTTTCCTCTTCTCACAGCAAGAAGCAGCCTGGGACAGACTCTGGGCTTTGTCACAATGATGTGGGATGCACCAGGGTCCCTGGGGCAGCAAGACTGGAGTAGGCAGGATGGGTTACAGCTCAAATCTGCTATCCTTGTCCCAGCTGTCCTGTTGGACCTCTTTCTTACTCAACAGGACAGGATTCCCAGATCTTCTTTCTCAACAGCAGATGGTTTTGCCCCCTTCTTTCCACGTTCATCTTCCTTGATCTTTTCACCTCCTTTGGCCCTTCCCCTAAAATTCCCTTAAGCCCTGGACAACCCCCAGGTTCTCTAATTCAGTCCCAAACTTCCATAAGAAGGACATTCATACCCACCCCCCCAACTCCTTGTGGCACGGGTCCCTTCATGGGACCCCACAGTGACAGCGACAGTGTCTTCCTTGCCACCCCAGCAGCCTGAGAACACCAGGCTGGCCAGGTGCCTCCTCCAGCTCCTCTGAGCCTGATCTTTACACCTATTTTAGCCATTAGCCTGTTTCCTTTACAAATAATCACATGTTTTGTAACAAATTGCAAAGAATTCAAATTTGTTTGTTAAAACGAATCATTTCTTTCAAATGAAAGAGTGGTGTTTTCATTTAACATTTCAGCAACAGAGAATAATTAAAAAAAAAAGAACATTCGAGAGTTTTTGAAACCAAGGGAGTTCATCTTAAAGCAGCAAAGTGACCAGAATCATCTCCTCGGTTTTGGAGTTACTTCTGTAGTTTCACATTAAAAGCTCCCCAGTGCTGACAAGGAGTCACCAATATTTTCTAACCACCAAATTCCTACTCTGGAGCACTGTGCCCAGTTCTGCTGTGAGGTGACATTGCAGTGACAGTCATGGAGCTGCTCCAGGTGCCCTTAGCCCAGTGTGTGACCACCAGGGACTGGAAAGTGGCGTCACCGCACACCAACCTCATCCCCACAGGCCCATCCCTGAGCACCACCGAGGCAAAAGGAAGGACTTGATGAGTATCTACATCATCCAGCCCTGCTTGGACAGCCAGGGCTCCTCATTCCTGCCCCAGCCCAGCCCCTGCCCCAACCTGAAGGGAGGTTGTAGCCAGGTGGGGGTTGGTCTCTTCTCCCAGGCACTCAGCAACAGGACAAGGGGGCTCCAGCTCTGCCAGGGGAAATTTAAGTTGGATATTAGAAAAAAATTCTTTACAGAGAGAGTGATCAGGCATTGGAATGGCCTGCCCAGAGAGGGGGTGGATTCACCGTCCCTGGAGGGTTTTAAACTGAGATTGGACGTGGCACTGAGTGCCATGATCCTGGTAAAGGAACTGGAGTTGGACCAAGGGTTGGACTTGAAGGTCTTGGAGGTCTTTTCCAACCCAGTCGATTCTATGATTCCTGTGTGCACTTTTCAACTATTTCTCCTGGTCTTTGTGTCCTCTGAAGTTGCTTGAGCCATACACATCTCCAGCACTCCCAGCCAGGGCTGCAGTACCTGCAGCCGAAGGAACTGGTCCAGCTGGCAGTGGGAACAATCCAAATTGTCATTTTAAAAATAATTTTCAATTTATTCCCTTCTCAGTGCAACTCAGATGGGAGTTAAATTGATTTTTTTTTTTTACGCTGCCTTCATTTAATGTACACGGCTCTTTCACTCGCTCTGCATCACTGGAAGAAACGTATGAAAATCAGTTAAATAAACAGGTCCGTGCTCAGAGCTCTGGAAACACCGAGTGGGCAACTCGCTGGGGAAACCAGAGGGGTTTGCAGAGGCCACCAACAGAGCTCTCAGCTATGGCAGGGCTTGAGAGTGTCACACCCAGAGAAACCATGTGGCACTATCTCTAATCATCTCCAGGGAGTGCCATGATCTAGTAAACTGGCTGGAGTTGGACCAAGGGTTGGACTTGATGATCTCAGAGGTCTTTTCCAACCCAATCTATTCTATGATTTTATGATTCTATGACTCTGCCCTTCTACTCCGGTCAGGTGAGACCTCACCTGCAGTGCTGTCTCCAGTTCTGGGGTCCCAGCATTGGAAGGACGTGGAGCTCTTGGAGAGAGTCCACCAAGATGATCAGAGGGATGGAGCCCCTCTGCTGTGAGGAAAGGCTGAGAGAATTGGGATTATTCTGCCTGGAGAAGAGAAGGCTTTGGGGTGATCGAAATGTGGCCTTCCAGGACCTGAAATGACCCTGCAAGAAAGATGGAAAGAGACAATTTACAAGAACCTGGAATGACAGGACAAGGGAGACTGCCTTTAAAACTGAAAATAAATTAAAAAAAAGGCTTAGATTGGATATCAGGGAGGAATTCTTCCCTGTGAGGGTGTTGAGACACTGCACAGTTGCCCAGAGAAGCTGTGGCTGCCCCATCCCAAGGCCAGGTTGGACAGGTCTTGGAGCAACCTGGACTGGTGGAAGGTGTCCCTGCCCATAGCAGGGGGGGGAATGAAATGGTCTTTAAGGTTACTTCTCACTCACACCATTCTGGGATTCAGGCTTCAATTTGGGTGAAGCCGAGGACACCGTAGCAAGGTCCATGGTCTTCTGCTTCAGGTGGTGCTTGGTGCCCAGATCCTCACGTGCAGGACACACAGTTCCACCCATTATCAACTCTGGGAGTCAGCCCTCCAGTCAGGTTTAGGACCTGAGCTGGGTTTAGGACCTGAGCTGAGTTTGGGACTTCCACAACTACGAGACCCCCACACCCCAGAACAATTTATGGCTGAAGGCCGACTGCCGAGGTTAAATAGAGCTCCTGGGCCAAAGATGTGGGTGGAGGCTCCAGGTGAGGTTGCTCAGGGCTATCAAGGTTTAAGAGTGTCCTCAGAGCTCTGGCAGTCCTCTTGGAACAGGATGATACATGGATGGAACTGCTGCTCCCATTGCCCTGGGAACCAAAAATTGCAACCAAAGGTTTCTACCAGAAGCTTTAGGGCTTTTCTGCTTGGAGAAAGACGATGACACTCTCTCAGGCAGGTGCCAACCTCATGCCCACGGTGCAAAGCAGATGTGAGAGAGGGGCAGTAGCTCGGTGCCCCAGGAACAGACATCTCCTGAGGGTGGAGGGAAGGACAGGAGAAGGGTGGTCTCTGTGGTTATGGTGACAACACAGCTCGAAAGAAGGCACATCAGCTCCAGCTCCAGGGATCTGGTTGTCCTGGGACCTGGAAGTGCAGGAGCACCTCCCTGAGGCAGAACCCTCCCCTGGATTTGCCCTCCAGGACCTCCAGGAGTTTTTGCACACGCTGGCAGATGTTTGAAGGGAGTTGGGAAGAACACAAAACTTCCTCTTTGGGGCCTGTTTTCCGTGCCAGCCATAAATGTTTGTTGGATGGAGACCACGCTCCCAGACGTATGCACCTAATGGCTCTCAAGGAGCCACCATCTCTTTGCTGATGGTTTATAAAGCTCAGCTATTCAACCACCAGGAAAACATGAACAGGGACTTAATAAATGCACATTTCCAATATAAAAAAAAAATAAAAAATTAATGAATTTGTACCATATCCTGCCTGCAAGATACATTAATTTTGATAGACAGCACTCAGGGCTTTAAGAGCCAGTTCTGCGGAGGGTGGACAGAATGAAAGCAAAGGAGAGTAAACAGAGGAGAGATTTCTAAGTGCCCATGACATTTGTTCAAATACTTTATTTCAATCAGCTTAAAAGGGAAACATAAAGCTGAGGTTGCTCCTAGGAAAGGCAATGAAATTGAAAACCAAGTAATGCACTGAGAGCAATTCAAAGGGAGCCGAGAGGCAGCATCTGCTGCAGAAAGAGCACGAGCCCCCCCTCTGAGGGCTGGGCTGGGCTCTTCTGATGATATTTGTGTCTCCAAATACCATCCCACGTTGTCTTGCCTGGAGAAGAGAAGCCACTCCAGAAAAACAGCACCTGAACAACACCAGGAGAGTTTCACCTGCACAGACTAAGCGATTTCATGTTTATTTTGCCAAATCCTTGGGGTGGGGGGTCCAGTCCAGACAGAGGAAACTGCCCTTCAGGAGACCATCCAGGGTTCAAAATTAATGTTCAATTTAGTTTAGAAACACCAAGAACCATTAGCAGGAAAAAGAAAAAAAC
>VWZG01009470.1:721085-737601 GCA_013396735.1 Grallaria varia | reverse complement strand
AAAAAAAAAAACCTAAAAAAAAAAAAAGCAAGAACCAAAATGTCATCTCGGAAAAGGTGTGAAATTCCACTTTGGCACTAACATTTCCTCTTCCCAATTCTCCAGCCTCTTCCATGTGAGTTGGGAGCACACTGAGAGGAGGAGCAGTGTGTGATGTCTGAACTGGGTGTGCTTTCCTGGGCAGAATCATCTGGTTCCTCTCTGAAGCAAGACTGCTTTGATTCCCATCCCAGCCCCACCACATCCCACCTCCAATTCCCATCCCAGCCCCACCATGTCCCAGAGCAAGGCAGGCACTGGGCTATCCTCCTGCCTCCACAGCATCAAACCACAGCTCCAAGGGGGATATTTAGGTGGAAAAGTGAATTTGGGGCAAAGTGATACTTATGGCTTGGTTTCCAAGGAAAGTTGTGATTTTCTTATTTTAAAAATAGAAACCCATCAAAGCTGACGAGGAGGGAAGGCTCTTTGTGACCACCTACTACAGTAGACTGTGGGGTAAAAAGTGTATTTGTTCAGAAATGCAATTTAGTAACAGAAGAAAAAGGAGAGGCTATTGATTTATCACTATTTTCTATTTGTTTTCTCCTTTTTTACATCCATTAACTTGTTGGGTTTCTTTTATCTAGGTGATGTCTCTGACAGGATCCAATACATTCAGCATTTCTATAAATATGTAAATATAAGATCTGTATGTGTAAACACACCCGCATAAATAAAACGGTAATGATGTGTGTATCTATATTTGTGTACATATAAAAGCTAAATTATCTCCAATTTATCCAATGCCCTTTATAGCTCCTATGTGCATTATATTCCTAAGTACATACAGTCTTCATATTTATATGAAAATGGCACCTATGAGGAATACAGATAAAATACTAAAGGGCGTTTCTGGTGGATAAGTCACTCCTAATTCCTTAATTTCTTTTTGCTTGTTCCCCTGAGCAAGCAATGGAAGATCCATAAATAAGGCTGCACATATTTATTTAACCTCCTTGTACAGCCAATTTCTGTGGGGTTTGTATCCAAGATACCTGCACTGATGCCAAGAGGAACAAGCAACTTTCCTGCGAGCTGGTGCTTCGGTCCTGATCCAGAACAAAGCTTGGAATTAGGAGCAGGAAAAGAAGGATGCACCAAACAAGGTAAAGGCTGAGGGGAATTAAAATACTCCAGGGAGACCTTGAGCCGAGGTTTTCCTTGAGCTGAGTTTTCCTTGAGCCGAGGTTTTCCTTGAGCTGAGTTTTCCTTGAGCTGAGTTTTCCTTGAGCTGAGTTCTTCTTGACCTGAGTTTTCCTTGAGCTGAGTTTTCCTTGAGCTGAGTTTTCCCTGAGCTGAGTTTTCCTTGAGCTGAGTTTTCCTTGAGCTGAGTTTTCCTTGAGCTGAGTTTTCCCTGAGCTGAGTTTTCCTTGAGCTGAGTTTTCCCTGAGCTGAGTTTTCCTTGAGCTGAGTTTTCCCTGAGCTGAGTTTTCCTTGAGCTGAGTTTTCCCTGAGCTGAGTTTTCCTTGAGCTGAGTTTTCCCTGAGCTGAGTTTTCCTTGAGCTGAGTTTTCCCTGAGCTGAGTTTTCCTTGAGCTGAGTTTTCCCTGAGCTGAGTTTTCCTTGAGCTGAGTTTTCCCTGAGCTGAGTTTTCCTTGAGCTGAGTTTTCCCTGAGCTGAGTTTTCCTTGAGCTGAGTTTTCCCTGAGCTGAGTTTTCCTTGAGCTGAGTTTTCCCTGAGCTGAGTTTTCCTTGAGCTGAGTTTTCCCTGAGCTGAGTTTTCCTTGAGCTGAGTTTTCCCTGAGCTGAGTTTTCCTTGAGCTGAGTTTTCCCTGAGCTGAGTTTTCCTTGAGCTGAGTTTTCCCTGAGCTGAGTTTTCCTTGAGCTGAGTTTTCCCTGAGCTGAGTTTTCCTTGAGCTGAGTTTTCCCTGAGCTGAGTTTTCCTTGAGCTGAGTTTTCCCTGAGCTGAGTTTTCCTTGAGCTGAGTTTTCCCTGAGCTGAGTTTTCCTTGAGCTTAGTTTTCCCTGAGCTGAGTTTTCCTTGAGCTGAGTTTTCCTTGAGCTGAGTTTTCCTTGAGCTGAGTTTTCCTTGAGCAGGGGCACATGGGAGGCACACGTGGTGTCCCCACTTCCCAGCTGCTGCATCCTGGGGAACATCCCCTCTTCCCCATACCCACAGCTAACCCTGAACCATCTCTGGCTGGTAGAAAAGTAAATCAGGGGAGAAAATTCATCTTAAAAATCATGAGATTGCCAGGCAGTACCCTGAGATCCAGAGTTCTTTGCAAAAGGTGACGCCTTGGAGTCACCACGGTCTCTGCTGTCACCTCCACCCTCTGCCCATCTCCTGGGAAGGTTTTGCTGGGATAAGGAGGAAAGACCCTCCCGTAAAATGTAGCCCACGGTTCGGGGTGTTTTGTGAGTGCCAGCCAGTGGAACTCAAAGGGCCAAACAAAGCTTTAAAGGGCCAACTGCAGCTCCTGGAAATGAACACAAGAACGTGGAAAACCAGAGAGGTCAGTTGAGATGATGCACGAGCAGTAGGAGCCCCAAAATTGCAGCTCATTCTGCCTTATTTCAGGGTACAGCAGTGCGACCTGTGCTGGTGTCTCACCGCCCTCACAGGGAGGAGTTTCTTCCTAATATCTGATCTAGACCTCCTCTCTGTCAGTTTAAAGCCATTCCCCCTTGCCCTGTCACTCCAGGCCCTCGTACATTGTCACTCTTCATCTTTCCCGTCGGCCCCTTCAGGTTCTGGAAAGCCACAATTAGGTCCCCCAAAGCTTTTCTTTTCCAGATTGAACAATCCAATTCTCTCAGCTTTTCCCATAGGAGAGCTGCTCCATCCCTCTGATCATCTTGGTGATGCTCCAACAGCTCCACGTCCTCCTCCTGTCGGGGACC
Organism: Grallaria varia; assembly: GCA_013396735.1. Classification (NCBI taxonomy): domain Eukaryota; kingdom Metazoa; phylum Chordata; class Aves; order Passeriformes; family Formicariidae; genus Grallaria; species Grallaria varia. Next base: position 734,718 of record VWZG01009470.1, on the reverse strand, counting down.
CCAGAGCTGGAGGCAGCACTGCAGGTGGGTCTCACCAGAGCAGAGCAGAGGCAGAATTCCCTCCCTGGGGATGATCAGAGGTAGATCCACGTGTCTTTGTCTAGATGTGATGCTCTGAAGCCCCCCTGTAGCTGGGAGCTCTGTTGGTGGCCTCTGCAGACCCCTCTGCTTTCCCCAGCGAGTCGCCCGCTCGGTGTTTCCAGAGCTCTGAGCACGGACCTCTTTACTTAACACCACCCTCACAGGGAGGAATTCCTTCCCAATATCCAGCATAAACCGACTTTCTTTCAGCGTGAAACCTTTCCCCCTTGCCCTGTCACTCCATGAACTTGTCCAAAGCTCTCTCGGAAGCCCCTTTAGGCTCTGGAAGGGGCTCGAAGGTCTTCCTGGAGCTTTCTCCAAGCTTCCTCAGCCACCAGCCACTATTGACCTCCCCGCCTGGCTGTGCCAGGTGATGCCTCAGGGCTTTTGATTTTTCATTTTTTAATTTTGTAGATTTTAGAAGCTGTAGATTTAATGTTTGCAGCAAGCGTGGGTAGAGCCCTTCCCAAATCTTCATTCGCGAAGCCAAGCCATGATGATGATGATGATGAGATTTAATGTAGCTCAGTAGCTTAATGTTTACACACACCAACTCCATCCTGCATCAATCCCTCAAAATTCCAGGAGCTGTTTAGTCTTCATTTCAAGGCAGAATTGCAGAAAGACACCATGAGGCCTGCACCAGAAGATAAGAACATGGACAGAAGGACCTCCAAATCTAAGACTTTGGAAGGTCTCCAAGGACCCGATGAGGAAGACGGAGATGTGGAAAGAGGGGTCCCAAACCCCCAGACTCAATTCCCAGTGGGATGTGCCGGAGGAGGAACGAGGCAGGACTGACGGGGGTGGCAGATTGGGATTGGATGGACATTATTATAAAATCATGGAACCAGGGTCAGAGGACACACACGTGGGTTTGTATTCCTGGGGCCTGGAGGCTTATTAAAGCTTCTGCTCTCTTTATCTTATCTCCTGCCAAATTTGCCTGGAGTTTTTTTTCCTCCGTCCTTTAAGGCAACACAGGGGATCGGGATCATTGGGATCCAGACGTCGCCATCCTCAATTTGTCCTCCGTCAGCTCGCAGGAATTCTCCGCGCAGGAGTCGGAATCCGGCCGGGATGCGCAGGGACGGAGGATGGAGCAGCCGCACGCCACGAGCTCCCCCTGCAGCGCCCCGGGCAGAGCAGCCGCGAAGCGAACCCAAACCCTCCCGTTTGAAGCCCCAAATACCCCCCTTGCCACGGGTGTGATGCCGGGCCGGAGCACACGGGTGAGCCCCGGGGCGGCAGGAGAGCCTCGGAGGGTCCTCACTCCCACCGCTTCCCATTCCCTTTTCCCAGCATCGCCGCAGGAGCACCACAAGGATCTGCTGGGAGGGTCCCTGCAGAGGGGGACCTTCTGCCTCCAAAATCCATCCCTCTGCCTCCCTCTGCCTCCAAAATCCATCCCTCTGCCTCCCTCTGCCTCCAAAATCCATCCCTCTGCCTCCCTCTGCCTCCAAAATCCATCCCTCTGCCTCCCAAATCCATCCCTCTGCCTCCAAAATCCATCCCTCTGTCTCCCTTTGCCTCCAAAATCCATCGCTCTGCACCCAAAATCCATCCCTCTGCCTTCCAAAGCCACCTCCCACCTCTCCCCTCCAGCCACATTTCAGGACCACTTTCACCAACTGCGCTCATTTTGCTCCCTGTGCCGATGGATCTTAAGGAAGGGAAAAAAGCCACTGATATTTTGGGATGCCTGAGAGACGTTTCCTAAATTTCCCGTGCCCTGGGATAATTTTGGCCAGAGAGCCACCCTCCAGCCCAGTGCTGGGGACTTTGGGTGCAGTTTTGGGTTCGCTCCCTAATGGAGCAGGGAGGTATTTATGTATTTATAGCTCCGCTGGGCATTGACACTGTCCTGCAGCCAAGAGCCCCAATTCCTGCTTTAGGTTAAAGCAATGGCAGTGCCAGCCCAGGAGGGAAAAGGGGAGGCCGAGGGTACTGAAGGTCCTGCCCCGTGGGATCCAAATCTCCCCTTGGCTGCAGGATACGGAGTTGGGGGCTCAAGCCCAGGTTTAGGGGGTTGTAGGGTGGGATTCCCCAGCTCCCTGTTCCCAGTGTTTTGGTGGGAGCAGGAGCCCCACCAGCACAGGGGGGGCTGTGTTTGTCACTGCCCACAGTGGCACTGCCCGGGGCTCTGCAGGCCACTCGTGCTGATCTCCAAGATGCCTGTGGGACAACTTTTTCCTGCTGCCAGGATGCCCACGGAGGGATTTCCCTGGGCAGAAGACTATTTGAGCCCCTGGTCTCTGCTCTCCTCTGGAGAGGGAGCTCTGCAGGCAGTGGCAGCTTCAAGGGATGCCTTCTCCCTTCTGTCAGCGCCCAGGAGGATCTGGGAATATTTCTAAGTGTTCCATCAGGAGAGATTTCCTGCTGCAAATCCACCCTGGGTGGCTGCAGGTGTGGAAGGGGACTGCATGGGCCACCAGTCAGTGTGCAGCAGGAGGAGGGGGAAATGACAGTCCACAGAATGGGGGGATATCCTGAGGTGAGAGGGATCCACAGGGATCATGGAAGTCCAGCTCCTGGCCCTGCGCAGGACACCCCAAGAATGACACCGTGCCACCTGTTAAGGCATCCCAGAGCAGACAGAGAGGTCACAGCGGGGATGACACAGCCTAAGGACCCTCCCATGGTCTTCCCCAGGTGTGAAAGGTGAGGTTATCCCCACCAGCAATCACTACTGATCCTACAGAAACATCAATGGCCAGGGGGACTAGTGGGAAACATAAAGTATTCAGGGATCTGCCTGTGGGGATACGGTCATGGATGTAACCACAGCGGGAAGATGATGGCCAGGGAGGAGGGGACAGCAAGAGGGGGGCCTCCATGGTCCCCCTCCTCCAAGCCCTGGCTGCCCAGCTTCACTGGGCGCTCACAGAAATGTATATTTGGACTCCATCCCTTCCTGGGCTTATCCCAGCAGCTCCCTTACCCATGGCAGGGGTGATGCCAGGCCAAAACACTGGCTTTGGCAAGGCAAAACCTCAGAAAGATGCTGGAAAAGAGAGAGAAGAGACACAATTAGTGCATCAGAGATGAGAACCAAGAGCAGGAGCACCCCTGGCCAGCTGCCCTCACCCCGCCAGGCACAGCAATGCTCAGCCCTTGGCACCCCCCTGCATGGGGGGAGCTCACAGAGGGGCTGTGTCCCCCCAGGTTTGTGGGAAGCAGCACAAGCTGTGAGTTCCCTGCAGCCCCCAATGGGCTGTGAGGGGGGACATGACTAACCCCCAGGTCCCCTGCCACCCAGGTCTCCCAGGACAGGGCCACTCATCTTTGCCCCTCTATTTTTGGGTCAGTTTTTCCCATTTCTCTCTCCATTCCTGGATCAGCTTCACTGCTCCACACTGTAGGGAGCACTCAGAGAAAGGGTTCAGGTTGGGGTGCCAAGGGGGTCTTTGTACCCAACACCTTGGTGCTGTCAGCGGGCAGGACCCCAAAATGCCCCAGCCTGAACACCCCAAAACCCAGATAGAGCCAGGAAACAGCCCCAAACTGCTGAGCAGTCCCAGCACCTGTGGCTGCCCAGACACACCTCCTTCCCCTGTGCTGCAGGACCTGCTCCTCCACAGCTGGTCCTGCAGCCACCAGGACAGAAGATGTCCCTTGCCAGGGGATGTCAGGGCATGGGCACAGGCACCTGGAGGTCCAGCCATGTGCTCCACACCTGGTGCAGTGTGGTTTCCACAGGGTATTCCAACCCTGCTTCCCACCCCAGGCAGGAGGTGGAGCAGTGCCCACTGTGGTTGGACACCTGGACTTTTCCACTGAGCAGTTCATCCTTGTTTCTCACTGGGTAGAAAATCCTGGGTATCCTATGGGGGGAAATACAGCTCTTTTTTTTAAAGTCCTCATTTCCCCAAAGTTTTCTGCAAATTTCAACACATCCCTTTTCCGCCACTGTGGAAATGCTGACTTGCCAGCACCTGTTTTTATGCTCTTTACAAAACTAAAACACAGGGAAAGTTCAGCCAATATGCTGGTTTTCCACAACTTTCTCTTTGCCAAAATCTCCAAGCCTTTCCCCAAAAGCTGCTGCAGCTCACAGGAGGCCCTGTGTGTCCTCTGCCATCCGGGGGATGTGATGCCCTGAGGATGCTCGGTGCCTACTGACACTCTGGCTGCTGCCACCAGACCCCAGCGGGACTCCCCAGGGCTCCTGGGGATCATGGAATATCCCAGTTTGGAAAGGACCCACAAGGCTTATCAAAGTCCAGCTCCTGGAGGTGGCCATGGGATGTCTGCCCCTCCTCCTGCTGGATCCCTCCCTGCTGCGGGCAGCAGAACTGCCAGGATCACTTTCCAGACTCCTCTGGCTCATTCTTCTCTTTGCTGCACAATATTTCATCATCCGCCTCAGTGAAATGTATATTTCCCTTTTAAGAGCTCTCCTAGAATAATATATTTTTTTATTATCGTGACAGTGAGGGCTCCTGTTACCATGGCTACGTGCCCTTTGCTGGAGCAGGAGCTTTCTGGGTGTTGGAAATTCTGCTATTTTTCCTGATCTACATAGTTCGATTTTATTTTTTTTAATTTGATGTTTATTCCCATTATCATCTTCTGAAACAACAGGTCATTTATATTGCATATGGATATGTCACCAGTACAGCAAAGCCTTCAGAAACGACCTTCTGCTTTCAGAAGGAATTTTGTTGGGGCAGAAAAATCTACCATTTAGCATGGATAATATATAGTATAACAAAAACATGGAAACTCTGAAAGGGTCTCATCTGTATCTCACCACATCATACATTAAGTTCCAGTTTTGGCTTCAGGACTCTTGAATTAGTGTTATAAAAGCAAGTCCAATTTTCTGTGGTTTTCATCCTGTTGCTGTAAAACAAACCTTTATATTCTGGTTGTCAACTGAGACACTCTCTGGTCCTGAGCCTCTTGAAACCTCAACATACAGAGATAAATTAAATGGATATATTAAATTGTGAGATAGATAGATAGATAGATAGATAGATAGATAGATAGATAGATAGATAGATAGACAGACAGACAGACAGGCAGGCAGGCAGACAGACAGACAGACAGACAGACAGACAGACAGACAGATAGATAGATAGATAGATAGAAAGATAGAGAGAAAGATAGAGAGAAAGATAGAGAGAAAGATAGAGAGATAGATAGAGCAATTCAGCTTTTTACTCCAACACTTCCTTACAGGTGAGTGCCATAATATTTACATTTGGAAAAGGGATCACACACGCACAAGAGGCATTACAGGAACTTTCCCAAAGCTTTTCATGCCTTGGGATACTTAGTGGTGCAGGATTGTTCTCTGCTGCTGCTGTCAACACACACTGGGAGGGAGCAGAAATTGTACAGAAAGAGAAACAGGCACAGAGCCAACCCGGCCCTGCTCCCAAAGCAGATGAGTGGCAGAGCTGGGGTGAAAAACTCTGGCTTTCTGATGAATTTTCCCTGTATTTTTAGGGACAGCATCCACATGGCTGCCTCCTTGTTTCATGGTGAGGAGGACGATCCAGGCGTCACCTGTGGACCTGTGTGAAATCCATTCCTCCTTTCCCCATACTCTTCCCATTTTTTGTTACTCTATTTTTAACTAAAAATAGGAGAAATGAGTGAAAGCAGACTAACACCACACAGAAACTCCCAACGCTCCGGAAATCTCCAAGATTTGCCTACAATAAAGGTGACAGGTTTGCTAGTGAGGTTTTAAAAGGAAATGGCTGCAGGGAGGTGCTGAGTGGATTTTTTACACGAATTTGCATGGAACAGATGCTGATGCCAACTGGGTTCACAGGTTACAGCTGAGTGGGAGGTGGCTTAGGTGGTGTCCCCAAGCCCCAGTGAAGCCCCTTGCACTCCAGGAGGCACAAGCAGCAGGTGTGCAAGGGACCCCCTGTGCCTGGGCATCACCCACTGCCTGGGTCTCTGCAGCATCCCCAGCCCCCAGGGACAGCAAAGAGATGGGGGAAGGATGCCAATGGGGATGTGCATGGTGGTGGTTCATCCTGGAGGGCTCAGGAGGCTGCTGGAAGGATCTCTGTAAGGTGGCTGGGACACAGAAACCGCCCCCCAGGTGATGCCAGCAGGGAGGGAAGGGCTGCTCAGAGTCCCTTCACCCGCAGTTGGAGCACCCAGGAGTGTCCTGGGAAGGGATATCGAGCTCCTGGAGGGTGTGTGATGGCAGGGAAACAGCAGCTTGGGAAGGGGAAGGAGGACTCAGCTCCCTGGAGAAACTGGGGCGTCCTCACCTGCTGGCAAACCAGGTAAAAGGTGTTTGCACCCCCAGCTCGTGGAGACACCAGCGCTGCCAGAAACGGCGGCGCGGAGGTGGAGGGATGTGCCAACGGTGCTCCAAGAGGTGGAGGAAAAGCTCCAGCTGAACTAGAGGGCCCAGCATTGCCCTCTGCACACCAACCAGCTCCAACCCCCATCCCAGACGAGCAGATTCCCACCCAAGGACGACACGGCTGAAAACTTCCAGCAGCGGCTGCCCCGCAGAGCCCCCCTGAGAACATTGCACACTGAAACATCCCCCTCCAGGTGGATTTACCTCTAACCAAGGGGAGAAGGGGCTTATCCAGAACTCGTATCTCCTGCCATCCGTGGAGTTCCACATCGTGCCCTGTTCCCATGGAGAAGCCACAGGAGCTACTGGAAAGGGACTCAGCACCCAGCACAGCACCCAGCACCGGGAGCAGGCAAGGAGCAACAAGTATTTCCCATAAGGGATGAAAGGAGGAGGAGCATGGGAGAAAGCAGCGGCCCAGCGGGCATAAGGGAAATCATTAATTATCAGGACGCAGCACTGAGGTCCCTGCAGGCTAAGGGCACATCCCTGACTCCCATTCCTGACTTCCAGCAGCACCCATGGAGCAGGATTGGGTGTTTGGGTGCCCTGAGTGCCAACATACATTTGAGAGCTGACCACATTTAAAGTGCAATTTTTAGGTGCAAATAGATAAAAGTGAGAAAATAAGCCTTTAAAAAAAATTAATATTACTTTTTCATAGAATCACAGAAGAGTTGGAAGGAAGCCACAAAAATCGCCAAGCCCAAATCCTGGCCCTGCACAGGACAGCCTCAAGAATCTGTAGCTGCAGACACAAATGCTGATCCCAGTTCTCATGTCAAACCACAGTGGGATGTGCATGCACACGAGAACATTGGTGCTTCAGGAAAGCTGCATGTGGGGCAACACCGAGGAAATACAGCAAGAACAAGGCTTTTGGACAGCCTCAGCTCTGTTTTCTGTAATTGAAACAAAATACTAATTTATTCCAACCTTGTATTAGCAAAGGAAGAAAAGAGCCTTGATTCAGAGCATTTAGGACTGTTTAGGCCTATTTATGGGACAAGGCAGTTCCTGGGCACGGGAAGGGTGAGCTGTGCTGTCCTGGTTTGTAGCCCATCTGCTTTGGCTGCTCTTTGGAGGAGGCAGAAGGAGCACAGAACATCATGAGCAGCAGTGTGGGAAACCTTGTCCAAACTTTTTCTTAATGGATTTAACTTAATCAAGTGGCTCCAGTGGGAAGTTATCACATGGGAGGAGAAGACACAGCCACCATCACATGAGGATGACACAGGGGCTACACAGTGGGATGGGTGCAGGTCCTGGGGGCTGCCGTGAGTGTTTTGGCTCCCAGTACACCCCAATATTCCACCAGCCCCATACCCTCACCAGGCAAACACCAGTAAACACTCCGGACTTAGATCCCCCAGAGACAGCGTTGGAAAAACTCATCCTTGCCCAGGATTTTGCCACAGGGATGGCACAGTCAAGCTGCCACTACAGGGCACATGTGGGGCTGTGGATGCCCCAAGGGATGTGCCAAGGGATGCACTGAGGGATGTGCCAAAGGATGCACTGAGGGATGTGCAAGGGGATGTACTGAGGGATGTGCAGGGGATGCCCCAAGGGATGTGCCAAGGGATGCACTGAGGGACGTGCAGACGGATGTGCAAGGGATGTGCAAGGGATGTGCCAAGGGATGTGCAAGGGGATGCACCAAGGGATGCACTGAGTGATGTGAAGAGGGACGTGCAAGGGGATGTACCAAGGGATGTGCCAAGGGATGCACTGAGGGATGTGCAGAGGGATGTGCAGAGGGATGCCCCAAGGGATACACCACAGGATGCACTGAGGGATGAACCCAGTGCTCACTTTTCAGGCAAGGACTCAGTCGAGGCTGAACGAGAGAAAACATCCTCATTACTGCCTCGTATCCTAAGCATTTAATGCAGCTTCCCCGCTCCCACGGGGCTCCTGCCTGGGTAAGATCGCTCTTGTTTGCATCCATCAAATGCCAAATACAGTTTTCCTTGTGCCCCAATGAGGCAATGTCTGTGGGATCACCAGCGCTGGTGTGTGCACCAACGCCAGGTGAATATTGACTTTCCAGTGACCACGCTCCAGTCCAAATACCACCCACTGCCCCTGGGCAGCCGAGGGGCGCCGGCACGCCGGCGATCCAGCGAAGGAATGATTTGATTCCCCTGCCCTGCAGCATTCTGTCTGCGAGGAAATTTTCATTTGGTCTCTCTAACTCGAGAACCAATTGTGTAAATGTCAGCGCTAAACGCTCAGATTTAGGTGTTGGGTTGTCTTGTTTGATTACGGCACTAAAAGGTCAGGGCTGACTAATGGGAAGTACAAGCGGTGTCGGGGGGAAACAGTGTTCTGCCAGGGGTGAGCAAACACCTGGGGACAACCTAATCACTCTTCCCGCAGCATCTCTCTCTCTTCCCTCTCCGGATCCTTCATTCAAGGCTGTTTTTCAGGTCTTACAATCCAGAAGAGCCATTTCTGGGGAAAACTCCCGCTTGTGACGTTGCTGCCGGGGATGCCGACAGGGCTGGGTTTGTCCCCAGAGGAAATGGAGAGCTCCCCTCACCATGGCCTGGCTGGATTCGCTCCCAAAGGGGAAGGGATGGCACCAGAGCCCGGCTGCAGCCACCACCCCTTGGCATCACCCGCTCCTCTCCATGCACGGCTTGGGCTGGCACCAAAGTGGTTTGGGAGCCACAGTCTCTGTTCCTCCATTGACAGCCCCATTCTGGCCCACCTCTGGCACCAGCATCCCAAGAGCTCCACACAGAGAGCCAAATAGGACTTTTTCCCCTCCTCCTTTCCCACTTGCCATCCATCTCCCAACACTTGCAGCACCTTTAAATTGCCCCTTCCCTGAGCTGTTCCAGTCACAGTGGCCAAATAAGACTCCAGTTGCCTCAGACTGAGCTGAGGAAATTGCTTTTTCCTGAGCCTGTTCCCAGCTCCACAAGCAGAGTTCCTCATGTTTATTTTAAAGCTGCTTTCAAAAATATTAGTACTTCTGCCATAAAGTGCCTGGCAGAACAAAACCCCGAGAAGCTGTTACTCCTCCCTGGGGAATAGCATGGTGGTCCCAAGCAGGAGCACTCATTAATCCATACAGATGCCATCCTGCACTGGGATCCAGACCCTGCTGCCAACCCCAAAATCTTCCCCGGACAGAGAAATTCAGTGTTGATTCAGGATGTCTGAATGTTTCTGGGAGAGCTCTCCAGCTGCCACGGGCCTCTCTTGGGGAGGCAGTTTCTATCCTCTCTTTCTCTGTGCTTTGTCTTACGAGGTCCCACATCGTCAGAGGAGCAGAATCAGAGAATCATTCAGGTAGAAAAATTCCTCCTAGATCATCAAGTCCAACCATTAACCCAGCACTGCCAAGGCCACCAATAAACCACATCCCCAAGTGTCACATCCACGTGTCTTTTAAATCCCTCCGGGGATGGGGACTCCACCACTGCCCTGAGCAGCCCGTGCCAAAGCCTGACATCCCTTTCCATGAAGGCATTCTTGATATCCAGCCTGAACCTCCCCTGGCCCAACCTGAGGCCATTCCCTCTCCTCCTGTCCCTGTTCCCTGGAGCAGAGCCCGACCCTCCCCAGCTCCCCTCTCCTGTCAGGAAGTTCAGAGAGCCAGAAGGTCCCCCCTGAGCCTCCTTTTCTCCAGGCTGAGCCCCCCCAGCCACTCCTTGTGCTCCAGACACTCATCATTAAGAGGCAGTTGTCTTATTCACAGGCCCTTTTTCAGGAGCATCCCCGGGGAAAGGCTCCCATTAAGCAGAAGATGATGCCAGAAGGATGAAGAGGCTCAGAAACCATGAAAAAAATACAGGAGTAGAAAAAATCCTCACACCATCACCAACATCAAACGCAAAGAAACCCAAGAAAATAAATAGCCATTTCCAAACTGAGCTGTTTCCTTCACAGCCCAGGCATGGAGCGGGACAGAGCCTGAGCTGTGCTGGAAAAGTCAAGGCAGCTTGTGGTCTGTAAGATTAATAGGAAATCTGCTCTGGATTGGGAGTGATTCCCTCTTTTATTGCAATGAACCCCAAAGAGTAATAGCTCTAGGGCAAGAAGAGGAAGGTAAATTGCAGTAATAATGTGTTTCCTTGTGCAGACAAGCTTTTGATCATAGAAAATACACCATCTGTTTCTAAATTACTTGCTGTATTGATTTAACAGTCAGAAATGTGGCGGGGGGATCTCTTTTTTTCCCTCTTGCAAATCCATTTTGCGAGGTCTCTTGGAAATCTGACAGTTACGTGCAGTACAAAGTACTGGCTTGTTCATCATAGAAGATTCCTGGTGCCAGGCATGGGGCTGTGCCGGGAGGAACGAGACATCCCCTTCCTCTCCATCACCCTGTCCCGCCAAGAGCTGAGCACCTGAGTCCTGATGCACCCCGTAAGAACTATTTCTTGACACCAAATAAGATGTTCCTGTGCTGCTTCTTCCCTGGGAGGGTGGGCAGGCCCTGGCACAGGGTGTCCAGAGAAGCTCTGGCTGCCCCATCTCTGAAGTGTCCAAGGCCAGGTTGGACGGGGCTTGGAGCAACCTGGGCTAGTGGAAGGTGTCCCTGCCCATGGCAGGGGGTGGAAATGGATGGTCTTTAAGATCCCTTCCACCCAAGCATTCTGTGATCCTATGATTTCTCCCTGTCCAGATCACACACACCTCACTGCCCTTGTTGCTCTGAATATCTATGGGTTTCTTTCCTTTTTTTGCAGCTTCTTCCCCTGCACAACAAAGGCTGTCACAGCATCAGGGTCCCTGCACCAGGGGGCAGTTCTGCACATGGCAAACCACGTGTGTCACCCCAACACCTCCTCAAGACTCACTCCCTCAATGGCAGCCTCTCCCCAGCCTCAGCCACTGCACCCACCCTCTCCTGACAGGGACAAGCCCGTCTCAGGAGGAATTTATTCACAGAAAGGATTGTTAAACATTAGAAGGGGCTGCCCAGAGAGGTGGTGGAATTCCCATCCCTGGAGGTGTCCAAGGAACGATGGGACATGGAACTCAGTGCTCTGGGCTGGGGCACAAGGTGATGACTGGTCACAGGTTGGACTCGATGAACTTGGAGATCTTTTCCAACCTAAATGATTCTGTGCTCTTTGTTAGGCAAATCATTAATTTCCCAGTGGTGCACTGAGATTGGCTCTAACCAGGGAGAAGCTCTGTAACTCTCAGCCTCCTTACCTGCCAGTGCCATCTCTGCTTAACACCCAAACCACCCATCCAGGGAAATGGGGATTCCCTCCCAAACTCACCTCCAAAGGGAATGCCTGGACATTGATGCTGCCAACTCACACCACTGCTCTGATCAGCACATCAGGGATGACTCCACACAGTGCAACAGGATGCCAAACATCATCAAAAATCACAGGAGGTTTGAGTTGGAAGGGACCTTAAAGCTCATCCCATCCCACCCCCTGCCATGGACAGGGACACCTTCCACCAGCCCAGGTTGCTCCAAGCCCTGTCCAAGCTGACCTTGGACACTTCCAGGGATGGGGCAGCCACAGCCTACCTGATATTATTTTGCTGCAAAATAACTGCTGTAACACAGCCTGAGCATTATTCACCCTGGCTAATGGCTTTCCTGGGAGACTCCAGGCTCCCCCATCCACAGCACCAGACGAGAAGGTGAAGATGGATCCAGAACTTGTCACTGCAGTGTTGCAGACACAGCCCTTTCCTGTTGTCCCAACAACATTCCAAGCCAGTGCTGCTGCTCAGCCAGGCAGCCACTTTTACTGGAAAAATATAGAAAGGAAAACTCACAAGTTTTGAGCTGGGAAATGCTGCCTGCCCTCTGCAACCTGAAGTGCAGGTATCCAAATCCACTTGATATCACCAAATCTGGGGCTGGCATCAGTGTGCCCCTCTCTGCCACTCCCAGCACAGTGCTGTGCACCTTAAAAGACTTTCTGTTCCCACCTGACCGACCCCGTAGTGTCCCCAGCACTCCCAGACCAGCACCACCAGCTCACAGCAACATCCCACAACCTCCACACAAATTCCTTCCTTCCCCTGGTGGAAAACACCCCAATGTTCAGCCCAGGTACCATCCACAAACTGATTTTCCACTTCTCCAAGTGAAACCAAGAGACTGATCTTGGCTCCTGCTGGTTGTGATTTGCAAAGTTTATTTAACCCCCCCCAATAAAAGGCATTTTCATGCAAAATCTTTTGGTTCATAAAAGAAGTTATTCTGCAGCAGCCACCTGACAACCCTCCCTCCCCCAAGCCAAGAAATAAAGTGACTCCAGAGTGAGCAAAACCAAACGCACTGTCCAATTCCGACAAACAAAAGTGGTTCCTATTATTCCATACAACATGGAAAAATTTGGCAAATGCAGCCCATCCGCAGTTTTCCCATCTCTTAAGCACTTTGGAGCTGGCTCTGCCCTCCAGCCCTTGGGTTGCCTGTCTGGAAAACAGACACGTGTCCTTGTGCTTTGTGACCTGGGGACTCTCCGGGGGCGTCCAAGCCAGGTGGGGAAGAGCTGCCGTGTCAGCCTTTTAAAGTGGGCGATATAAATACAAAACACGGATACAAACAGGTTCTTTGTACAGAAAATATCATCTCTCAAGGCACTGGGGTGACGGCCGCGTGGCCGCTCGTGGGTTCCCACTGGGCTGCTCCAGCCACCGAGGAAGGAGGGGAAGAAGGGGCCGGAGAATCCCGGTGCTGCCACCCAAGAGGGGTTTCACACCCCACCGCTGCCCCCAGACGCCCCAGGGAGGGGTTTTCCCAGCCGGCTGGTTGCTTTTCCTTGGCGGGGGTGGCTCCGGTCTCCGTGGGATGGATGAGGTTGGGGTCAGCTGGGAGGAAGGTGCATAGATGGGCCGGGGGCATGGGCTGCTCTGCCCCACGCTCTGCTCCCTTGTCACGCCAGCAGCCCCAGCCGGGTCACCTTGGCCGAGAGGAAGGAGTGGATGATGAAGACGATGGTTTTGGGGCAGGAGTGAAGGTCCAATTGCTGCAAGAAAGGAAGGGAGGGATGTTTGCAACACGGAGGGATGCTCCTGGAGCACCCGGCTTTCAGCCAGGCATCACTCACAGACCCCCAGGCTCCACCACAGCCTTACTGGGGCGCTGGGAAGAGCTGGGCGTCCTGGCTGGGGCAGCTGGATGGGCCGGGCAACCCATGCCAGGCAGGGTGGGTGCTGTGCCCTGGGTGGGCGCTGTGTGCAGGATGGGTGCTGTGCGCAGGGTGGGTGCTGTGCCCT
>VWZG01009470.1:707492-719471 GCA_013396735.1 Grallaria varia | reverse complement strand
CTGTCACTGCCCGGGACACTGCCACCATCCCGGACACTGTCACTGCCCGGGACAAGGGACACTGTCACTGCCCCAGACACTGTCACTGCATCGGGACACTGCCACCATCCCGGACACTGTCACTGCCCTGGGACAAGGGACACTGTCACTGCCCCAGACACTGTCACTGCCCGGGACACTGCCACCATCCCGGACACTGTCACTGCCCTGGAACAAGGGACACTGTCACTTCCCCAGACACTGCCACCATCCCGGGACATTGTCACTGTCCCGGGAAATTGTCACCGCCCCGGGAAACTGCCACTGCCCCTCCGCACTCTGACGCTGCACTGACACCCTGTACCAACCCCAAGGCTCTGTAACCACCGTTCCCAGTCCCGTGGCACCACCCCCAGACACTGTCACCATCCCCGATGCCCTGCCAACACCATCCCCGGGGCTCTGCCATCAGCCCCACTGCGCTGCCACCACCCCGGGGCTCCACCATCACCTCCAACGCCTCTGCCACCACCAACAACCCCTGCCACCACCCCTGGAGCTCCGTCCTGACACCAAGCTCCTGCCACCATCCCGGGTCACAACCACTATCCCTGGTCACAACCACCACCATCCCGGGGCTCTGCCACCACCCCTGGAGCTCCGTCCTGGCACCCAGACCCTGCCACCACCCCTGGTCATACCCACAGTTCCTGGTCACACCCACCGTCCCTGGTCACAACCACCACCATCCCGGGGCTCTGCCACCACCCCTGGAGCTTTGTCCTGGCACCCAGCACCTGCCACCGCCCCTGGTCACAGCCACCATCCCTGGTCACAGCCACCATCCCTGGTCACAGCCACCACCATCCCGGGGCTCTGCCACCACTCCTGGAGCTCCGTCCTGACTCCAAGCTCCTGCCACCATCCTTGGTCACACCCACCATGCCTGGTCACAAACACCACCATCCCAGGGCTCCGCCACCACCTCTGGAGCTCTGTCCTGACACCCAGCACCTGCCACCGTTCCTGGTCACAGCCACCATCCCGAGTCACAGCCACCGTCCCTGGTCACAGCCACCATGCCTGGTCACAACCACCACCATCCTGAGGCTCTGCCACCACCCCTGGAGCTCCGTCCTGGCACCCAGATCCTGCCACCATCCCTGGTCACAGCCACCATCCCGAGTCACAGCCACCGTCCCTGGTCACAGCCACCATGCCTGGTCACAACCACCACCATCCTGAGGCTCTGCCACCACCCCTGGAGCTCCGTCCTGGCACCCAGATCCTGCCACCATCCCGGGTCACAGCCACCACCATCGTGGGGCTCTGCTATCACCCCTGGAGCTCTGTCCTGACTCTCAGCCCATACCACTGCTCCCCAACACTGCCACCACCCTGTCCCCGTGCAGGGCAGGAGGCCACTGGCCAGGTGGCCCCTACCTGGTGGCGATGAGGGGGTAGCTGTGGGTGGGCTTGCCCAGGGCATCCCGGCTCTGGGGCAGGCTGCCATACAGCAGCAGCTCCTTCTCCGTGAGGACGGCCAGCAGGTTCCTGGTGCCAGCGCTGGGCAGCTGCAAAGGGACAGGGTCAGGGCCACCAGCAGCGTGGTGGCACGGCGGGGCGTGGGGCGCGGGGGTACCTGCTCGGTCAGCCAGCCCACGTGCTTGACGTCCCGGCCGGCGGCGGTGCCAGCGCCCGCCAGCTGTGCCCGCAGCTCCTCCTTGACGCGCGGCAGCAGCGCGCCCGCGTTGGCCTGGATGGCGCCCAGCCACGACTGCGCCGTGGCCTCGTCCTTTGCCCGCAGGAACAGGGCGACGCGCCCGTCCGCCGAGCACACCTCCAGGTACCTGCAGGCACACGGCACCCCCCGTGGGTCCCCAATGGCCTCGGGTCCCCACGGCACCACGGTGGCATTGCCCAGGGCTCTGCAGGCCACTCGTGCTGTTCTCCAAGATGCCTGTGGGACACTTACGGAGTTGGGGGCTCAAGCCCAGGTTTAGGGGGTTGTAGGGTGGGATTCCCCAGCTCCCTGTTCCCAGTGTTTTGGTGGGAACATGAGCAAAGGCTGGCAAAGCCCCACCAGCACAGGGGGGGCTGTGTTTGTCACTGCCCACAGTGGCACTGCCACCCCCGGCACCGCGCACTGACCTGTGCTCCGGGTCGGTGGGCAGGCACTTGCGGGACACGTAGCACATCTTCAGAGGCACAGAGCGGCCCTCCCGGAGCTCCCGAGGGGACAGGACAGGGGACGATCGTTTCTGCGGGCTGGCAGGAGACGGGTCCCAGCTGACCGTGGCACCCGTGGAGGAGTTCTTGAAGTAGGGAGAGATCTCCTTCATGTACTTCACTGGAAGAGAGGCAGCACCCAGCTGAGGGCATGGCACGGGCCAGGGCAGCCTCATCCTGCCCCACTGAAACCCCTGGCAGCCTCCCTTCACTGGAGCTGGTGTCCCATCCACCTCCCCAGAGCTGTCACCCATGGGTGCTGCAGGTCCTCTGCTCTGCAGCCCTGTGGGTACCAGGATGGCACTGGTGGATGGGGTCACACCAGAGGGTGACAGAGAATCACAGAATGGTTTGGGTTGGAAAGGACCTTAAAGATCATCTCATCCCACCCTCTGCCCTGGGCAGGGTCCCCTTCCACCAGCCCAGGTTGCTCCAAGACCCGTCCAACCTGGCCTTGGACACTTCCAGGGATGGGGCAGCCACAGCCAGGGCCTGCCCACCCTCACATGACACCTAGGGCCCTCCCAGTACCTCTGCCCCACCATCTCAGTACAGGAAGCCCCCTAAGAGGGATAAAAATGGCTTTTCCCCCCTTTTTAATTGCCTTTAACCCAGATCAGCTCACAGATCCAAGCCTGATGAGGTCCCTGGGGCAGCACACATAAGCAGGGGTGCGGAATGGGAAAGAGTCCCAGGCCAAAATTACACAGTCCAAAGTGTGCTGGTACAGCCAGTCCCGCTGCCAGCTGAGCAACAGCTCTCAAATACCCTGGCTTGGCCCCAGGAAAAGCCACAGAGTGCGTGCTCAGAGCTCAGCCCTGCCCCATGAGCCTCAAACTGGGGACAAGAAATCAGCTTTCAGTGCCCAGCGTGGTTGGCTCCAGAGCCCTCAGAGCCACGCTGGGATGGCAGCCGGTTCCTGGGGTTTAAGGGAAGGGGGGGGATGAAAGGCACCACAAACTGATGGGGCCCCACAGCTACATCCTGAAAATGAGTTGGGCAACGCTGGCCAGAACCCTTCGGCTGAGCAGGCAGGATGCCAGTGCTGGTGCTGCCCTGGGACAGAGTGGAACCAGCCGGTGGCTCCAGGGGAGGGCTTCCCTACGGAGGTGCTCAGGGAAAACTCCACGGGGTGGACACGAGCCCGCTGCCATGTCCAAGTCAGCAGTGGGGGTGGCAAGAGGGGGGACACGAGCGTGGCTTTGCAGCCTCTGGGTGCCTGGATGGGACCAGCTCCAATTGCTGCAGCTGAGCCACAACAGCCTGAGGTGCCAGGAAGGAGCCCTTTTCCCACCTGGAGAGGGTCTGCAGGCAAAGCCCTTCACCCCCACATTTCGCCTCCCCACCACCACCCATGTTCCAGTCCACTCCTCTTCCCCAGGGCAGTGGTCACAGCACCACCCTTACAGCTGAAGAAACACTTGGCCAATGCCCAAAGGCACGGGGTGGGATGGTTGGGGTGTCCTGTGCAGGGCCAGGAGTTGGACCTGCTGATCCCTGCGGGTCCTTTCCAACTGAGAACAGCGATCTTATGACCTTCCCGCTTCGTTCCTACCCCAGTGAGCTCCCTAAAACCTCCCAGTCCTGCCACCCAGCAGGAGCTGTGGGGAGGCAGAGCCCCGTGGGTGCCCCGCAGGACACGGCTATAAAAGGCCACGCTGCAGGGACACACGAGTGGGGTCACCCCACGGTGGCCCCGGGGCCAAGGCGGTGGCGTGGGGGCCACCAGCCTCGTGCCCTGAGCCTCCCACTATAAATAGCCATCGCATTCCCAAAGGCATCCGAGCCACGTCGCATTTCACCCGAGTCATTAATCTTGGCAGCAGCGGGGACCTGCCATTATGCCGGTGCCTGGGAACTAATTGGAGTTCAGAAAGATATCATTCAGCTGCTGAAACCTGAGCAGTGTCCCCGCGCCAACCCCTGGCCCCGTGGGCACGCAGGGGACGTCACCGGCACTCGCTGGGAGACGGTGGGGTCACGTCCCCATGGGGCCGGGAGAGTTGGAGCAGTGCCCAGCCCAGCCCAGGATGGGGCACAGAGAATTAGGGAATGGCCAGTGTGTGTGTGTGTGTGTGTCTCTGATACGTGGCTTTAAGGAGGATTTAAGGCTGGTCAAGAAGCCCTAGTGGGGTCCCACAGCACGGGGATCTGGGATGTGCTGGAAGCTGTGCTGGTCTCTGGAGCCACAACCCCATGGGAGCTGCCATCTCCCCCAGTGACCCCAGCATGGGCTTTACAGGGGGTGCCTTACACTTCTGCCAGTCCCTTCACTGCAGCTGATATTGAATGGATTAATTAATTACCTCCATCTCATTAGAGCAAACAACTCAGACCACATTACACATCACCTCTGCTACTGGTAACTGTAATTCCTAAATTATTTTTTCCTTTTAATTAACACTTCGCAGTGCTGGAGTTCCTGTCTGCTCCTAGTTAGCCTGCACCCTCCAAAAACCACTTGAGGCAGAAACATTGCCTTGCTGCTGCCTACTTAAAGCCACCTCCGACCACGGTGGCTGCCGGGCTAATCCACAGAGCCCCCAGAGCCAAGTGGGCTCTCCCCCTCCCACAGCAGACACGCTGCCCCAGGGATCCTCTCCAGGATGGAGGTGAGGGGACAAATAGAGTCTTTTAACTGCTCAGGGCTTTGCACTAAGAAACACTTTATTTTAGGTTCTCAGGGAACAGCAAAAACCTCCGGGCTTATGCCCATCCGTGCCAGGATGGTGCCTCTGCAGAGGGGTGGTGGCATGGGGACATTGCATGTGCCCTGAAACCTGGGGCAAGTTGCATCAGGGACATGGTTAACCATGGCCCTGTGTCTGCCCTGCTCTTCTCTCTTGGCTGCAGTTGGTTAAGTTTCTCCTCAGCAAGCCAGAAAGGGGCAGAACCACCAAAATTCATTGGTTTTACTTCTTGGACACAAGTTCTCCTTCTCCATCAGCCAATCCCTCCCAAGGATGGAGATGAATCATAAGCCAAACACTGCTGCACCCTCAATCCTGAGTCTGCACAATGTGCCTCACACTCATCCCATGGCTCAGCACAACCAAAGCCAAGTTCTGACCCCAGAGAGCTTTACTGAGGGGCCATAAAGCTTTCTCCAGGCAGGAAACAGCCTCAGCCACATGGACACCCAGCGCAGGTTCAAGAGCACCCTCCTGCTGCTTGGGATGTCAGCCTGGGGCTGGCACACTCTGCTCCAGCCCGTAGATCATGGCATGGATTCAACACAGAGCTTGGAACCTCTGTGGTAGGAACCTCTGGGCTGCCCTGCCCATCAGGGGTAAGACAGGCACTGCTGTTTCTCCTGCCAAAAGCTTCCCAGCAGCATCTACACAGCCCAGTGAGTCACCTGTACTGGTGGCCATCACATCAGGAAGCCTTCCAGAGAGGTCCTGGAGATCCAGTGTTGGCCTTATGGAGATGCTAAGTCAGTCCCCAGCTGGTCCATCTCTGCCTCAGGACTAATAATGCAAAATTACCATGTTCAACTGGGGGCTCAGCAAACACAGACACTCTGAAATGACCTGTAAACTTCAAGCTGATGCTCTGATGTGCTTCCAAAATACTCAAGTCCCTTCAGCATCCCACCCAGGGACCATTCCCTGCCCCTGGCTCCAAGCATGAACAAGGCAGCAGCTCCTGGTCCCAGCGGCCTCAGCTCAAGCCCTTCTACTCCAGGGAGGAAGATGCCAAGGGATGCTGCACGGTGAGGTGCCACTGCCATCCCTCCTGCCCCAGGACCCTGGCCCACCACTCAGCACCACATCCCAGGCCCCAGCTCTTTCCTAAATATTCCCCTGTGCTGCACAGTCAGCAGGACCCAGGGAAATCATGGGACAACACTCTGTGTTTCCATAGGAGGAGAAACAACTTCAGAAAACTCCCCAGGAAAAGCAAAGCTTCAGAGCAGCGAGGTGTGGAGGAGGCAGGAGGATGTGGAGCCTCATCCTCTCTCTACATCATCCCCAGGGCAGGTCCAAAGCCTCTGTTGCTATTTGGGTTCCTTCCCATGGTTATGGCAATCAGCCTGACAGCCCTGGGCACCCCCAGCCCCACTCTCTCCTGGCACCCTTTTGATTCTCTGAATCTCAACCTTCCAGGCTCTTTCTTGGCCAAGCAAGTCCAGGAGAGCTGCAACAGCCCCAGGAGCATCCCTGTGGCAAACAAGCCCTGGGCTGCCATGGATGTGAGATGCCAAAGGCTGCCACAGCTCCTCCTCCCCACTGCTCCCAGTTATCCCCTCGTGACACTACAGCACAGGGGCCTCACCAGGAAAACCACTCCTGTCACCAAAGCACTTCCCAGGGCAGCTGGAAGGATGTTTATCAGCCTTTCCCCTACCATGGAAAATCTCTGGATTCCAAGCAAAGAAAATAAGAAAAAAAAAAACAAAAAACCAAGGGAAAAATAAGGCAAGGGAGAGCAACTCTCCCCGAAATAACAATGTAATATAAATACAGTCAAACTCCTTCTGCAAATATCAAGAGAGTAGTTTGGCACATCCCAAAAAGAATCTTGGCAGGACACACTGAGAGGTATCTGCGTGTCCTCACGCCTGGGCAGCAATGACAACTCAGGAGCCAGAAGCCAAGCCGAGCAGCCCAGGGTGAGACCTGGCACGTGGAGCCACTGCTGACACTCAAATTAAACCGTGTCACCTCCCAGCTCCGCCACTCTGGAGAGCCTTGCCCCAGCTCACTGCCCTGGGAGGAGGTGCCAGCCCTCCCAGTTTTGTTACCGGCTGCGATGCCACCTGCAAACTACCCAAAAAAACTCCTAACCCCAGGAATGAGAGCAGACAGGAGGAGCAAGGCAGCAAACAGACACTGGCTGTGCCAAACTGCTGGGTTTTGGTGCTCACAGCACCGTAAGGGAAGCTGGAGTCACACTTGGCAGCATGAAGGGACCAGGAAGTGTCTAAGTGATGTTAAGGTGTTTTTCTCCAAGCTCTAGAGGGATTCCAAGCAGGAGAAAAAAGAGCAGAGAATCCCCCTTT
This sequence comes from Grallaria varia, assembly GCA_013396735.1. Classification (NCBI taxonomy): domain Eukaryota; kingdom Metazoa; phylum Chordata; class Aves; order Passeriformes; family Formicariidae; genus Grallaria; species Grallaria varia. Next base: position 712,258 of record VWZG01009470.1, on the reverse strand, counting down.
TAACATCCTTCAGGCACTTTAACGCCACCCCCTGCCCTCCAGTCCTGCCACCTCTCTCCACGGCAAGACGCTTGGCAAAGCAGCTTCTGGAGAGCCACCAGGATGGCAGGCACAGGGCAGGGGACATCCCATCCTGAGGCAGGGCCACCAACTCCACAGGGCAGTGACAGCCTGACGGGGACCCCGGCACAGTGCCAGCCCAGCCACCCCCCACGGGAGAGGCTGTACTGCGCCAGCAAACCCAGAACAGGGAGGGGATGGAGGTGCCCCATGTTTATAGGTGACATCACGGACCAGGTGAGCAGCAGAGACCCATTCCCTGCTCCAGCTGTTGCCTGGAGCAGCCCAAGCAACACCACACTGCGGGACCCCAACAGCATCAGCTACAAACTCATCCCAGAGCCTCCAGAGTGCCCTGGTGGGTGCCAACCCAGCCCCACTCTCCTCCCAAGGGTACCTGCTGGGAGTTTTAATTAATTAAGCAGCCCAGCAGGCCATACCTGAGCTACAGCAAAGGCCCTGCCTGCAGCTGCCTCCCAGGGGATGGAGGAGAAGGAGGAGAAGGAGGGGGTCCAGGGAGGGAAATGTTCTCTACAGACAGGGCAGCTCATCTTCATCTTCAGCAGGACCTCTCACAGAAAGGAAACCCACACCAAAGCAAAAGATGAACAGGAAAGAACAGCGAGAGGGTGGTCCAAGAACAGCAGCTACAGGGAGGAATTTTGCCGACTCATAAAGAAAGGAGCTCTTGTATTTCTCTTTGGTCAGAAAACAACAAAACCACCCCACCACCAACCCTATCTGCTCCCAGCAGCTGTGCAGAGCAGCACATTCCTCCGGCTGATCCGTGGTCCTGCGGCTCCCAGGAGAGGAGGAACCCACAGCAGAAAGGGCTGAGCGAAGCTAAAAATGAAAATCTGGAGCTGAGACAATCTGGGGAAGGCGCAGAAAAGCAGGAGCCACAGTGGTCACTGGCAGCAGAGCACACAGAACTCTTTCTTCATCCAGGGACAGCCCAGAGAGATGCCCCCAAATCAAACTTCCCTTTGGGATGTGCACTGGGAAGAGCTTTTGGTGCCAAGACCTTCCTGGTTAACCAGGGTGACCTCGGGGGCTGGTTGGAAGTGAGGGAGGAGAAGGGTCCTGTCCTGAGGGACAAATCTGGGGTGCTCATCCCAGCCTGGTTGAGCAGGCAGAGGGTGGGCAAATCTGGACAGATGTGATGAGAAATACAACAGGAAAAGAACAGGGCCTCTCCCTCAGTGCTCCCATGGTCACAACCCACCAGCCCTCACCCACTCCTCAGGTGAGGTTCAGGGGGCTGGAGAAACTGGGACTGGCCACCCAGTACCAAGAGGGAGCCCACTGCCAGGGAACCAGCTCTGGGCTCTCCTGGGATGGTGAAAGCTGCATCCCTGGGATGTTTGCAGCCTCATCTGCCACATCCGGGGTGGTTGCGGTTGGGGTTCAGCTGTCAGGGATCCACTGGGTGGACAGTCCCTGCAGCTGCATCCCTGAGCTGGTCCTGCCTCACCCTCCACCTGCTCCTCCTGCCTGCCCAAAAGCCACCCAGCAAACCCAAAGCTGCTGAGCAGGAGCAGCACGCCAGCACACCCCCTCCCTGCTACTGGAATCCCAGCCAGGGATATGGGTTCAAATTAATATCTTGAGAAAAGAAGAAAGTGTTTTCTATTGCTCCAGGATCTGCAGACCTCAGGGTGATGCTGTGCAACAGAAGAGTCCAAAACCCTGGAAACTTCTCCCACACCTCCCATCACTGCCTGCCCAGAGTCCTGGGACACAGAGCTGCTGGACATGAGCAGTGGCACACACATCTCTCCCTCTCTGGAGGGAGATGGGATGATCCCAGCAGGTACCTCCAGCTCTCCAGCTGAGCAGATAAATTAGTCTGCCCATGCTGTTTTCCATTCGAACGAGTATGCAAATGCCTGTGCAAGTGATACGCCGTCCCAGTACAGGACTCTTGTCAGCCCTGGCATCCTTGTCCCTTACCTTCCAACACCACCTCCTTGCCCGTCTTCTTCAAGGCCTGCACGGCCTCGTCGTGCGTGGCCTCGGAGAGGTCGGTCCCGTTGACGGAGAGGATGGCATCCCCCACGAACAGCGCCTCCGTCTGATCCGCTGCCAGCCCCTTGAAGATCTTGGAGATCAAGATGGGCATTTTATTCTCTCGGCCCCCTTGAAACAGAAGAGACAGGAGCAGTTGGAGCGTGCAGGTGGGGAGGGGGATGCTGCGGTACCAGATGGCCCCGGCGAGGCTGAGCCCTTCTCCTGGCGCTCAGCACGCCGTGCCAGGTCAACCTCCTGCCCATTCCCTCAGATGCCCACAGGACACCTGCACCAACCACGACGGCCAAAGTACCACGAGGCTTTACAGCAGATCAAGTGATTGCCCCAAACCCGCTAGGAATGGTCGCAGATTAGTCACAGAGCGAACACGTAAACCCGGCCATCTCCCCATCAGTTCTGGCAGGAAAGCACATCTTTGTTTGCATTATTAATCATGTGTGCTGAGAGACTATCCTTGCTCCAAGGACTTCATGATCTCAACAGATAAGAAAGCTGAACATTTCTGGAGAGGCCAAAGAGCCAGGGAGAGGTGAACCAACCTGGCTGTGCGTTCCCTCCAGCACAGTAGCCCCATTTTACCTGCTGCTCCCCTCTCCAAAAGAATGCTATTCAAACTCCGGGCGGCTCCAGGAGATCAGTTTGCACGTTAACTTTTGAACCCGCAGGGAGACGGGAGCCGCCTCCGTGCCAGGGAGATGGGAGCCGCCTCCGTGCCAGGGAGATGGGAGCTGCCTCCGTGCCAGGGAGACCGGAGCTGCCTCCGTGCCAGGGAGATGGGAGCTGCCTCCGTGCCAGGGAGATGGGAGCTGCCTCCGTGCCGGGGAGATGGGAGCTGCCTCCGTGCCAGGGAGATGGGAGCTGCCTCCGTGCCAGGGAGCAGGGATGCAGCAGCCACTGCCCATGGCAGCCGGGCATTGGCAGCCCCGCCGCGCCCTGCGCCCCGGCACAGCCTGTCCCCAGGAGCCTGCAGGAGATGATCTTCATCCCAGAGGGAGAGGCTGAGCCCAGCCCGTTGTCACCGCCTGCCCCGGGCTGCTCCCAGCCGGTGGGTGCCACAGGCATTTCCTCGCTCAGCCGCCTGCCAAGCGCTGCGAGGGCTCCGGTTATCAGCTGTCAAGAGGCCCCGGCGGGGGCTGCTCCGTCCCTGCCGCAGCTCCGGCGTCCCTCGCCCAGCTGCCAGCCCCAGAGTCCTGCCAGGGCCCCGAGCCCCTGCCAGCTCAGCGCTCCCTCCCTGCTGTCCTGCCAGCCCAGCGGCCCCGCATGCCATGGCAGGGCACCGCACCCGCACGCCGGGCGCTGCTGGAGCATCCCTGCGTGAAACACGCCCGCGAACAGGGATGTGCAAATAGGGAGGGGAGGAACCACGTCCTGTCCTGCCAGGGCCGCCCCACCACTCCCAACAGCTCCCACTGCCCGGGTTTGACGGCAACTACTTATTTTCCACGCACGGCACTGCAAAAATAAAGTCTTAACAGAGCCAAGTGAAGTTTCTCCTCTCCCGAGAGTGCCACAGAGCAAGGAATAACTTGGCAGCCAAGGGGTCATTATGAAAGGGGTTTTATGCTTCCAATAAATAAGGTCTGGCAGGCTGGGGCACCCTGCAGACACGGCCAGCGGTTCCAGCGCCCACCCGGACACCCACACTGTGCAAAACCTCCCGACTCGCAGAGGGAGCCGGAGGCTGCGTTCGCGTCCTCTCGGAGCTGGGAGGAGAAGCCACGTCAGGAGGCGAGAGCTGCGCTGCTGCTGCCCCAGGGCTGCCCGCACACGAGTTACGGCCCCTCGCAGCCACGCTCACACCTTGCCCTGCCTCTCTGCCTCCCTTTTCATCCTCCTCTCCCAGGGTTTCCCCCACGGCCGGGGCTCCGTGAAAAGCAAAGGCCGGCAGAGAGGCAGGAACGCCATCCCTGCCCCAAGAAATTTCCAGCGCGAAGTTCAGGCGAGTCACCGAGGAGCGGGGCAGCTTGGGAGGGAAAACAGGGATTGTAACGGGGAGGCTTCCCGGGAGCAGACATCTCCAAGCCAGATCTCCATCTCCAACACCCCCGAGCCTGGAGATCTCCGAGGGCTTTACAATCGCTTCCCTTCGCTTATCTGATCGCTCTAAAGGGCATTTCCCAGCTCAGGGACACGGCGGGACAAGGACACGCCGCCAGAGCCCTCCCTTTGGCTGCAAAAGGGCAGCTTTTGTGTAACTGGGTGCCCCCCGCACCCCACCCGTCTCCAGAGACAGCCCCCACCCGCGGGTGCCGGGGGGCTGCGGGAGTCCCCTCCAGCTCCCGCACTCCTGCCGGGGCACGGCGGGCAGGGGCTGCCCGCTCTCCCCGAAGCATCGCTCCCTCCGTGGGCTGCGGCCGTTTGGGGTCCCGTCAGTGCCACGTGTCCCCTTCTCCGTCCCGCGCAGGGGCCCGGGGGGTGTGCGGACCCCCCGCCCTCGCCCCGCTCCGAGCGAGCCGCGGAACGGCGGCACCAACAGGTGGCGGTGCCCGGTGCTCGGTGCCCCCTCCCCGCTCCACGCCGGGACCACCCCCGGCCCGGCCTCACCTTTGATGCTGATGCCGAGCCCCCCCACGTCCTGCTTGACGACGCGCACGGTGCGCCTGATGTTGGCGAGCGCCTCGGGCGCGGCGGAGCCCCGCTCGCCGCCGTTCAGCTGCGCCGCGGGGGCGGCGGGG
>VWZG01009470.1:696340-706709 GCA_013396735.1 Grallaria varia | reverse complement strand
CCGCACCGCGCACCGCCCAGCACCGCGGACAACGCACCCCACGCATCGCCCCGCGCCCGCGCTGTGTCCCGCGCCGCCCCGCGTCCCGCACCGCCCCGCTCACACGCTCACAGCCCGCCCCGCGCACCGCCCCGCACCGTCCCGCTCACAGCCCGCCCCGCGCACCGCCCCGCTCCGGACCAGCACGGGACACTGCGAGGGACCGGGACCCCGAGCCCCTCCTTTCCGTCCTGGGATGGGGCACCGGGATGCTCCCCAGTACATCCCAATGCTCCCCGCTGCGTCCCAGGATGGGGCACCGGGAGGACACGGTGCTCCCCAGTGCTCCCCAGTGCTCCCTGTCCCAGCCTGGATGGGTGGACACGGTTCTCACCAGTGCTCCCCATTTCTGCCTGTAAGGGATGCGACTCCCCAGTGCTCCCCCTTCCATCCTGGGATGGGGCACTGGGAGGGATCCAGTGCTCCCCAGTGCTCTCCATTCCATCCTGGGATGGGGCACTGGGAGGGATCCAGTGCTCCCCAGTGCTCTCCATTCCACCTGGGATGGGGCACTGGGAGGGATCCAGTGCTCCCCAGTGCTCCCCATTCCACCTGGGATGGGGCACTGGGAGGGATCCAGTGCTCCCCAGTGCTCCCCCTTCCATCCTGGGATGGGGCACTGGGAGGGATCCAGTGCTCCCCACTCTACCGTAGGACAGGCCCCTGGAGGACCCAGTGCTCCCTTAGTGCTCCCTATTCCAACCTGGGATGGGACAACAGGAGAAGACACAGCTCTCCAGCGCTACTTGCTCTGGATCGGTTGGGACATGGGGACATGGGGACATGGGGACAGACCAGGACACCAGGGCCCCACTGCTCCATCCTGTGACAGGGCAATGGCAGGGCTTGGTTGTCCCCACTCCAGTGTGGGATGGGGCACCAGGAGACCCCAGTACCTCCCAGTGCTCCTTGTTCTGGCCTGACACAGAACACCAGGAGGACCCGGTGCTTCCCAGTGCTCCCTGCACTGGCCCAGGATGGGACACAGGGAGGGACACCGGTCCCCAGTGCCCCATTGTCTGTCCCAGGTCTGGCCGTGGATATTCAGAGGGTCCCTGTGCTGGGGGTGTCTGTGCTGGGCTGTGTCACAGGAAGAGCAGCAGGAGCAGGGCAGGGGCTGTGGCTCAGCTCTTCATGGGTCCCCAGCAGCCACAGCCAGGGCAGGAACCTCCCAACAGTCCCAAGAGGTGCCAAAAAGGAGCCAGGCCCAGGGAGATGGTGCCTGCAGACATTCAGAAGAGCCTGCACTGCTTTTCCTTTGCTTGACCAGGATCTGGAAAATGGGAATATTTTGACTCACTTGGTAGACCCACATTTTTTCTGCGCTAATTAGGAGTAGAAAATACCTCCGGGAGTAGCAAATACTTCTTGGCACATCCCCTCTGCCCCTTGCAGAGTGCTCCAAGCAGCTCCAGGGGCCTCTGGAATGGGGCTACTCAGTTCTCAGACCCTGTGGAAAACACAAGGATTGATGAGAATTCAGTAACATTTGTGGCAGGCTGGGAAGGGGATGGTTCGAGGGGCTCTGGTCACATGGGGCAGGGGGGCTGCAGCGTGTGCTGCTCAGCACAGCCCTTCCCAGCTGGGCTCTGCAGCCAGCCCTGAGCATCAGCTTCATGCAGAGGGGAAAAATGCTCCCCGGGCTCCCTCCCACACAGCAGCAGCTGTGGAATTTCTTGAGGTTGCAGCAGAGGAAACCCTGAAGGTTATTTCTTTACAAAACAGACGGTTCACATATTCCTGATTTTCTTTTTTTTCTAAAAAGTCCAGGGTTTGGCTCAAATGACTCCTTGCCTTTGCGGTGCGATGCTGCTCACTGGAGCAAGCAGTTCTACAACACCCCAAGGATATTCCCCTTTGATCCCATCCCCTGCACACCCCATGGGACTGTCCAGCTGCTTGTGCCACTCGGTTCACGTACAACAAGGGGAATTTGGTCTGTTGGTCCTTGAGTGGAGACAGCTCATCCCCCCTCGTGCCCCTCGCTCTGGGAGCACTCCCTTTATTTGCCAGCCAGGCAGCTGCAATCAGCAGTTTGTCCAGCTGTTCTTCCTTCCCAGGGCTGCTTTTGATAATTCCAGCCTCTGAGGCCACATGCCCGTCTGAAACAGCAGTGGGAATGCTGAATACTGCTTTTAGCGCAGCAGAAGGGCACCGTTGGGGTTGTTTCCTTTCATTTCTCGGCGCGGTGCCTGGCAGGACGGATGGATGGTGAGAAGCATGGCCAGGATACATGGAAGCCATCCAGGTGGTGTCAGTGCCTTTCCCTGTCCCACTGCTGGGATGAAGTGCCGTGATCCTTGGAGCCAGGACACTGCACTCTGAGTTCACCTCCTCTGGGGAAACAGCCACAGCCGTGGGTGCACTGAGGGAGGTGTGCAGCGATCCACAGCAGAGAGCTCATCCCACAGCCACTGCTTCTCCCCTTCTTCTTCCTATGGCAATTGCATCAATTAATTATGTGGGCTGCAGAGCCAAGGCAAGTATTGCAGGTCATGTCTTCTAATGGAAATAGTGAGTCCAAAGTGCCCTTAAGTCCCTGTTCCCGAAGTGGGAGGCTTACCCCAAGCAGGGGGTACATCAGGAGTGGAGCAATAGGGCTGACAGACTGGAACAGTACTGGGGAACTTGGCTCCAGCACTGGGGGGGCTCAGCTCCAGCACTGGAGGCTCAGCTCCAGCACTGGGGGCTCAGCTCCAGCACTGGGGGGCTCAGCTCCAGCACTGGGGGGCTCAGCTCCAGCACTGGGGGCTCAGCTCCAGCACCAGGGGACTTGGCTCAAGGTTTAATCAAAGACAAAAATCATTTGCTGGCTGCTCTGCACTGCTGGATCTGTGAGAGCTGTGGCCTGAGAAGTTTGGACATGCCAGGATTTCTTGGGGGTCTCGGTGCTCCCCAAGCAGAGGTGCTGCTCTTTTTGGGACTTTCAAGCAGGCTTGGCTCCCCCAGCCTCCCTCACNGGGGGGCTCAGCTCCAGCACTGGGGGCTCAGCTCCAGCACCAGGGGACTTGGCTCAAGGTTTAATCAAAGACAAAAATCATTTGCTGGCTGCTCTGCACTGCTGGATCTGTGAGAGCTGTGGCCTGAGAAGTTTGGACATGCCAGGATTTCTTGGGGGTCTCGGTGCTCCCCAAGCAGAGGTGCTGCTCTTTTTGGGACTTTCAAGCAGGCTTGGCTCCCCCAGCCTCCCTCACCTCTTCGGAGCCCCTTCATGTCCCAGGACACAGAGTGAGCACCAGGAGCCCAGCACAAGGAGTGGTCCCGGCTCCATTTGACCCTCTGCAAGGTACCCGGAGTGTAATTCCCATGACGTGGAGCTGCAGGACAGGCTGTGGGATGGGAGGGAGGAGGATGGAGGCTCTGGCCCGGGCTGGCACGCAGGAGTGAGCCCCAGCTTCCAGGCATGCCAGGGGCGTTCATCAGGGCTCCTGCTGAAGGGGAGCAGGCGGGGGAGGAGTTGCTCAAAAAATTGCTATTCACAGAAATAGAAACTTCCTGCAGAAACACGCGTGCGTTGGTGACAAAAGCCCAGCTGGGAATTTCTCCCTGGCAGCAGCAGAGGTGGGAGGGGAAGGGGCTGGGGAGCATGAGAGGATGAGGTGCAGGACTGGGGGTGCTGCCAGGGCTCTGACCTTGGCTCTGAGAGAAATCTCTGCTTTGTAGCTGCAAAAAAACATTGCTTTGCTCCATTGTCTCCAAACTGTCCCCAGGAGCAGGACCTGGCAGTGCGGCAGTGATGGGCTCTGTGTCCCCCCGTGCTGAGCCATTCCCTCCAGCAGCACTTCCTTGGTGACCTGTTTGGATGCTGCAGAAGGTGGCCAGGCCCTGGCAGAGCGTGCCCAGAGAAGCTGTGGCTGTCCCATCCCTGGAAGTGTCCAAGGCCACGTTGGACAGGGCTTGGAGCAACCTGGGCTGGTGGAAGGTGAAAGGGGGTGGAACGAGCTGAGCTTTAATGTCCCTTCCAACTCACACCATTCTAGGATTCTATGATTCCATGCTTCCCCAGCTGATTTCCATGGCAGGGTTGAGCCTGTCCTGGCATTTTCTCTGCCTAATCTCTCCAGCCCCCTGTACTTCATCATTAAGCAGCTATTATTAGTCTCATTTCTTGGCATAGCCAGGAGCTGTGTCAGAGCCCACCAGTCTATTTATAGAGTGCTGTGTGCAGTTTTGCTACTTGTGTTAATTAAATTAATCCCCTCTGAAGCAAAGTAAAAGACTTTGAGAGCTCAAGTTTGGTCCCTGGGACGGCATTCCCAGACCGTGGGGATCCAGGTAGTATCTCAGGCTGCTGATTGCCCTGACAATCCTTAGCTCTCAGCACCAAGGGAAGGCTGCTCTGCTCCATGTCCCCTGGGAATTCACAGACAGGGATGGCACCAACATGCCCTGCAGGACTGAGCCCCATGAAACCCTGCAAGGGATGGGATGGAAGGGAAATAAAATAGCTTTTACTATGTAGATAGTTATGACTCTTGATAGGTTTTAAGCTAGATAGTAATGGATTGAGATATGCAATATGTATTTAAAAGTTGGATTCATCCTTTGCTATGAAGGAAATGTAGTGAAATGGCATTATCTGACTTTAAAACTGCTGGAATCTCTAAGTCCTTTAACTTGAGAGCACTTTCTGTTTGCTTTGGAACATAAAAAGTCCCTGCAAAGGTTCTTCCCTCTCATGAAGCCTCTTCTGTTACCAAACTCCTGTAAGTTAACCAGAATCAGCCGAGCTCTCATGATGGGGAAACGTTTATGCTACTGCATGACAGATCATGTGTTATCAGGGCAGGACCATTTTATCAAAGAACAAGAGACTGGACTGGAAGAAAAGCAGCAGCCAGGAGCTAAAATAATTTGCCTTTGGAAAGGCCAAAGTTGTCACACATTAAAGGTTGCTCACTGCCTGCTGCGGCTTTGGCTCTCTGGTGCTCTAAGACCAAGTGGCAACAGTGGCAGGGATGTCAATCAGCCCCTGGGGTAAGTTAATGGATATAAAATTATCATAAAAATAGCACAGGAGCTGAAGGTTATAAAGTCCACCATCACATCTGCACTTCAGTTGGGCTGATTTGCCCCACCAACATCTTCCATAGGGAATGGGCAATGTCCCCATGGACTGGTAAATTCGCTGCTTGCAAATGAAAATGCTGTTGCCTCCCTGCCTGGCACTGGGAATAAGCAGCTCTTGGAGTGCAGAGTTTGTGGGATACCCTGCTGGAGATACCACCCACGACTCTGTATGTCCCCTGGCACTGTGGCTGCTGTGTCTGTGGCACCAGAGCCAGAGCTCGTGGGGAAACTGAGGCACGGAGTGAGGGCGGACAGGTCCAAGCTCAAACCAGGATCACTGGGCACGTGCCCCCGTGATTCCTGGCTGAGTGGGTGATGCACAGGGGCTCAGACATGGTATCTGCTGGGCAACACTTGGGATGTGGCCTCTCTCCTGGGCATGGGCAGCCTTTTCCCCCTGGGCAGCACTGCCAGGCAATTCTGGGGTGTTTTATCTTCAGGTGCTTTATTAAGGAATATCAAACCCTTCTCTGCTTCCCAGCTGCTCCATCCTGGATTTAATCATATTCCACGTGTTTGCTGGGGGGCTTGCTAAAATTCTGGAGCAGGCATCTTCAATTAAAGTTACAGAATCACATAATATGCCGAGTTGTAAAGGATCGAGTCCAACTCCTGGCTCTGCACAAGACCAAGAGTCACACCCTGTGCCCCAGAGGATCATCCAAATGCTTCTTGAGCTCTGTCAGCCTTGGGGCCATGCCCACTGCCCTGGGGAGCCCGTTCAGTGCCCAAACACCCTCTGGGGGAAGGACCTTTTTCTAAGATCCAAACTAATTTTCCCCTGACACAACTCCAGGCCATTCCCTGGTCCCTGTCCCTGGTCCCCACAGAGCAGAGCTCAGTGCCTGCCCCTCCTCTGCCCCTTCTGAGGAAGTTACAACTGCAGTGAGGTCTCCCCTCAATCTCCTCTTCTCCAGGCTGAACACACCACGTGTCCTCAACTTCTCCTCACACACTTCCCCTCCAGGCCCTTCAAATTCTCCTTGACAAATGCAGTCCTGTTCATGGAGGGGGCTTCTGGATGTGGCCGTGCAGACAGTGACCCCACACCCCTCTTTCAGTGCCTCTGTGCCCCCCAAACACTGGTGCACCCCAGCAGAGCCCTGTTCCCTCCTGGTTCCACCACATCACCAGGATGCCCATGGAAATGGCAGCTCCCTGGTGCAGGGACCCGGCAGGTCCCATCACCTGCATCTCCCCTGGGCTTTTTATAATTCAGCAAATGGAGCTTCAAGAAATGCCACTTCTCTCCATTGCTGTCACCTCTCTCCGATGGTCTGTCAATGTGACACCACCGAGGCTGTAGATTCCCCATCCCTGCAAGTGTCCAAGGCCAGGTTGGACGGGGCTCGGAGCAACCTGGGCTGGTGGAAGGTGTCCCTGCCTGTGGCAGGGGATTGGGATGAGATGAACCCGAAGGTTTATTCCAACCCAAACTATTCTGTGATTTATGATTCTGTGAGGCTGTCTGGAGCACCAGAAGACCCCAATGGATGTGATTTCGTTCCCTGGCTCAGGGGATGCCACAGGAAAGACCTCCTGTCCCGAGCACAGTGCAGAGGCACAGGAGAGATGGGAAGAGCCTTGTGTCCTGGGAAAAGGCATAATTTCCCTCTTCTAGCCTGACAGCCACTTTCAGCATCAACTTTGTGAGTTAAGCACATCCTTCTTTGGGGCTTCACTTCCCCTGCAAGGGCCATATCCATGCGGGACTCTGCTGGCAGATGCTCGAGTGCCAGACCCATTATCCCAGGGTCCTTCTCCTTCCCGTGAACGGGGCAAGGACCATCTCCGGGCCGAGTTTCGGTGTCACTCCACGGCAAACAGCAGCTGCAGGATCTCACGCTGTCAGCAGATGCCAGCAAAGAGCCGCCCTGCAGCCACCGTGGGCTCTGGGGGTGGCCGGAGCCCCCCAGCCTGGGCACCGGGGCCGCTTGTGCCCTAACCCACCCACCGACCCAGCCAGCCCACTGGGTGCTGCCTGCTGGGACACAGACCCCTGCGGGCACCCGGAGGAGCAGTGGGGGCTTTGCCACCAGCTGAGAACCTCCACACTCGGCTCACAAATTGGAGCCACTGCGGATGATGCGCAACTGGTGGCACCAAAAGAGAAATGAGGGACCCAGAGGCTCATCCCACCAGGCATGGCTTTGTGTCTCAGAGCCCCAGGCCAGCCCCCACGGGGGACGGGGGACACACTGCCCCTGGGCTGGCCACTGGTCGCTCAGTCACAGGGTGGTTTGTGTTGAGAGTGACCCTAAAAACCTCCCAGTTCATCCCCCCTGACATGGGCAGGGACACCTCCCACTAGACCTTGTTACTCAAAGCCCCATCCATCCTGGCCTTGATGTCCCAACAAAGGGGCAAGCACATCTTCTCTGGGCAACCCGGTCCCACGTCTCACCACCCTCAGTGCAAAATATTCCTGTGTTATCTGGGCCAAGGGGACACTGGAGAGGGATCCCCCACCTCCCCTCACTGCTCAGTTATTCTGGGCTCTGGGCTGGCCCCAGGCTGGCTCTTTTTTTGGGGTGGTGTCCAGCAGGATCCTCCCATGCCCTGACTTTCTGCTCAGCACTGTGGGCACAAACCCCACGGTCCCTTTAGCCCCCCTCCCCTTCCTCCCCAAATTCCTCCTCCGAGGGCTCGGGAGGCACCTCGTGCTCCCTCTCAGCTTGGCAGGCATCCCTGGCACTCCTGCTCCACAACAAGAGCTATTTTTACCCCCTGATGCATTCACGTTCCCCCGGCTCAGCCTCCTGCCCTCCCTGTGCCCAGCACCATCCCTGGCTCCTGGCTGGTGCCCGCTGTGGCTGGCACCCGGCTCTGCTGGCACCCCCAAGCACCCCACAGCCAGGGGGATGCAGGAGGGGCCCCTTCCCTTCATTTGCAGGCACCATTTCCGTGGACCCCCATCCACTGCCCCGTGAAAAGCTCTTTTTCCCGCCTGACAAGTAGCTGGAACTTGTCTTCTAGGAGGATGGATACATATAATGTATACATATATACATGGTCCCTGCTATTTTCCATTTCCCCTGCTATTTCTCCCTTCCCCGTGGTCTTTCCAGGTCCCTGAAGCGCAGGCAGGGCTGCCCAGGGGATCAGCACTGCCCTTTTGCCGGGTCGTTTTGTCAGTCAGGGAAGGGTGTAGGACCTTGAAAAGCATCAGTTCCCTGGACTCGGGGAGCAGGCAGGGTCTGGGAGCACTCCCCATCCTTTCCCAGGCTGCTGGACCCCACATGCCTCAAGGGGAGCCAGCACAGTTTTGAGCTCCGGGGTGCTGCCAGCCATGGGACACCCACTGCCCATCCCAAGGCTGCTTTTAAGGGCTCCCTAAACCAACATCCCGGCTCCAGGAAGGCTGAGCACACGGATCCCTCTGTATTCCAGGGTGGATGCTCCAGGCACAGGCCCTAAGGGAACTTGTGCAGAGACTGGAGGGGCTGCAAAAAGGGAATAGGGGGCATCGCCCCTGCTGGGAGCTCCCCATCCAGCTCATGGCATCTCCAAAGGAGCCCCCCAGCACAAGAGGGACCCCAGGGATGGCAGCAGTGGCTCTGTGGGGCAGAACACCCTGAATGTCCCCCACTGGCCCAGGCTGGCCCCTGCTCACCTCGGATACAGCCCTTTGCTCCTCTGCAAAGGGAGGTTTTAATTTACCCTCTTGGCTGGCGAAACCCTATCCCAAGCAATTCCCCAGCCATTCCTGCGAATCGCAGTAACTACCTCATTACTTTGATATTAATAGAATTCACATGGCCTGGAGAAGATAATTGAAATTAGCCCCGCGCCGGCGGCGAGGGGGAGCAGAGGGGCTGGGGGGCCAGGGCTGAGGGAGGGGGCTGCTCTGTGCCAGGGGCTCAACCCTGACCCCCGCCTGGGTCCTGGGCTCAGCAGCAGGTCCTGGGGCCAGCAGTGCCCACAGGGCTGCAGCTCTGCCCGTTCCAGTCCCAGGAATGAAGTGTTGCCTGTGGTTTGCCCAGTGGTACCAGAAGTGGGAAGAGGGGTGGGCGCCCATCCCGCTGTCCCTCGGGCTCCTCCCAGTCAGACCACGAGGATGCCCAGCCAGACACTGTCCTTGCTCTCAGACCATTGACCCTCTTGTTGTCCCCTGCCTTGTCCCCTGCTCCAAGCCAGGGCATCCAGTGACCTCCATCAGCATCTCCTGCCGTGGGGCCATTCCCATCCCTTCTGGGGGAAAAAAGGACAGAAAAAAATAGATTCATTCTCTCAAAGGCACAAAGGCAGCCCTGTGAATGAATAGCTGTCGCAGGCGCTGCCCGGTGGGACCATGACAGAGCCAACCCACTGCCCCTCCGGCCCCGGGTCCCTCCGGCCCCCACCCCACCTGCTCCCCGTCAGATGGGAGGTGACCCCCACAAAGGCCGGGGCCGCATCTGCCCCCCTTGGGCTTTGCCCTGACACGTGTCTTCTTAACCTCTTCCTTGGGACCAGCTGCTACCAGGGGACCCTCCTTTGTGGCCCCGGCGAGTGGCAGACGAGTCTCCCCATCTGGCCGGCGANGCCTGCACCTCTGAGCCTGCCTGTACCTCTGACCCTGCCTGTACGTCTGAGCCTGCCTGTACATCTGACCCTGTCTGCACCTCTGAGACTGCCTGTGGGTACCCCGGAGCATCCCTGCCTGCACCTCTGACCCTGCCTGCACCTCTGAACCTGCCTGCCCATCTGAGCCTGCCTGCACCTCTGAACCGGCCTGTACATCTGACCCTGCCTATANTTCATTCTCTCAAAGGCACAAAGGCAGCCCTGTGAATGAATAGCTGTCGCAGGCGCTGCCCGGTGGGACCATGACAGAGCCATCCCACTGCCCCTCCGGCCCCGGGTCCCTCCGGCCCCCACCCCACCTGCTCCCCGTCAGATGGGAGGTGACCCCCACAAAGGCCGGGGCCGCATCTGCCCCCCTTGGGCTTTGCCCTGACACGTGTCTTCTTAACCTCTTCCTTGGGACCAGCTGCTACCAGGGGACCCTCCTTTGTGGCCCCGGCGAGTGGCAGACGAGTCTCCCCATCTGGCCGGCGAGGCCTCGTCTGTTGGAGACCCCCCTGCCCTGGCTGATAACGGCATTAACCTCCCCCTGCCCCCTGCACCCTGCTCTGCTCCCCCATCAGCTGCCACCAGGCGCCCCAGGTCCCCCTGGGGACATCGGGTTAGGGACAGACTGCATCCCATGGGGGCTTGTCACATTGCTCACCCACCACTGGCACCTCACAGGGACCCAGGGACCCCTGCCTGCACCTTG
>VWZG01009470.1:679062-694811 GCA_013396735.1 Grallaria varia | reverse complement strand
TTTTTTTTTTTTTTTTTGCCTTTTTTTTTTAATTCCCTGCTGCAAAATTTCTTGGAAAGCTGGTGTGGGGCAGGCTCTGGAGCAAACACTGTCCTTGGGCACCGTGCCCTTGCCTGCTTCTCTCCCCATCCCTGGCACAGGCAGCTCCAGGCAGAGCAGAGATTTGTCCTCCAATGCCCAGAGAACTTGGTAAAAAAAGGGCAAATATTCTCTCCTCTGTTGATCTGAGCATAAATTGCAATCACAGCATCCAGGGGTGGAACTTCCCCTGCCCAGCCTGTGCTCCAAGCCCATCAGAAGGGATGGATGCAGGTGATGTCAGGACTGACCCAGGGCACAACAGCCACGCGCTGCACGAAGCAAAGTGTGCTCAGTGCCTGTGGTGAGGTGTCCCCAAGGAAGGACTGGCACACAGGGAACCGTGCTGTCTGGAGGGGATGGAGGAGAAGAAGGAACCGTGTGGGCAGAGCAAGGAATAAGACCAAAAAGTCATGTTTTTTTGGCATGCCCTCTGATCGGCAGAAAGGATGGTGTCAGCAGTGAGTCAGCTCTGGGAGGTATGTGAAATCCTTATTGAAATATGCTGAGAAAACAGCAAAATCCCACAAAACCCCCCCAAAAAATGTGGGGAAAAATATCCCATAACCCTCAAGCAAAAGCCTCAGAGATGTGAAAGGGGAAGGGTTTAGCAACTGGATGCACTTCAGGGTACAATGGGATAACTGCAGGGTTGCATCTGGGATGGGGGGAAAGGAGAACAGACCCAGGAGCAGTGGCTCTCTGCTGCAGGACACCCACGGGGCACCACATGGCCCTGCAGCACCTGCCCCCACAGCGGTGGGCTGGGGGAACCCACGTGAGGTCCCAGAGACCCTCCCGATGCATTCCCAACCCATGGAAAACATCACAGCCACGAGGGTTCCGTTGGACAAGCGTCATTGAATATCTGGGGGAACAACAGAGCTGCCCGAGGCCAGCCTGAGTCCTGCACCATCACAACAGGAGCCACAGAATCACTTGTGCCAGGTTAGCAGGAGGGACAGGGGCAGGGACAGGGCTGGGAGGCTCTGATGTCCCCACGGCCACAGCAAGAGAGATGCAGAGCAGGCAAGAAGCCTCCTGCAGAAGGGATGGAGGGGTTCACTGAGAACCAGAGGGGAAAGGCATGGCAAAATCAAGGGGAACGTCACAAATTCAGAAACTCAAAGTAAAACAAGGTCTGTGTGTCCGGTGGGGAGATGCTGAGAGGGGAAGAGCAGCACAGAGGGGGCAGTGCTGGACAGTGGTGGGATGGAGAGAGGAGTCCTGCCCAGCACTGCTGGGGATCACAACCATCGCCAGCCTTCCAGCACCCCTGGAAAGCCCTGGATACCTGGCCAAGGAGGGGAGCCGGGACCAAAGGCTGGAGTGTTGCACAGTCCTGGTGCAAACACAGCCCAGAGCAGGCAAACACCAGAGCCAAACTCCAAGCAGCAGCAAAATGGCAGGAGAGTGAGCTTTGACTTGGTGTCCATGCAAACAGGGCTGTGAAACCTTGCCCTGCACTCTGGAGAAGGCCAGAGGGGTTGGGAAAACCAGGTGAAAACTCAGAAGTGGCATAAACCCAGCCTACGTGGGTACCACAGGTACCAGGGAGGGGCTCAGGTTGCTGCCCCATCCCAGCACCACCATGAGCTACATCAGGAGAGGTCAGGTCATAGCAGGGAACAGGAACTTATCCATGGAGGCACAAACCTCCTCTGTCCTCCAGGTGCCCTGCAGCATTCCCACAGAAGTGTGAGCTGGGGACCAAACCATGACTGCAGAGTCCCAAGTGGGAACTGGGGCTCGGTGCTGGGAGCTGAACAAATGTGAAACAGCAACAAAAGAATGGTATTTTATTATCATAAATAAATCAAATAATCCATCCAGTTCAATGTACCCTTCAAAGTGTGTCCACTGCATAAGACAGAAGTGATGGCAATAAGGATGAACTCCGTGAAAGGGGCTCCCAGCCCATGCCAAGGGTAAGTGTCAGCAGGAGCACCATGACCTGCACTTTCCATGGATGAAGGCATCTGCAGTGGTGATATTGCACACGGAGAAACAGCCATCACTGAAGGGATGCTGCTCAAGAGGGCCGACATATTCCCAGATCTTCACTCCAGAGGCGGATGGACACTGGCCACGGCTCTGGGAATGAGCAAAGCCCTTGGCAGAGCTGGACTAGCCTGTCTCTTGGTGCTGGATCCTCACTGGGCTCCCCAAGGCTGGAACCTGCCTCCAAACAGCTAAAAGCTGTGTGGGAATTGCCCACAGGGACTGCAAAACAAGGAGCCAGGGCAGGTCCTCCTCTGGGGGCTGCAGCCCCAGAGTCACCATCTGTGCAACTGCAGATTTCCCCTCCCAACTGTCCTGGCCCCACAGAGCTCTTTGCCCTTGACAGGGAGGACGAACAAAGAGGTTTTACATAATCCCACATGATCTGCATAAGGCTCAGCCCCAAAACCTGCTGCTCTCACCCACCACCTTGCAGGGAGCTCCTGGATGTCCTCTCAGCCTGAATCCTATTCCCTGGCCAGGTATCACAGCCAGGAGTGAAATCACACACTGAGAGCTCTGCCAGCCCCCTGGGCGTGGATGCCTGTTGGGACAGTAGAATAAACACACAGGCTCAAGACTTTGTCAGGAAAAGTAAAAGGAAAAAGCAAAAGCACTTTATTCACCCACAGCTAAACTTTTATACTATTCTACTACTGTCCATGAGTGTCTCTGCTACCCATCATTGGCTGGGTGTTCTTGTCCATCAGTCTCAGTCCATCTTCTCATAGGTGGGCATCACCTCTCCTCATGCTGGCAAATCTCAAAACACACTCTTGTTATTCTTAGTTGTTCTCTTCAGTTCCTTCTGCTTTCCCAGGCCTGGCCCAAGGACACAGGAGGTGTTTTCTGCTGCTTTCCCAGGGCTACAGTCGCATCCTCTCGAGGCCGAAGATGTCTGTGGTCCCATGTTCTTCCATAAGATACCCACATCCCAGCGTGTTTGGGGATGCTGCTGGAGGCACCCACACCCTGAGGGGAAGCTTTTGCTCCAGCTGTGAACACCATATCGTCACCTGGGGAGAAACCAGATATGAAAGCACGTAGAGACATTTTCATAAGGGCCCTCTGAGTGTGCCACGATGCCCACGGCTCATCCTGAAAGGCTCCCATCTCCAGTGCCCCCATCACCTCTATCCCACCCCCAGGGAAGGAAAGTCCTGCTGGAGCTCCAGTGCTGAGCTTTAGCTGGAGCCAAGCATTTCAGAACCACAAAATTCAGCTGACTTGAGCCAAGAAAAAACCCATCCCTTGGCAATCGCTGGTTTTGCTTAAAAATACAAAAGCAGTGGCTGTGATACAGTGCCTGGTTGCTATGACTTGATGTGTTTGGAGCGTTGGGAATGGCTGGGAATGGCACATCCCTTCATCTCACCACTATCCACAACGGCACTGTGGCAGACACTCCGTGCAGCCAACTGTAATGGTGCCACGTGGTAGTGGCCAGGCACAAAAGTGGCTCTTTCACCAAAAATCACCCCAAAGGAAGAGTCCACCTGCCAGCACCCAGCTGGGCATCACCCCGGGCTGCAGCAGGATGGGCACGAGCAGTGCTGGCAGCATCTCAGCATCTACAACCATCTCCAGTGTAATACCACCCGTAGGCTCCAAAACGTTGGGGGGGAAATATATATAGCCCAAAGGAGAGTCAGAGATCGAAGAGAAGTGGCCATTATCAGCCCTCCATCTGCAGTAAAGAGCCAGCCATTGTCCAGCACTCCACATCTAATGGGTTTTTAATATTCTCGTGGCACGCACTGTGGTATATATGGTAAGAGACACTTGGAGGTCTTGCATGAGCACCAGTACTCGGGGGGTTGCTCACAGAGTTCAGGCTCTTCCTTTCCCTGCCAGCTGCCTTGTAGTTGTAGATGTTTCAATTATTCTGTCAAGCTGCATGTTCCAAATTAAGGCCAGAGAAGTGTCTCTGTCTTACATAGAAAGAAAGGAAAAAAATATATCCCTAAAAGGAAAAGAAATTAACTCAGAAATTAATAAGGCTGATTGACAATGCTGCTTTGGAAACTCTGGTACCATATGGCATCCTTGAATGGCTGCAGTGCTGTTAGGATGGAGCTGACCAGCTGGAGAGTTACTGTGGGTTGTTTGTAATTGTAATAATGGATATCAGATGGCTGGTGTGGAGCAGTTTATAAATGAGAACAGACAATGAGCCGCACTGTTTGTCAGGAAATCATTGCTGATACGGGCTTTGTGCTCCCCACCACTCCCGGGTGGAGCTGCCTGCTCCCAGGGCACCCCGTGCTGCCCCTTGCTCTGGCTCCGGCCGGGAAAGGCACGATCCCGAGGCAGGTACGGCATCGGCCATCGGGGTGGGTGGTCCAGCCCCGAGAACTGACAAAAAACCCCTCCTCGCCCTCCTGGTACTTTGGGCAGAGCCACAGATGCCACTGGGAGATGCCAGCAAGGCTGATGTCCTTCTGCAGAAGATGTGACATGAAGCCAAGGGGCCTCTCTGAGGAAGCCAAAGCAATGGGGACCTGGCCGGGATCTGCCGGAGCCTCTGGAGCTGCAGGGGGCTCGGATACTGACACTTCCAGATTGGTGTTTGTGCTGAGCAGCCAGAAAAATCATGACATTTCAGAATTTGCCAGTTAATGGATTTTTTTTTTTTTTTAAAGTCAGTAACAGTGAAATCCATTATTTCAATTTCTGTTGATCTCCAGCTCTACAGTTTATCACATAAAGCAAAGCTTGGGTTTGGAACGAAAATGTCACATACTTGTTCCATCACCTTTTCCAAAATGAAATTCCATCCAAATTAACACAGGGCATTTCATTGCCCAGCTGAAATGTCCTCTGTGCTCCAGCTGAAGCCACTCTGACCCAGCAATCTGGAGCAACAAGCCCCAGTCCGGGGGATCTGGGGCAGGAAGTGGCTGGGAGAGAAGACTTCATTCAAGGCTTAATATTACAACTATTTCTCATTTCTTAGAAGCCCTGGATCATATTTTATCCTAAAGCTTATTAAAAAAACCCATAACCAAACTGGATTGTGCATATTCCCCTGGCACCTGAAGCCCCTTTGCCAGGGGATCCTGCCGAGAGCCGGCTGGGCAGCGGGGCAGTGCCAGCTGATGTGGCAGGGCAGGAAAAGCACACCCACGTGTCCTTTCACACTCAAACCCAAACACAGCTGGGCCATCCAGCAGGTCTTATTTTGGGTCCATCAGCCCAGAGCCAGGGATGGAAGGAGTCCTGGCGCTGCTGGGTTTCTCCCTGCTCAGCTTCAGGCTGGTGGCATCTCTGGTGCTGGGGCCAGGGAGCCTTGAGTGCTCCAGGACTGGCCGGCCAGGAGCAGGGAGAGCTTTCTAGGAAAGCAATCGCTGTGGGAAGGCAGCCAGGACTGGAGCAGCGGCCATTGCACGTGCCAAGCACCGGGCAGAGCATCCACGGGATGACATGCTCCTCTGCAGGGCATCTCCACAGCCTGGAAACGCTCCTGCTGCTCCGGCTGNTCCTGCTGCTCCGGCTGGCTGCATGGAGCGATCGTGGGCACTGTGGGGGTGTCTGGGGACCCTCGACCCGGGACATCCTGTGCCATCCATCCTGCCACCATGCCCGGGGTGCACAAGGAAGGGTGGGCAGAGGTGCTGGCAATGCAAGGGCATCGCCGGGGGGGGGACTGTACCCGACTCATCATCCTTGGTAAAACCCCTCCCTCAGCTCCATCACTTCCAGCCCTCTCTGCCAGTAACAGAATTGCTGCTTTCTGATTTTGTTTGGATGAGAAATTAAATATTTCTAACATATTTTATATGTTTTCTATATATTCCTAAAGAAAGTTTTCTTTTATAGATATGTTATATAATATATATTATATATAATGATTTTTTATATTATATATATATTCTTCTTTGGTACAGAAATATCTCTTAGAAACCCCAGAGTGCACAAATCTTCACACAAACCTTGGTCAAGCTGGAAACAGGCAGGGCAAAGCAATTAAAGTCTGTGATAGAAATCAGCAGGCAGACAGACTTGCTCTAATCCATCACCCCTAACCGAGCCCTGTGGTTAATTCCCTGAAGAAAGATGAAGTCCTACTCCCAGTTCTGAGAACATCCCTGTTTATACTGGGGCAAGGCTCTTCACCCGAAGCCCAGTATTTCTTTTCTTCCAGTTCAGAGAGGATTATTTGAGGCTGCTTATTCACAGCCTTGGTTTCTAGTCTTTCATATAAAATGTCAGTTACCCACTCACCTTAATAGAAGAGATTCAAGATTTGTCTTATATATATCAACCACTATTTAGGGGAAATTAGCATTCCACTACCGTGCATGAAACACCATAATTAAGTCTGAATTTGTAAGGGGATGCTGAGGTGTGGTACAGACATGAGACATGAGTGTGTTTTGGACACCCCCTCTGGAGCTGGACGTGGCCTGGGAAGCGGGAGGGCTGATGGCAACCCCCAGACTCCTCCATCACGTCCCATCCCTGTGTCCCCACAGACCTCCCAGTGACCCGATCACATTCTCCCTGATTTAGCCTGGAGCTGTCACTCCATAGGAAAACTCCCCCACCTTCTGCAGCTCAACTCTGGCTGACCTCAGGAACAGTCGGAGAAGAGCCTGGCGGTCCTTCCTCAGGGGACAATCGCTGTCCAGGTGTTGGTGGCATCACCCAGCCTGGTCCCCAGGCATTAGCTGCAGCTCCCAGGGTGACTCTGCCAGGGCAGATGCCTTGCTTGCCACTTGCTATCACCTTTTCAATCACCTCCACTGCAAGCCCTAACAAGTACTATCAGCAGTCGAGATGCAAGGAGGATTAGATTTCAAAAGAAAGAGTGTTGGGAAATTTCTTGCAGGAAATGGACATGTGAGTGACCCTGCAGCTTTAGATGCAGTGATGCTGCAAGGCCTTTAAGACTGCAGGGAAAAGCTACTTTTAAGAAGCCTCCTTGGAGACCAACAGGGAGAAGAATGTAAACTTAGAGAAGCTGCAGCAGAAGGTTGAAAAACAACGGCCATGGAGAGAGATCACGAGGACTTTATTTTACACCAATAGAGTTGTGTGTTATTCACATTAACCAGTCACAGGGTGGTTTGCAGTGTGTGTGCAGTGTGTGAGCTCTCTGGGTTATTTAAGGGGTGTTTTCACAACAATAAACGGCATTACCTTGATCATATTGGTCTGTTCGTAGTGTCCGCGAGTTCCCCTCGCAATAAAAGAGGTATTCAATGTGAATCTGTACCCAAAAACACCAGTTTTTCCGGCACAGTCATTCTGCAAACTCTGAGCACCCCACACTGGGTGCAGCCCTACACTGGCGCCCAAGCATCCTTTGGCTCATGTGGTTTAGCGAGCTCAGCTTGGCTTGACGAGGCTTTTGGGGTGTTTAATCAGCCCCCATCACCCGTCGCTGCCCGCGGAGGGGCCCCACTGGCAGCCGCGCTGGCGTCATTGTTGGTTTTTGTTTTACAGGGGTAATAGAGCCTACCCACATCCTCCCAGCCCTGGCCCACCCCGGCTCCCACCCACACACGCTGCCATTAATGGGTTTACTTTGCCGTGCCTGGCAGGTAGCGGCCTCCCAAAGGCCGTGTCCCTTTGTCATCCCAAGGCGGCAGCTGCAGGGCGGGCGGGTGGCAGGTGGCAGCGCCGTGTCCCCTGCCACGGGGTGCGATGCCTTTGCGAGCAGTGTGTCCCGGAGGGATGGATTCGGGCTTCCCATCTCCACTCCCAGCCCTGATGCACCTCCAGCCCCATCGGCTCCCCACGTGCCTCTCTCCCCTTCCATGGCAGGTTGGAAAAATCACCAAGAATCTGCTGCAGGGAGTTGAAAACCCAAGGCAGGAGCCAGCGGAGCACCAGGATGGGCACATGGGGAGCTTGGCCCCCACGCTGCCACACCGACCCCAAACCCTCGGCGAGCGGGCAGGTGGGACAAGGACACCCACGGCCAGAGGAGGGATCAGGAGGGGATGAGCACCACAGGGCTGTCCCCAGCTGGAGGAAGAGGATGGAAGCACTGTACCAGGGATGAAGGTGCCTTAGGAGCAGAGGGCAGAAATGAAATCGAACAGTGGGTGATGGTAAAGTGGTGAGCTGCAAAACGCACTGAAAATTCCTTCTGCTTCAGACATCTGCAAAAAATATCCCATTAGAACCAAAATCGGGCTCCTACCCCAGCCTCCACTCATTCCCTATTTACTGAGATCCCAAACACTTCCACGGTGTCAGTGGACTTTTGCTTTGTGTCTGTGTGGGCACATTGCTGCAAAATGATAAAAAATGTTTAAAAGAACCCGTAGCAAACACCAGAAAAGCGCTGGCTGCTCACATGAGGATGGGGTTGGCCATGAGATGGCTTCACGGAGGAGCAGCAGAATCCAGGGGTGTGATGTGAGCCCCCACCTCCTGGCTGTGCTCTTGACAGGAGCTTTGGTTGCAATTTGCAAGGCGATCGCTCCTTAGAAAAATGATGGGATTTACCCCACAGGTGCAGGCCTGGCTGGAAATGGAGCGCAGCTGCCTGGCTGCTGGCGATGCTGCCACCCAAGGTGACAGCCCTTCTGCCTGCCCAGAGCCCCTCTGGACAAGGGACCCCTCCGAGCACCCCCAAATCCTCCATCCTCAGCCCATCTGCTCCTTGAATCCCCGCTCCCGGCTGCGACGTCGGGGTGGCTCCCACTCCTCATTAGAGGTCACAGCCCCCGAGCAAAGATTAATCTGGCACTTGTGCGAATTTATCTGCTTGAAAAGAGAGGGACCGGCTCTGACCTCGCAGTCTGGAGACTGGTGGGGAGTTTACTGTCCCCGGAGCTGTCAAGCCAATTCCCTGCAGTACCAAGCTGTTGTTCTTGGCATCTGTTAGGCAGAAAGACTGTGAAACACCCCAAATATCTGTTTGTTTTAAAAGGTAAATATTAATTTCAGGATGCTGTTTGCACAAGCAGACTCTCCGAGCTCGAACTCATTGCCTTTTGCCAGTGTCACATGGTATTATTGTGTATTTAACATTTATTTAACTCTACTTGGTCCTGCTCGTGCCAGATGGCAAACAGCCTGCACGGCCAGGCAGGGCTTAGCTCGGTGCTGCTCTGAGCATGACAAGGGGGTGGGTTGAGACTGAAAAATTAAAAGTTTGAGCAGTTTTGTGGCTGCACGTTCCTGAATGGCACTAAAACACACTGTGGCTCTGATGTCTCTGAGTGGTGACCCTTCCTCCAGGAGCGTGGCAGAATTCAAAAACAAAACAACCAGGGAATCATCCTCTGACAAGTCCAAACCAGTGCAAAGGCTGGGATTTCCTCAGCCCTGGCCTGGCCTCGGAGTCTGATCACCTCAGCCTGATCCTGCCTGGCGCTGAGCTCCCTCGCTGCTCCATAGGGAGCAGGTCTGTGGATCCCAGCAGAGTCGTCCCTGCCAAGCCATCAGTTTGTATGCGCTGGGTGGGAAACCCAGAGCTGAAACCCTGAGCTGCACAAGTTGGGGGGGCCTGGAGCAGGTGACATGGCAGAGGACCCTCTCACTGGCTCCTGAGATCCTGAACAGTTCATCTCAGTGAAGAGCTGAGAGATCTTGCAAAGTGATGCACAGCCCTGGCGGCTGAATGCTCACAAGTCACTTTTCTCTCCCTCCTGATATTTACTCTCCCAGCACAGGACAGTTTTGGGGTAATGCAGCACCGTCGGTGTCACCGCTTTCTCAAACAATAAAGAAATGCAGCCAGATGGCCCCTGGAAAACAAATATGGCATTTAAGACACTATCACCCTCTTTATGGCTGCAGCAGACACCCATCAGCTTGAACATACAAATGAAGAAGATCTGAGATAGTTTCAGGAACAGCATGACAGCTTCTAAGCTGGGCTGGACACTCTCATGCTCAAATATTCATGTTTGCAGAAAGGGGCCTGAGTGATAAACAGTCCCCGGATTTTATCACAGAATTATTGGCTGTTTGGACTTGATCGCTGCTGTGTGCTCTGCTTCCCACCTGCTGAGCAGGTCTCATCCCACCCTCCTCTCCTCCAGCAGTTCCAGCTCAATGGGATCCCACCCTCCTCCCCCTGGACACGCCTGCCTCTCTGGGCAATGCTGACCACTCACAGCGTGCCAGGAGAAACACTGACCAGCCACCAGCACTGACATTGGGAAACCACCGAGCTCCAGACCTCCCTTCTGGCACCATCTGCCTCCCTCTCCTCTAACTCAGTTCTCACCCGTGTTACTGATGCTTGTACTAAACTTTGCATTTTGCCTTGTTTAGGAAACTGGTTCCCAGTGAAAAAAGCAGGCAGGTTACTCTGCCATGACCTGCCCCATGAGATAAAACCCTTTATCTCACTTCCCACTCATTTTTATGACAGTAATTACTCTTTTTTCAGCATTTTTAGACCTACACATGCCTGTGAGGTGAGTGATTCCTAAATAACGTTCCCTCTTGCTCTTGTGTTCACTGTTCTTTGATCAAACCCTTTAATCTCTTGCCACCAGATTTGCCTTCCCTGTAGAGGAAGTGGGAGGACTGGGCTGGTGTGGGACCTGGGAGGGGGCAGAAAATGGCTGAGGAAGAGGCAGGGGAAGGCTGTGGGGAGCAAGAACAGGCACACGACTTTGCCTGAGTGAGCTTTTTCCAACCCAGGGCTGTGGTCATTATCTGAGACCTTCCCTTTCTCCAGCTCAGCATCCTGCTCTCCATTTCCAATGCTGGTCTCAGGTACCAGCTGCAGGGACAGAGCACCTCAGACCTGCTGGTGACCCACCTTGCTCCATACCCTGTTGTGCAGGGCCCCTCTTGAGGAGGGGACTCACACAAACCCACACTTCGGAGGAGCAGGACCAGGGTTGCAAAGAAAGTCCTGCTTCCAGAGATGGAGCTTCCCACCTGCAGCCACCTCTGCCATGTTGGTTTTATTCAGAGGGGGCTCCAGACCTTGAGGTTTCATAGAATCATAGAAGGTTTGGCTTGGAAGGGACCAACCCTCTGTCACGGGCAAGGACACCTTCCACTAGCCCAGGCTGCCCCAAGCCCTGCCCAAGGGATGGGGCAGCCACAGCTTCTCTGGGCACCCTGTGCCAGGGCCTGCGCACCCTCCCAGGGAAGAATTCCTTCGCAATATCCAATCTAAACCTACCCTATCAGTTTGAAACTATCTCCCCTTGTCCTGTCACTCCAGGCCCTTGTAAAACATCCCTCTCTATCTTCCTTTTCAGTTCCCTTCAGGTACAGGAAAGCCACAATTAGGTCACCCCGAAGCCTTTCTTCTCCAGGCTGAACAATCTCAATTCTCTCAGCCTTTCCTTATAGGAGAGATGCTCTATTCCTCTAATCATCTTTGTGGCCTCCTCTAGATTCACTCCACCAGGTCTCTGTCCTTGCTGTGCATCCCGCTTCCTTTGGCAGCACCTTTGCAGGAGCTGAAGGAGCACAGAAGGGGACCAGACTCAGAATGGTGCTTCACATCAGGGCTTGGGTACAGCAAACAGAAGTGCAAAAAGCATCCTCAGAGCACAGCTCGCTCAGCATGGCACAGGCTGAGGTGTGGGATGCCAGCAAGTAATCAGAGCAGACGCCAAGTACCTGCTTGGACATCAAGCACTGCTCCCCTGTGCACCAAATAGAGAAGAATTCCATGGAAAAACAGTCCGTGACTCGACTGTCTGATATCCAATTAAACGTGCTAAAGATGGTGGGAGTATGTCTTGACTCGTGGAGGGCATGTATTAGTATTTTTGTGGTTTACTGGCCATAGATTTATAACATGTATAGTGGCTGTGTATTTATAGTCCTAAAAATGCTGTTTGCAAAACTGTGGATGCTCAGTTGGGTGTGATACATGTATATAAATACTTAAACACGCATATATATATACCTCCCCAGCATGTGTGTCCCCACATACTGCACTGGGCTGACAAGTCTCTTTCATGTCCCAAATACATTATGTTTAAATGAGAAAATGGGTCGCAAATAAAGTCCATATGCCTGTAGAGTTCCTTCTCTGATACACAAGCCTATTTCAAGGACGTACAGAAGCATCAGCTGAGTGAACAGGTGTTGCTCGGTTGGACACAGCACAGAAATCCATACTCATAAAGCCTGGGTGGGTTTTTTTCTCTTGGAGCAAATAAACCCTGCTCTGTGTACTAATGTACCAGCAGAGCAAAAATTGCATCTGATGCCGCCTTCATTTGAGAGCTGTCGATGTTTCCCAACCTCTACTTCAGCTCCAAAAGGCATGAGACAAGCTCAGCTTGCTGTATGGCTAAAATCTGGGGAGCTGGAGGTGGGGAAGGGATGATCCCCACAGGGCAGGCTATGGCAGGGCGTGTCCCAGGGTGACAAGGTCCCCCTGCTCCCAGACCACCAGGATCTGGGGCTCAGCCTTCCTACAGGACCATGCCCACGTCCCTGGCCCCAAATCTGAGAAACCTTTGCTCATCCCTCTCCCTCTCCCTACAAGACACTTGCTGGAGGAGCAGCAGAACAGCCACATTTAAAACATGAGGTTGCTTTGTGAGGAAGTCACATAAACCTGTGGAAACGTCCCCAAAACTGCTGTCTGGAGCAGCTGCACCTTTCATTGGCATTGAGGCCTGCAAGATCAAGCCCTATGTGCACCTTTTCCTGGTATTCTGTGGGTATTATTGAGACAATCCTCTCTTCTTTGGGGTTTCCCTCTGCAGCTGTTCCATCTTTAGAAGCCAAGCAGCAATGCAGACCCTGTAACAGAGCTGCTCTGTGCCACCCATGCTTCGCCTTGGGTAACATCAGAGCTGCTGAACAGAAAGGGAGATGAAAAAATACATTTGCTCCTCCTTCAGAGCTTTCTCCGGGACATCCCAGCGCTCTGCTTTGCTGTCCCAGCCCTCATCCCCCTCTTCTCATTCCAAGCAGTGGGATTTACAGCAGGGCATGTCCCCCAAGGCTGTGGTGCTCTGGAGGGACAGGACATGAAGTGGGGCAGCAACAGCCCCACACCACCATCACGGCAGTCCCCACCTCCTCCTCTGCACTCAGGCACCCAGAGAGCTCCAGGTGAGCCTCAGGGAGATGCCAGGCTGTGGCTGAGAAGCACGTCCAGGTGGCTTCGGAAGCCGCTCCCACCGCACTGAGCTCTGATGGAGCTCAGCCTGCCACTCCTCAAGGCATTTCACAGGCTCTGAGGACCAGCTCAATTAAACCAAAGCCCTTATCAGCAGCTCACACAATGGCCCTTTCTGCTCCACCAGCGTGGATTTGGGCACAGCGAGAGTGCAGAAGATGATGAAATGAAGTGGTGGTAAGCACAAGCCTGAGCCAAGCTGCAACCACCACGGCGGGAGATAAGAGCGGCCCAGGGAAGGACTGGTGCCTTGCAAGGAGAGGAGGCAAAAACACAAAGGTGAAATGAGGACAATGGGACAAGATGGATGGTCCCGTCGTTTTAGTGCAAATTTGGATCTGCTCCACCCTGGGACATCTGGGCCCAGGAGATGTCTATCCTTGGCCAGCAAACTCAAACACAGCCGGTGGCTCGCCGAGCATCTACAGTGAAGCACTGCCAAGCCGCAGTGCTGGGCGTTCCACAGGCTGCTCCCCAGCAACCACCAGCCCAGCACTGGCGCAGGTCAAACCCAGTTTGCTGGGAGCACGGTCCTACTGGGAAACAGCAGCCCTGACCCGTGTGCCCTATTTTCCCCGAGTAGGACTCACAGCTCTCACTGTCTTTATTATAGAGGCACCGACTTGAGGGGGTGGATGGTGCCTCAGGGCAGCCTGTTTGGATCTTCTGCCCCATTCCAATCATAGAATCATAGAGTGGATTGGGTTGGAAAAGACCTCAGAGATCATCAAGCCCAACTCTTGGTCCAACTCCAGTCCCTTTACTAGATTATGGCACTCAGTGCCACGTCCAATCTCAGTTTAAAAACCTCCAGGGACGGTGAATCCACCCCGTCTCTGGGCAGGCCATTCCAATGCCTGATCACTCTCTCTGTAAACAATTTTTTTCTAATNGGACCCGCTCCAGCCCCTCAATGTCCATCCTGAACTGAGGGGCCCAGAACTGAACACAACACTCCAGGTGTGGCCTCGCCAATGCAGAGTCCAGTGGAAGGATCACTGCCCTGCTCCTGCTGGCCATGCTATTTTTGATCCAGGCCAGGAGACCATTGGCCTTCTTGGCCACCTGGGCACACTGTTGGCTCATGTTCAGCTTCCTGTCAATTGGTACCCCCAGGTCCCTTTGTGCCTGGCTGCTCTCCAGCCACTCTGTCCCCAGCCTGTAGCGCTCCATGGGGTTGTTGTGGCCAAAGGGCAGGACCCAGCACTTGGCCTTATTGAACTTCATCCCACTGGAATCAGCCCATCTCTCCAATCTATCCAGATCCCTCTGCAGAGCCCTCCTGCCCTCCAGCTCTCCTTCACTCTGCCAAAAGATGGCAGGGCAGCAAGAGCCACACTGGTACCAGCATGACTTGCTAACTGGTGGGAGACTGGGTCCTGGCTCCGTTTCCAGGACCACATATAAATTATATTGCTGGGAAGAGAAACAATGACTATAATTCAACTTGCAGGCATGTCTTTCTCCCACAGCTCCTTCCAAGTGTTTCGGGACATCCCTGCCCGAGCTGGCCTATTTACAGTATCCCTTGGGAACCTACCACGGCAAATCCCTCCAGGATGGGAGCAAGGCTGTGCTTGGTTTTCAGATGAGGAAAAGGTTCTTCTCCCAGAGCGTGGTGGGCACTGACCAGGCTCCCCAGGGCAGTGGGCACAGCCCCAAGGCTGCCAGAGCTCCAGGAGCCTTTGGACAACGGGACAGGGACAGGGTGGGATTGTTGGGGTGTCTGTGCAGGGCCAGGAGTTGGACTGGATGATCTCTTCCAGCTCAGGATTTTCCATTATTCTGTGATGCTACAGCCTTGACAAACCCCAGGTAGGACCCTCAGGCTCTCAGTGAAGCTCTCATGATCCCAAACTCTGGCATTTCTGGGCTTTAAGGCACCTACCAGAGACAAATGCACTAAAAGCTTAAATTCGTTGGAATGAAACCACATCAGCTCTGACGCAGATATTTGGCTGTGGCAGGACTCGCTGGGACCTTTTGTGGACATGGTGTAGCGGTGGGCTTGGAATGTGGGAAGTGTCAGGAGGGAACAACTTTGGTTACAATTACCTGTGGCCCCGGGGCTGGGCTGCAGACAAACGTATTTGTCCCCAAGTACTGGAACACCTCTGGGGAGAGTGGTGTACAGGTATTGTAACACCTTAGGGGTGTACAGGTGTTGTAACACCTTTGGGGGTGTGTGCAGGTATTGTAACACCCTTGGGGAGGGGGGTGTACAGGTATTGTAATGCCTTTGGGGGGTTGTACAGGTATTGTAACACCTTTGGGGGCTATTATAACACCTTTGACAGGGGCACAGGTATTGTAACACTTTTGGGGGGGCTCTACAGGTATTGTAGCACCTTTGGAGGGGTGTACAGGTATTGTGACACCTTTGGGGAGTGTACAGGTATTGTTACACCTTTGAGGGGCTATTGTAGCACCTTTGACAGGGGCACAGGTATTGTAACACCTTGGGGGGAGTGTACAGGTATTGTAACGCCAAAGGTTTTGTTACACCTTTGAGAGCTATTGTAACACCTTTGGGGGGTGTGCACAGGTATTGTAACACCTTGGGGGGGTGTACAGGTATTGTGGCACCTTTGAGGGG
>VWZG01009470.1:642237-678225 GCA_013396735.1 Grallaria varia | reverse complement strand
GGGGGGCAGCGGCGGGCCGGGAGGGGCGGGCTGAGCCCCCCCGAGCGGGGAGGGACCCCCGGCTGTGTGTGCGGAAATCCGCGATCGTAGCCTTGGCCGGTGCGCAGTTCTGAGGCTGTGCGGGCTGGGGGCGGCCCCTGAGCCCCCCAGGGCAGCCCCAGCCCAGCAGAGGGGTTTGTGCTGGGTTTCCAGGCTGGGTTCCCAGTGCTGGGTTTCCAGGCTGGATTTCCAGGCTGGGTTCCCAGTGCTGGGTTTCCAGGCTGGAGGGGGTCGGGCCCCGAGCAGGGCTCGGCATCGCCCCGGTGGGGCCAAGGGGGTCCGCTCCCTCCTGGCACTGCCCGCCGTCCAGGCCCGCCGCTGAAACGTGCCCAGAAATGCCACGGTGGGTCAAATACCCGCGGCAGAGCTGAGCAGGGAGTGTTCTCACTCCTGCAAACTAGAGGCAGGGCACCCGCGTGTGTGTGTGTGAGCCCTGTGTGTGTGAACCCTCTGTGTGTGTGAGTCCCCTCTGTGTGTGTGTCCTGTGTGTGTGTGAGTCCCCTGTGTGTGAACCCTGTGTGTGTGTGAACCCTGTGTGTGTGAGTCCCCTGTGTGTGTGTCCTGTGTGTGTGTGTGTGAGTCGCCTGTGTGTGTGTGTCCTGTGTGTGTGTGAGTCCCCTGTGTGTGAACCCTCAGTGTGTGTGAGTCCCGTGTGTGTGTGTGTGAGTCCCGTGTGTGTGTGTGTGAGTCCCGTGTGTGTGTGTCCCGTGTGTGTGTGTGAGTCCAGTGTGCGTGTCCTGTGTGTGTGTGAACCCTCTGTGTTTGTGTGAGTCCTGTGTGTGTGTGTGTCCTGTGTGTATGTGAGTCCTCTGTGTGTGTAAGTCCTCTGTGTGTGTGTGAACCCTCTGTGTGCGTGTGAACCCTCTGCGTGCGTGAGTCGAGTGCGTGTGAATCCTGTGTGCGTGAGTTGAGTCCTGTGTGTGTCTGAGTCCTGTGTGTGTGTGAGTCCTCTGTGTGTATGAACCCTGTGTGTGTATGTGAGTCCTGTGTGTGTGTGTCCTCTGTGTGTGTGAGCCCTGTGTATGTGACCCCTGTGTGTGTGAACTGTGTGTATGTGAACCCTGTGCACACAAATCTTGTCCCTTGCAGCATCCTCTCCTGCTCAAAGCAGGGAAGTTTTATATCCCCAGCTGCATTTTCCTTTATTTCCCAAAGCAGGGGGTTTGTTGCCAGATTTGCACTCTCTGAGGGCCACGAGGTGGGCAGGAGAGCGTGGTGCTGCTGCCAAGGGGCACAGTACATGGCCGGCCTCTGCCTCTTGCCATATCAGTTTCCTGGGCGTTGTTCTCATCCCTGCCTGTTTATACCCAGCTTGGAATGAAGAGTGGGATGTCCGGGATGAGGAGCGAGGTGCTGGACAGAGCCCTGGTGTCCGTGGGTAGTGGATGTCCAGGCTGTCAGCCCGTATGGGCCATTTATGTACAGGCTGGATCACAGCCTTGAGATGACTCTGTGGATAAGTCATAGTCTAGGGAATGAAAAAAAGCAGTTAAAAGCACATCCTAAACCTCAGGAAATGAGGGAATTTTAAAACAAAGTGTGCTTGCTCATAGGGAAGCAATGTAAAGATAGATGCTAATGTGGAAACCACCCTGGAAGCTGCATTCTTGATGTGGAGAAGGAATTACCAAGTGACAGAAGTTGCAGAGGGTGGTTTTATACTTTATTGTGGAGATGCTCCGGGTGAGGTTGTGACCCCTTAAGGCAGTGACAATATCAGTCTGTCAGGGCATGTGGACTTGGGGTGAGAGGAGGGCACAGTGGTGGGCAAGCTGTGCCACGTCCTCATGGGTTCGGAGGGCCCTGGTCCCCAACCTCAGTGCTGGGGAGGGCTCTTCGTTT
This sequence comes from Grallaria varia, assembly GCA_013396735.1. Taxonomy (NCBI): domain Eukaryota; kingdom Metazoa; phylum Chordata; class Aves; order Passeriformes; family Formicariidae; genus Grallaria; species Grallaria varia. The sequence goes on along the minus strand of VWZG01009470.1, from coordinate 676,344 downwards.
TGTCAGCCTTGAGGAAAAGGCCCCACAGAAGGAGCTCGTGTGAGATGATCTGCTTTAGCCAGGCTGTCCAAAGTCAGCCCTCGGTGCCACATCTCCTTTCTCCAGGCTCCCTTTGAAGTCACGTCTGAGAAACAGGCGCTTCTGAGGCTGATTTCCTCTCTCCAGTCTTGGACCCCTCTCTTTGCATGAGGCAAATGACTCACTGGAGGTGCCTGGGCTCTTTCATTGACTGCAAGGGGATTGCAGGAGCTGCCTTAGGCTTTGGCTTTGGCAGCGTGGAGTTAGATGAAAGAATTCCCCCCCAGCGTGTCTGCTCACAGTGCATCTCAATGGTATCTCAATGGTGTGTGCAGAGTCTGCTCAGATTGCCTGTTTCTCTTACACTGAGCACAGGGAGGAGAGACAGACCTTTGAAATCCTGCTAAAAATAATTGAAGCTGAGGGAGACAGGGGTCTTGTCCCTCAATCATAGCTTCAGGGTGGGTGTGTCAAGCCACTTCCTCTCTCAGCTGTGACTTTCTGCAACACTGGGCAAGTTGTTTGAATCTTTCATTGGATTGTGGCAGGAACGTATGGATGTATATGTGGCTGCTCAGTTTTGCAATCTGATATTGGGAAGAAATCCTTCCCTGAAAGGGTGGGCAGGCCCTGGCACGGGTTTCCAGGGAAGCTGTGGCTGCCCCATCCCTGTCCAAGGCCAGGTTGGACGGGGCTTGGAGCAACCTGGGCCACTGGAAGGTGTCCCTGCCAGCTGTTGGACAGGCTGAATGCTGGCACAAGACATCACGTAGTTCTTGGGCCTGGTGTCTGCCTAAGAACACTGTTGGGTTTTATGTTTGGTCTCAAGAAAGTGAATAATGAGCTGTAGACTCCTAACTTTTATAAATACAAAATAACTGCATTGCCTTGGTTGTCAGCCCCGTGATTTCTGCTGTATTACAAATACACATCCTGGCAATGCCAGGAGGTTTTTGGCTTCTTTGGATGTGTGTTACGGAGAAGTGGATCAGTGCTCAGTGTGAAACTAATGATGGGGAAAGAAAGAAGAAATGTAGCACTGCTTCTAAACTTTGATATGTTCCATATTAGTTGAAGGCAGATACCGACTCTCATGAATATGCTTTTCTTATGTGGGTATTTCCAATGGGCAAAAATTAAAATAGATCATTCAGACCCTCAGTATATGCTGTAAAATAAAAGGCTTAAGATGTTACTCTTCCTTTGTGCCAGTGTTCAGGAAAGTGAAATAAATTGACTTTTTAAAGCAGTCAGAGAAAAGAAAAAAGAGTTTAGCAACCTGCAGCTTCTCTAAGGATAGAAAAGAGTTTGTACTTCAGGTAGAGCTCCTGGAGTTGACTCTGTTAAAAGCAGGACTGGAGTGGAATAGTGAGCTGAGTGCTTTCCATCAGCCAGAGCTGCCAAGGAGTCAGAGCCACCTCGAGAGGCTGCCATAAACCCATGGGGAGGGAGGAGAACTGCTCGGGTTTCCTTTTTGCTGGCAAGGATCAGAGGTAAACCCTTCCCCTTCAAAAGAAGGAGGTGGCTGTAAAACAAAGGTGAGAAGTGAATCCATCTCTCCCACTGATGTAGAAAGTCCCAGAGGAAGGGTTCCCACACAGACAGGCAGTTTACCTGAAACTCTTCCAGCCTGAAACCCACCTTCCTGAGGGCATTTGTGCAGCCTGTGCCATAAAACTGCTCCTGTGTCCCTGTCACCTTCCCATCTCTCCCTGCCACGTCCCACATGTTTGATTCAGCTACAAAGTTGTCCTGGACATCATTTTGGCTGTATTTGTGCACTCCAGGTTAATCAACCCTAACTTTAGAGCTCAGCTAAAATGTCCCTTACTCAATGTCATGTTTTTCTAGGGAGAGCAGCACTAAATCCTACAGGTAGTAACTTTTCTGGCAATTGGACTTTGAGGTCAAAATCCGCACGTATGTTTTCCTCAAAAATGTGCTTTTACTGTCTTGGTATAATTTAAAGGATCAGCCTGTTTGTACAGAGTTTTTCTCCAGTGTAGATTTATGTTGGTATTTAAGATAGTTGTTGCTAATAGCCCTCAGCCTTGGGTTGCAAGGGTATTTTCAGAAGATAAATAGCCTGCTCCTGGCTTGACTTCAGGTCCATAGGTGACACTTTGAAGCTTGTTGAAAAGTATTTAAAAAATATTAGAGAATTCTCTCATTACAGGTATGGGTTTGAGTGGAAAATACAGCATTAGCCCTTTTTTTTTTTTTGATGTGGAAATAAAATATTCAGACAAGTACTTAGTGAATGCTTGCAGACTTTTCTCCAAGTGGACTTGACAGGCACACCAACTTGTTCACTTCAGTGTCAGCTTCTTCCTGGTAATCTGTATTTTTTTTAATCCTCGTGATCTCTTGGGAGTTGGTCTCTCACTTCCTAAGAGCGCACCTGGTTGCTGTAGCAGGAAGTTCCTCCCAATATATCACCTGGAACGCTCCCACCTGGCTTTTGTGTGCATTTTATCCCACCTTTTCTGGCAGGAGGCAACAGGAGGTAAGAGGAGAAGGACAGAAAGGAAAGAAAACAGGATGGCTGTATGTGGGGGTGGGCTGGTCTGGCCAAGGACTGGAGAGGGATGGTTGGGCACTGGTGGGACTGGGACAGCTTGGCAGCGCTGAGGAGCCGGTCCAGGGACCCTCCTTGGTGCCCACGTGGCCAGCAAAGCCTCTTCAGTCACCTTGGCAGGAGTTGGGAGCACATAAAGGGCCTGACAACTCACTACATCCCGGCTAGCTTTTGTTTGTTGGCCAACAAATATTTGCTTTATACGTCCAAGTTGGGCATCCCGCCTGCAGAGGAGCCTCTGCGGATCTGGCTGGAGGTGTTTGACCAAACGGAGGTGGAAGAGGAGCTGGAATGTGGGATAATGCAGCTGGACTCCATTTCTTTGTCTCAAGCTCTGTGGTCACGCACGGTCCTGGGTAGGCAGAACTCCTGCTTGTGTGCTCAGAGCACACTCTTAGGGCAGTGCTGGGGGCTGGAATATTTTGTGGCCGAGAGCAAGCATTTTCCTGGCTCTTAGCTAAGCAGAAAGTTAATTTAACACCTTTTGAAAGGCTGGGGATATCTCAGCCGGCGGCATTTCCAGGTGCGGATGAGATTAATTTGCTTATCTTAGGTGAGGGCAGGTAATTGCTTGTGCAGGGGAGGTGCCAGAGCTGGGAAGTTAAAACACAAAGAAGCCAAATGTTCCTCTGTCCCTCCCCCGTTGTGCAAACTCGTTGGCATTAAAACACTCCGTTTAGCAGAAATTCTGCAGGGGTTTCCCCCCCCTCCTCTTCCTCCTCCTCTTCATCCTCCTCCTCCTCTTCTTCCTCCTCCTCCTCTTCTTCCTCCTCCTCCTCTTCATCCTCCTCTTCCTCCTCCTCCTCCTCTTCTTCTTCCTCCTCCTCTTCTTCCTCCTCTTCCTCCTCCTCATCCTCCTCTTCCTCCATCACCTTTGGCGGGGGCCAAGGGGTTACTGGTGAACTGTGACTGTAAAGCACCAAACTCTGGGGGGAGATGAAGAAAACCCCTCCGAAACTTTTGCGTCCGTGGGTCGGTGATGGGGTTTATCCTCTGACATCACGAGGATCTCTGACATTTCTAGTTTAGAAACAATAACTCGCCTTATCCGTCGTCATGTTTTTCTAATTAACGACAAAGCTTGGTAAATATTTTTTAAATGATTGAATTTCCCAAGTATGGAAAACACATGTCAGGAGTCAGCCTGGCTGCGTCCAATGTGCCTTTTCCCATCGTGTCCCTTGGAGCACGCGAGTGCAAATGCAGATTTAGAGCTCCGGGTGACAGGTTTATCTGGGATGATTGGCAAGGATTTATAAACCAGGAGGGGATTTACTTTGCTCTCCCTCCCTCCTCTTCCCCCTTTCCCTCCCCACGCCGCCTCCCCGACCCCCGTCTCAGAAATAGGAAATTGGGATCACATTAAACCCTAATTGGTTTGGCTCCAGCGCTAGTTCGGTGGCTGCCAAATAGTTAATTTATTGCGTGAGAGTTTGGCCATGTGTTGAGAGGCAAATTTGCTTGAAGCAAGGCATCTCTGTAAACTATACATCCAGTCCTGTGCCAGGTCCTGTTTCCAGCAGCTCCGGAGTGGGGTGCAGGAGGTTCTTTCCATGCCCATCCCAACAGGACAGCAAGGGGCGACCCCGCCGTGGGGCTGCTGCTCCTCCGTCCCCACTGCCCTGCCAAAACACTCCCAGGAATTGTTGCCCAAAAGAGCTTGAAGTGGTTTTAGCTGGACTTGGCGATAGACATTTGGAAACTGCCAGCTAGATAAGACGTGGGAGGCTCTCGGGAGAATAAATGCATCTGTTTGGGAGACAGCAGCAGGCCTGGGCTGTCACTGCGGACCGGGGCCAGGCGGGGAGTGCCCAGGGGTGGCAGGATGGCTTTTCTTGGGTTGTGTGAGGTGGGGCACATGGGAAGCAGGTATGTCTGCCTGGCTGCCCAGGGCCCCACACGAGCACTCCTTGCTCCTGCCCCTCTCCATGAGGCCACTCGGGCCGGTGGCTGTCGGACATCCCAGATTTCTCATCGCTTGCTGTTGGACTGGAGGTATCTCTCTGGTTGTGTTTGGCCCCTGTGAAGTTTTCTGGAAGTTGGCTTTCAGTAGAAGAGCTTGCATGGACTTGAAGGATGAGCAGCCTCTCGTAGACCATGTCTGCATTCACCAGCACTTGGAGCTGTTTGGGTTTAAGAGAATGCTGCAGCCAGAGTTAAAGACTCTCACTGTTAGCGCGTCTCCGGTTTGGAGTATGATTTGCAAGAGGTTGTGTAAGGAGTAAATCCACGGCTGTGGCATTTTCTTTCATTTCTCGCTGAGTTAAATAACAAACTTTGTGTAAGGGAGCTGCTTCCAGCTCCGAGGCAGCAGAATTATCACCGTCGTGCTCAGCGGAGCCCTTTCTGTGTCAGCTGCTATTTCCATTGTGAACTTGATACCTGAAGGCTCAATATTGTGACCCTTTAATTTTCAGCTGCTGAAATGTACCCTGCGAGCTGGCTAAAGGGGAAGAGCTCAGAGGGGAATTTGCAATAGTTATGCAGTGGGAGCAGTGTGTTTCTTTGGGTATTAATCTTAAGTGCTGAGTGTTTAGGAGAAATTGATAGGTAGTAGCAAGGCACATTTAGCAATACTTTTCCTTCTGTAGCTCTTGCTTCCTGGGATGTAATAAAATCCATTAAGTTCTATTTATGATCTGAGGCCCAGTATAGTAATAGTTTTATTTGGATAATTATGGCTGTTCTCCCAATAATGAGAATACTGAACATTTCCAGGCGTACTGCAATGTTTAGAGGGGTACAGGGTTGGCACAGCCAAATGTTTGCCACTGTTACTGAGGAGTCTGAGAGGCATCAGATCAAGGAAAAAACCCCTGGATTAAGCCAAGTCCCTTTGTAGGAAGGCAGCTCTTGCCCATGAGTGTCATGCTGGGCCATGCTGCCCTGGATTTGCCAGCCATAGAGGTGCAGCAAGGTTAGGCTGACAAAAGGGAGACAAATTGGGCAGGTATCAGAAGCAAACATGGTGGTATTGGGCAGGTATCAGAAGCAAACGTGGTGGTTTGTTTTGGAGAGCACCTTTTAATCCCCAGGTCTGAAGGCAGGTTCAACATCCATCAGGGAGCAGCCGCTCCCCACTTGTGTATCTCCTACCTCGTTTGAAATGCAGCCACTTCTGGGATGAGCTACTGTAATTACTTTAAAGTACATCATACTTCCACTGCTTTTGGCAGGAAGGAAGGAGGAATACTGTGCTCCATCGCCAGACAAAATAGAAATCAACAATTGGGATTTTTCTCCAAGAGCGGATCTATCTCCTCTGCCATTAAATCCGAGTTGGATGGAAGCCTTGTACCCATTTTGCTTTCACGGTGTGAGCGTGGCATTCTGCGGCACACAGCCCGTGTTCACACGGAGATTTAAAGCAGTGAGTTCCAGCCAGAAATTCTTTCTAGCACTTTGCTTTCCTTCTGCTGTTTGCTTCCTTCTTCACACTACAGATGCTGATGGATCACCTTCCGTGGTGAGTAACGATACACGCTGTACTTCACGTTGTGCTGCGAAAGTGTGTCATCTGACATCTTCAGGAACGTTGTTTCAGGGAGGCATTCCCACTCCTAAACCATCACAGGTCGGGAAGCACTAAAAACCTTTGAGCTTGGCTTGAGTTCACTTGTGTCACCGAAACACCTTCCTCCTGTTTGCACCTGGGCACGTTTCTGAGTGTGTGTCCGTGCTTGCGCCAAGGTTGGTTGTATGTACAAGCAGATGCATCCAGGTTTTTAGCTTCCTTTGTTCCCTGCTCCCTTCTCCTCCCTATTCATAGGTGGAAGTTATGTTAAATTTGACACCTTCATCGTGGAGCCATCCAATTCCCTGAACCAATTAGACTTTCCCTGTCTACAGCTCCCTGAAAAGAGGTTATGAAAGGATGAGAGGAAATTGGCTCAAGCTGTGCCAGGGAAGCTTCAGATTAGACATTACAAAGGGTATTTCACTGAAAGAGCTGTCAGGCCTTGGAAGAAGTTGCCCAGGGAGGTGGTGGAGTCACTCTCTCTAGAAGTGTTCAAGAGGCATCTGGACATGGCACTTGGGGATATGGTTATGGTGATGCTGAGTGGGCAGTTGGACTAAACGATCTCGAAGGTCTTTTCCAGCCTTGATAGTTCTTTGATTTTGTGGTGATTGGGTTTTTTTGTCAGAAGATCTGCTTAGAGATGGAGAGAAAATGCAGCAAACTTGAGGATGGTTTCCAGAAAAATATTGGGCAAATCTGTGGCAGCCTTGAAGCACACTGGTTTATCAGATCTGGGAGGGCATCCCCAGCACCTTCATTCACAGGTCTGGAGTGGTTCAGGGCTGTGGGGTGGAGAAGCACAGGGGCAGGAGCAGATCCTTGACCTGTCTCTGCTGTCCTCCGTGCCTCCCTCTCTTGGAAGCCAAGCCACCTCTCACCTGTGCAGTTGTACACAGAAAAGAGGATCAAGAATTTGGAGAAACAGGCACGTTCTCTGCTTGTAAACCTGACTGGGGATGTCAGAGGCAGGAAATCAACATCATACAAAATGGAATTTTGGATGGATCACCTGCATCCATTTCCTGCTGTTTGTTTACCCCTCTGCTGCAAACACCTGACTGCAGGTCACTGCCCTTGGTCCACCTGAGTTTCCACATTCCAGAATACCCTGGTGGTTTTTTTAACCCCAGGGGATATTTTTTTTCTGTGAATGCTTGGTCTTACCTCTTTATCTAGGTATGCTAAGCACCTGGAAGTTAATTTTATGGAATCTTCCTAGGAAGAGTCTTGGCCTTGCACTGCAGTACTTTGAGAATGTTCCCAGGCATTTGTCTGACCATTTTCTTCTTGAATATTCTCATTGAACAAACCCTTTTTTTTCCCCCCACTGTGTGGTGAGGGAAGATAAAACCTCTTTGTGCATGTGAATGGGTAAATAACGATCAGAGCACACAAACTGTTGAGCAGGAGATGTTTAGATGTTTCTTGATATGCCTGCTATGAGTTTAATTTAAATGTTAAGACTTCAGTCCCTGCAGCTACTGCATTCATCAGGTTTTATTTCCCATTTAATAATTACAGCAGTTTCCCTCGAGCCCTGTACCTCTAATTAGGAAAGCTAAGTTTGATATAAAGTTAATGGAATGAAATTTGTTGTATTTTTATGGTAAAACACACTCACAAAAAACCACTTGTAGACTTCATCACCACTCCTGAACATTGTTTACCACATCTCTTTGGTCCTCTGTCAGTGCTGAGGACTGTTGTGATGGTGTAAGGAAAGCTAAGCATCAAAAACTAGGATCTTGTGCATGCAGGAATTCTTGCCTTCAGTCTTACAGGTACCAAACAAGATAGTTTGGCTGGCATAGGATCTCTGCTTTTCCTTGTTCATCTTTCAATAAGAATTGCCTCAGTTTCCACAAGCGCTGCACTTTTACTGTCCTGCTGGTGCTCTTGATGGTCTAAGGTGGCCCAGGAAGCCCTGGAGAACCTGGTCCTGCTTCAGGTAGACTCCAGGCAGGTGTCACCAGTCACCATCCAGACTCTGAGAGCTCCTTTTGGTGAAAGCCAAGGTGAGGACAGCCAATGGACAGATCTCCGTGTGCACATGCAGCACACCAGGAGTCTAAATCTGTCACCAATGATCCCATCCAAATGGCTGTGCTGCTCCCAGCAGCAGCTCCGTGAATGGAGATGCACCTCTTCACACCTGTTCTATAACACAGAACCAAAATATTCAGGGCATCCAAATAGTTTACAGCCCGACAAACAAATTCTGGCAGTGGAAGCGTGAGTTTCCATCTCATTAAGCTGTTGGCAAAGCGCTGGTAATTCCAGTCACTGATACAGTGCAAGAATTATCCCTCAACATGACTGGCTATGTCAGGTCAGAGCATCACTGTTCTTTCTCAGCAGTTGTGTGTTTGCACTTGAGGGTAAAGGGAAGTATTGAAATATCAATTCATTGGGTTCTTCTCTGGTGCTGGAGCAAGGTCCTGTGAGGTCAGAAAAAAGTGTCTGAGGATTCCCTTACAATGGGCATAGAGTGGATTTCTACACATAAGTTGGAATGAGGAATTGTTTTCCAATCTAAACATTTTGTTTAATATGAAACCTGCCACAGAATCTGAGTTTGACAGAGGTTTGAAGGTTCATCTTGGAGCTCACCAGGTGCACTGCAACCCAGATTGGCTTTGACTCGGTTCCTGCCATCTCCCAGCTCTTCATTGGGCTGTATGAATTCAGCTGGAGCTTCTGATCCCATGTCTGGGGACAGGTCAGCTCTACCATGGCCACTCCCATTTTGGGAAGTGTGCTGTGAGTTGGAGAGATGGAGTTGGATGAACTGGAGATTGAGATGTCCTCTGGCAGGCAGAGGATGAGGCATTTTGTTGGAAAGGTGGCATGCAGATGTCTGGAGTCATGGGAAGTTTGTCTGCAGCGCTGTTACAGATTTGATGATGTCTTACAAACAAGAGAGAGCAGTTTGCTCTCCCTGCCACGTGTTAACAGGCACATGCAAAACTGATTTTAGAGGTTGCTCATCCAGTCCCAGAGACTAAGGAATGTTGTAGTAGGGCTTTTATAAAATTCATATGCTTTAGCAAAAATCCTGTAGTTTCCTCATTAAAGCAAGATTATCCTTTTTGGATTAGCTGTTCTGCATGGGTGAGGAAGACAGCCACACTCCACTTCCATAATGAACTTCTCCTGCCTGCAGAGAGATACTGAGAAACAGGAGAGGCTGACTACTTGGGAGGCACAGGGATGCAGGTGTTTGGAAAAGGGGCCCAAGAGGAACTTTTACAAATGCTGGCTTGATTTGACTTGACTCCTGAACACATGGAAGAATTGTAGTGGGCTGCACTTCCAGCTCTTTTACCATTCAAACATCCCATCTCCAAGACTTGTCTTGGCATTTTACAGCCTCTGCCATTGGTGTGAGCCTTAGGGAGTGAATTTGCAATTTTTCCTGGTGCTGAAACAAACAGGCAGCAAAACCTTTTAATTTGCACAAAGATCTTCCATAGTCAATAGAAGTTGATCCTGCAGGTTTTCTGAAACTAATTCCTGTCAGTTTGGCTTTGCAAGATCTAATTTAACCCTCAAATTATCTCTTTTTTCCCCAGAAGTTTATTACAGAGAATCACAGAATGGTTTGGGTTGGAAGGGACCTTAAAGCTCATCCCATTCCAGGCCCCTGCCATGGGCAGGGACACCTTGCAGATGCTCAGAGCCCAATCCAACCTGGCCTTGGGCATATCTCTTTAATTTTTTTCCTCTATATACTGCAATGCTGTATTACATTTGAGTCATCTAAAAATCACTGCTAAGTAACAAATAGCTTCTTTGAATCTGTCGTGTCCAGCATTTGGAGCCTATTGGGAAGTGGATTTGGAGGGGTTTTTTTAAAGTGCACTATCTGCCTCTACAGCCTGTAGACAGTAACATACTTTTGTGTTCCTAATATAAATATTACCGTCATTGACCAAGGGCTTACAGGAAAATGGTGCAAAGAAATGCTGAAGCAGCACTGTTAACCAGATAGATGTATTACACTGCTGCTTAGTTGTGTGGAGACTCCAAGAGAATGAACTGTTGGACTAGAAGCCTATTCAGACTTCAGTATTAACCTGAGAGGCGTTATTTGACATGACTGCTGCAAAAATCCCTCAGGAAACAGGTTTAGCACTTCTCTTGCTCTGCTCGTAATGACATTCCCTATAGGATAGGTATTTGTCATCTGTTTTTCTAGAGAAGTAAAAATTCCAAGTACTCACACTGCAGCTTGGAGCATCAGGTCAGACCCCAGCAGTGAACAGCAGGCTGGTGTTCCTTCCCCTGTCCCAGCTGGAGCATCCTGCCAGCCTGGAACCCACTGGGGTGCCTGGGCACAGCTGCAGCCCTGGACCCACTGGGGTGCCACAGCTGTTGTGCTGGTTGGGCTGGTGCGACCCAAAGCTGTTATGTGAGGGCTGCAAGTAGTTGTAAGTGTACAATCTGATGGTGGTGGTCTGCTCTGAATAGGAATAGCGGTGGATTTGTTGTTCATCTTCCACACTTCCACGGCTTCGTTTCGGTGGCTTGTCAGTGGAAAGCTGCCCAGCTGAGCTTTTCAGGTTCCCAGGCTGAGGATTTCAGGTTCCACGGGCTCAAAGCAGGCAGATTATTAACCACAAAGAGGATCTACAACCGAAATACTGATAGGGCCTTAAGTAGGGCAGGAGCTGCTGTAAGTGTGAGCTCCCCCTTGGAAGGCAGGGCAGGGCTGTGCCTGGCCAGGTGTTTGCCTTCAGCTGCAGCTGCTCCATGTGCAGGAGCAGGTGGAGGCGTTGGGCAAAACACAGCTGGGCAGGGTTAAGAGCAGCCCTGGAGGAGCCGGTTCACCTGGGCAGAGGACACCCCAAAGCAGCAGTACAGGCAATAAACTCTGCTTCGCCTCAGCCAGGGCTCTGGGTAGAGTTAATGAAATGAAGAGGAAGTAAATATATGCTCCAGCAGCTTTAGGGTTGGTTGTTTTTTGTGGTTTTTTTTCTCAGTAGCAACAGCCAAATCAAATCAGCTCTTTGCAGAATGCTGCCGTTGAACCGCCTCTGCCATCAACTCCAGCCCTGCTTCAGAGAAGCTTTGCTGATGTATCTATCTTTTTCATCTCCTACTTCAGGTTTTTATTATTGGTGTTTTTTTTTTTTTTTAATTAAGATGTTTCTTTCTTCTTCTTCCCCCAGAGATTTTTTTTTTAACTTAGGGTGTAGAAAATCAAGATTTTGATGACTTTTAAAGCTTCAAATTTAGTAAATCTGAGGTTTGCATTTAAGGTAGTTTTTGTTCTCTTCCTTTTTCCTCACTGTGTATGTTAATTAACTTCAGGATACAGATGTTTGGCTTCTTCTGGCTCTTGAAGTTGTCTAACATGTACAACCAGTGTGTGGGGTAGAAGACACCTGACTTCTTTGATGTGGTCCTTTCAGCAAATGCTGCTTTTGGCCTATTTATTGCAAAATCTTTCTGAGCTTCCATCCCCTTGCAGAGGGATGTTTGCACCTGGGTGTGAAATGCTTGGATCCAGGGCAGGCAGCTCCTCAGAAATGGGAAATGGTTTCCTGCTAAGAACTCAGGATGCAAAAATAAGTTGCAGGAACTTTGCATGGCTCTCTGACTCCGTGGGGAATTTTTGTTGTTAGTGCTGCTGGGTTGACGTGGAAAGAGCTTGAATACCCAGGCAGTGAGTAGAGATGGGTCACCCTAAATCTGTGCTGGGGCAGCTGCAGCTGGAAAGGTTGGGAACAGCTGTGGTGGTGTTGGAGGGACCTGGTGCAGCAGCTGTGAGTTTCCTCTTCAGCTGGGTTATCTCAAGCTTCTGCTTGTTCAGTCCTCAAAGTCTGTAAGGCTGGGTGGGTTGGGTGCTTTGTCAGCCTGGTCTTGTTCAGCTGTTTCTCTCTGGAGAAGGTGGCTGTGGCTTTTTGAGACCTGATTTCTGTACCTGTTACGTTTTGTTAAATAAGTTTTTGTTTCAGAAGGATCTTGTGATTAAATAATTCTTCTCTTGAAAAATGTCCATTTGTCAAGACTTTCCTTGGGACCAGAATGTTCTCAGGAGATCAAAAACCACCCTAGGTGCTTCATATTTGTCTTTACTAAATTATATGGCATGGCCTAAATAAATATTTACTGATTTGAGTACAGTCTTCAGCACCTGGTAGAGTACTGGATGCTTGACCTTTGGCTGTCCTGATGTCTCTTTGTTTTGTGTTTTTCTGGAAAGAATATTGGGGTTTTTTTTGTTTGTTTGTTTGGTTGGTTTTGTTGTTTTTTTTTTTAATAACCATATGGATGGGGAAGATTTTAAGTCCAGGTTTCACAAGATAGGGCTGTTTATACCCAGTGCTCCTGCTTGCTGAAGGCAATAACTGGTGTCCTCAGCTTGATCTGGGGTTGAGTTCAGGGGGAAGGACGGATCCTGGTGGACCCTGGCAGGTCCTGGTGCATCCAGCAGCACCACCAGACACCGCTGTGGTCCTGTGTGTTCCCCTGTGAGAGGGAAGGGCCCACCCCGGTGTATCGTGGGCTGAGCTTGGCTGTGACTCTTGGAGGAACAGTGTAATGGGGATGACAAGAGAGTTGGACCAGAGGAGAAAAATTCATGTTAGCCAGAATATGGCTTTTCATCCTCTTAAAATTCTTTTGCTTCTTTGAAGTGTGAATCCCAGATGCTGCAAAAGTATTTTTCCAGACATGGCTATGCAGTCTTGCTGTGCATTTTCCACCGAATTGCTGAATTACTGTTTTCTTTCTGGCCTTCAATTTTTTTTATTTTTTTTTTCATAGCTTTAACTTTTTGTCTGGATGTTTAACGTGGCTAAAACTCATTCCTGTCTCCCATACCCATCTGAGAACTCCCCCACGAGACGGTGTCCCCACCGAGCTATCGCGTAGGACAGGAATGCTGCCCTTTTTTCCAGGAAACTTGTAAATGTGAATTTCCTGTTAACACCAGCTGTAAATCTGCAAATAGGCTCTGCTTCCGTCAGGAGAGGAAGGTAATAAAATTTCAGGTCCTCATTTGGTGTGCCTGGTCCTCCTTGAGCTGCATCCAAGCGCTCCAGAGGCACAGGAGGGAACCTGCTGGTTGCTCTGCACCTCTGGAAATGAGTCTTTCCCTTTATTTTTTTTCCCCCTTTAGGCACCAAAGTACGGATGCAATCCTAATAGAAGCCAGTTGGAGAATCTCAAAGCCTTGGTGATTCCAAAATGATGCTTCATTTCTTGTTTTCTCCTTTCCTTTCTCCCTGCCTCCCCCACTGCAGAGCTGACCTTCAGTTTTGGAGGGTTAACTCTCTCCTATGTCCAAACCAGGCATTTTGGGATAACGAGCTGGCCCAGTTCTGGCAGCCAGTAGGAGACCAAGCTGTGTTGTTTTTGGGAGGCTGATGTATGCTTTTTTTCTAGGTAGGTAGCAGGGGCAGGTGGCAGACACCTGGGCAGGTGGCTGAGCTTGCCTGGCAGATGCTGTGGCCTTACAATGGTTGGGATGAGCCCGCTGATCTTTGGGATCAGCTGCTGGGATTGCTGGGGGTTCTCTGTGCTGTTGTGGAAGGGATGGAGGCAGGTGAGGGGCTGGGAGGTGGTGGGAGCAGAGAGTGGAGAAGGGAAGCTGAAATAAAGCAAAAAAAAGAGATAAGATATTTAAAAGGAAGAAGTGGTTACAGAACATGGAAACAAGGAGCGACGGGCAGGATAAAAGGAAGGTCTGGATGGCGGCTGAACTCTCTTAATAAGCAATCCCATTAATTAATCGGCAGCACTGGGATGTGGACGATATCCAGCCCTCTGCTCCTGACCTCTGCGCTCCCCTCGCTCTCTCCGCCCGGCTGGTTTTCCCTTGGCTTTTCTCCCCACGCCAACCCACAGCCCGGGATGGGAGGCACATGGAGCGCTGCAAGGGGAGCCTGTGCCTGGGTGGGCGTGCTGGGCCTTTCGTAAACTAATAGCTCCCAGCAGTGCTGCTAAATCAGACTTGGTGGAGCCGGGAGCGCAGCGCTGGAATGCTGGGCCAGGCGCAAAGGGCTGCAATGCCTTGGGGTTTTTTGTGGATTTTTTTTCTTTCCTTTCCCAAACGCAGCGTTTGTTGGGTCCAAAGGGTCAGCGGAAAGCAGCAGAGGGAGCTGGCAAGGATGGGCTGTGTAAAGAGAAATTGGGAGTTTTTTGTTGTTTTTTGGGTTTTTTTACATTTATGTTTTAACCAACATAGCAAAACCCATGTTTTAAACGGTTTCGGGGTTTTTGGGTGGTTTTTTTTGTTGTTGTTTTTTTGTTGTTGTTGTTGTGTTTTTTTGTTTGTTTTTTTTTTGTGGCTCTTTGAGGCTGGAGAGAAGGGAACCCTGTTCAGTGCTAAACCTGCAAGGCCAACAAACTGGGATGCTGCTGGGAAGCCCTCCATAAAATCCTGAACTGCGGTTTTACTGGGTTTAATGAACAAAACAGACGAAGATTTTTTTAATGTGACTTAAGGAGAGGCTGTGGTTTGTGTGAGAATATGGGATATTTTTAATCAAGATTAGTGACAACTAGTTAATGGGAAAACAACTCTCCTTTGGTGGCCGTGTGATGGGAAAGTACCACCTTCTTCTTCTGAAGCACCAGCCAAGGAGCAGAGTCCTAGCAGCCCTCATGGATGAGCAGTCCCAGGGACTGGAGGGGAGAGAAGCTTGAGCTGAAATTGGGGAAAAAAAGCTTCTGTTGAAAGAGCCCAAGATAAAGAAGGAAGAGCCATCCTTGGGAAAAGCCAGAGGCTGTAGCAGGGAAGTCACCATTGGAGCGAGGAGCTGGAAACAAGCTGGGTACGTGATTACCCTGCTGTAGGAAAGGGGCTTGGGATCCATCACATGCATTTTATTGCTCACATTTTGATTGTCCTCTCTGGGACAGGGCCAAAAACACAAGTTCAGCTGACAAGCCCTGCTTTGATAAGCTTTAAGCTGTGCTTTCTTAATTGTTAAAGATCTTCCACCTGGGACTTGGTAGGGAGTACTTGGAGCCCGGAGTAGGGTGTCTGATCTGGGGCGCAGCTCTCAAAGCCCATTGTCTCACCTGCAGAAGGGAGGACTTCTGCTTCCAAGGCTCATCTGCACCATAAACATGTGCTAAAGGGAATGGAATGGCCCTGCAAGGACTTGGGCAAAAGTGTCAGGTCTAGACAGGTAATTGGTTTTTCCAAAATTGTCGAGAGTTGCCTGAGAGCTGCAGCAGAGCTCCACCAGCACAGCTTCCAGTGCCAGGAATGGTCCTGATCGGGGTGCTGGGCAGTTAAAGATGAGCATCACTGAAATGACAATTGGAGGGGAGTGGATGTGTGTATTTTAACAAATCTCTGTAATCAAACAGCACTGCTATTGATCTGGAAAATACTGTCAAGCTGCTGAGCTGTTGGACTTGAATTAATCCTCTGCAGGCTGGATTTTACTCCCTCCAAATAGGATTACTCATTTTTTCCATATTTCTGTGTTTGGTTTAAATACCCGTGACTGCTACAGAAGTTTGAATTTCTAATCAAAGCAAGAGTGTTAGATTTAGGAATTGGTTTGTTGTTTTGGGAGGGATGTTTTTGGAAAGGACATCAGTTCCTGCCTTTTTTTCTTTACATATGTAGTCACAGGAGTAAGGCAGCATCAGCTTATGTCCAGAAGTAACATTTCAGTGGCTTACTGAAGTTGTGCCTAGTTCCTTGTTGCACCATTGTTGCCCGGGTTTGTTTTGGGGTGGTTTTTTTTTGTTTGTTTGTTTTTGGGTTTTGGGGGGTTTTTTTTTGCAATGTCTGCTTGTAGTTGTTCTTGGTGTAAAATTCTGCCAGCTCAGTTTAGACCAATTTTTAATACGGTTTTTCTCCTCTCTGGGCAGCATTGAAGTGCCACAAAAGCCAAACACTGCTGATGCTCACTCCTGAAGGAGGCAATATAATTAGAATTCCCTGGGGGCTGGAGCCCCTCTGCTCTGGAGACTGGCTGGGAGGGTTGGGGTCACTCACCTGGATAAGGGAGACCTGAAAGCCCCTTCCAGTGCCTAAAGGGGCTCCAAGGGAGCTGGAGAGGGACTTTGGACAAGGGCCTGGAGGGACAGGACAAGGGGGAATGGCTTTAAACTGACAGAGAGCAGGGTTAGATGGGATATTGGGAAGAAATTCTTCCCTGGGAGAGTTTTGAGGTTGGATGGGGCTTGAAGCAACCTGGTCTAGTGGAAGGTGTCCCTGCCCACGGCAGGGTAGTGAAATGAGATGAGCTTCAAGGTCCCTTCCAACCCAAACCATTCTATGATTCGATGACAAATTAAGCTTGTTAACATAATCTGCCATGTGCTAATTCAAATAATGGATGTATAGAAAAGAGGATGTTTGTTAAATGTGATAAATTTGCCAAGAATGGAGAAGTCTAATCTCTGGGGGTTTTTTTGGAGGGGAGGATTTCACGTCTGTCTGCTGAGCTTGAACTCAAGTCAGTGAGTCTCCCCTGCAATCCCACCAGCATCGCTTCAAAGGGAACAGTCCCTTCTTGGCTCCACTGATTTGAAAGGCATAAAGGAGGCAATAAAATGTTTGACTTTCCTGCCAGGCCTGAGCCTGGAGGAGTAGGAGGATCCCAATTGGTTTCCATCAGATTCCAGTTAGCATGAATTTACGGTTCCTACTTAGCCTGATAAATGCCTTTGGCCTCCTTGGTGCATTTGGATTTATTTTTCTGTGCAATGGAAAGTGGTCAGCTTAAAAAGGCAAAGGCTTTCCAGGGTTGCCGTGATTTCAAGTGAAGCTTCTTTCCGAGGCAAGTACACAGCAGGCAAAAAAATAAAGTCGAGGCACATCATGAAATATGTGTGGAATAACAGAGAAATCAGAAGCAGTTCGGGTCTCATGTGCTTGCTGTGGCAATGGGCTGTCATAGGCATAAAAATTCCACTGGAAACTGGAAAAATTCTTCAGATTTCCTCACTTTCCTCAAAAACCACACTGAGCAGCAGGTATCAATAGCTCCCAGTGTTCAAACTTTGTTTGCATCGTTTTTCCATAGAACATTCCCAGGAGAAGAAAGCAGGAGCAGATTAGCATGGCTAGCCAGGGAAGGCAGTTTCCCCTGTGCTGTCTGCAGTCCTGTGTCCTTCCACTGTGCTGGTGATGTCTAGGCTGCAATATCTGTTTTAATGCATTTCTGGGGAGCAGAGAAGCCTCTTGGTTACAATGAGGTGCTGCTTGGGCTTGGTAGATAAGTGGACTCTCCCTCCCTAGAAGTGTTCAAGGCCAGGTTGGAGCTGGTCTAGTGGAAGGAGCCTCTGCCCATGGGCAGAAGGGTGTAAGTGGTTGAGCTTTAAGATCCCACCCAACCCAAACTGTCCTGTGCCTCTATTTCTCCCTGTCTTCTCTTAGTGTGTTGCTTCTGCTTCCCCGGCTCCGTTTGCAAAGGTGGTGGCTGAGCAGGGCTTGGCATGAGGGATGCTTTCTCCTGGCTTGCTTTGAAGAAACAGGAGCTGCCATGGTGGTGTTGCTGGAGAGACCAGCTGGCTGTGGTGTGCCTGCCTGTAGCTCCATGGATCTGCTTCATGTAAGGGTTGGGCTCATGTTTTGGATGAGCTGAGGCACGTGGGTCGGGTGTAAGACACAATCCACGAGCCTTTCAAAAGGTGTTTTGCAATGGCTTCTGCTCAGAGCACCAGGGTGACCCCACCGTTAGTTTTTATGCTTTGAAAGCTCCAAAACCACATATTCATCAGGGTCTGAGCCCTGAGGTCTGGCATCTTCCTGCCTCTCTAGCCAGAAGTGGGGATGCATTCCCTGAGGATGTTGGGCTGGGAAACACCACAACAAAGAGTGTGCACGTTTTCATAAAGGTTTATAAAGTCACATCATTGTAACTATACTTAAAATACATGGAGCGGTGTGAGGTTTTGATGTTTCAAACTACTTTAAGTTGTAAAAATAGGGAAAAGATTTCTTTGGCCATGGGTTGACAAAGGGTAGTTAGAACTCAGTTGTCGTAGCTGGGGATGGTTTTTGTTGGTGTGAAGTGAAATGTTACAAGCTGTTCGGGTCCTTAAGTTAAAATATGATTAAAAAAAGAAGTTGAGGGAACACCTGGTGCTAGTTACCTATTTCACATAAAGCCCCCAAACTCCAGGCTGTCCCATGGACCTTCTGAGGGGGCTCTCTCTGATGCCTGTGACCTGGAGATGTGCCGGCTCCCAGGCTGCATCTACTGAGCATCTTCTGTTTGTCATACAGCATCCCCCCGCTCTGTAGTGCCCAGACCAAAGTCAGCTGTTGAATACTCTGACTGGTTTCAGGCTGGTTTGGTGATGTTGGGACAGGGAAGAGCAGTGTCTGATGCTGAATGCTTAACGCCTTAAGCACAGGGCTGCATCCATCTGCCTGGTACCATCTCCAGTGGGGACAAAGCTGCAACATGAGCTTGCTTCTTGTAAGACATCAGAGAATCCACATAAGAGCCACTGCTGTCGGCAGGACCCTGGCCAGGGAGGGCTCCTGTTGGGGACCGCACAGTGCGAGGCGCCGGGGAGCCGGTCGTGAGATGCAAGTTCCATAGGAAAATAACTTTATTAGTTCTGGTGCTGGTGGAGCTGCTTTGGGTTGTGTCTCCCTTCATTGTCTGTGTAATTTAGAGATGATTTTTCCATCTCAGCTTATGAAATATTGAGAGCTGCAGTATTTTGCGCAACCTCCATCAGACGTGTCAGAAGCCCCAGCGAGCTGAACTTTCTGAAGTTAAGTGTTTTATTGACGTGCCTTGCCAGCAGCCCCACCAGCAGGGACCGAGGTGCAGGAAGAAGTGGGTGGCTGTTCCCAACCCACTTTGCTGCCTGAGCATCACCTCATGGGATGCTCCAGGTATCTGTGTCCCGATACTTAAATGTGATTCATATTTTTTTTACTGAATCATGTGAAATTGCTGCTCCTGGGTGAGGTGTGGAGGTGGGAGAGCTGCTGAAAACCTGTGCCCCCCTTTGCCTGCAGCCAGCCAAGGAAGCAGTGGCTTCGTGTGTTCCTACAGCAGCCCCAAATCCCTTCCAAAATGCTCTGCCAGTTATCATCCAGCATTCTATACTTGGAGGCCTGTCCTCTGCAGGAGATCGTGGCCTCTGTTCATGGACACATGCCCCGCCTGCTCACAGAATGCTTTTTAATACTTCCTTTAAAGCACTTTTCTCCCTTTACAACCTTTTCCTCTCCCAAAGGAAAGCAGAGGTGCCTTAAACTAATTAGGAATAAGCAGCAGAGAAGCTGGGGGTGAAGGGTTAGGTGGGATGCCGGGGGGCAGTACCTCTAGGAGGTTTATGGACATGGCTTGGCAGTTAGCAGTAGCATACCAGAGCACTGGGAATTTCATAAAAAGAGGAATTTTCTGTCTGTGAACGAGTAGATATCCTGTCATACCTACACCAGCTATGGAGAATTTGGCATGTGTGATTTCTGGACTTCTGAAAAGCCAGCATCCCTCAGCGTGCGCAATAGTGGCTCTCAGTGGCTCTTAGTTTGCTGCCCTGGGAAGTTCTGAAGGGAAAGTACAGAGGTCCCTGGTTCTCAGAAAAGTAACTGGAGGGGAGAGGTGGTGTTGCCTGCAAAGATTTGAGAAAGATGCCAAGACCTGAACCTGCTCGGCTCTACGGACTGGAGTGGTGAATCCCTGGCGAGATCTTACAACGTGCCTGGGCATGGTCTGCAAACAAAACACAAACATCACTTCTCCTTCTGGGGTGGTTTTATGGTTGCTGGGAGGAGGATGGTTGGAGCAGTAGGTGGAGGGGTGGTTGCCCCTTCCCAGGGCAGTACCACCAGCAGCCAAGGATGCCCATCTGCCTGGCCAGGGATGCTGTCGTGTAAATCCATGTTTGCCCAGCTCAAGGTGAATGGTGGTGGGCTGAGGGGGTTAGTCAGGGGCCTCCAGTTGATGTCTGTTGTTCACACCGCACCTCGGGGAGAGGCTGTTCAGGGTTTCCAGGTGGTTTGTAGGTGGCAGAGTCTGTGCATTAATGGAGGGGCAAATGTTCCGATGGGGTTGTGTCCGGTGGGCTCCAGCTCCGAGCATCCCTCACTGCTCTGAGGTTCTGCGGGAGTTTACTGCCCATATAAAACATTCCGGATTTACATTTTCCTCTAACACTTCCTTTTCGATCCCAGTAATATGTTGCACATTTAATTGCTCTTCCTTTGAATTTTCCAGTCTGCCTTTGGTACCCTTGCAACATCAGTATCTTGTTATCTTGTTGTTGCTCCTAATTGTGAACACATGCCAGCTTTCCAGCGCCTCAAACTCTGGCGCTGGGCTTGGGCTGGAGTGGGGCGGGGAGGGGGGGAAGTTTGCAGCCAAGATTTACGTGCGTGGGGAAACCTTCAGAAAATCAATCCGCTGGTTCCCTCGACAGCTCATCCCCATTTCCAACCCGAGGGCTGAGCGAAGGCCGATGCAATAAGGGATTTGCGGAGGGTGGCAGAGCCGGCGTTGGTCGGCAGAGCGCCTCTCTCTCCCTCCCTCTCTCCCTCCCGCTGCCGTCTCGCTGTTATTGCCGGCCATAAACAAATTACGTGTATTTAACAAGTTAATGTCGGGCGGGCTGCGAGGCGCGGGTAGGTGTGTGCCGGGTGACATCAGCTGGCGAGCAGCCTGGCAGCAGCGCGGCGCAGGCAGGCAGCGGGCGGCCGGCCGAGGGTGTGTTGCCTCCGAGCCGGCTATTCTGGCAAGGTGGAGAAGCCGGGCTGTTTGGCAGGACCTTCCCATCTGGGATCCATCTGTGTTTCCCTGGAATCGGACAGGCGGCTCCAGGCAGTGAGAAATCGCAGATGTGCGGGACCTGACACATGTCCAGCTAATGAAAGGAGAAGGCAGGCTGGGCTCCGGCTGCGCTCGAAGATCGCGAGCGGAGGAGGAGGAGGAAGAGCGCTTTTCTTTCTGTTTCAAAGAAACTAGGTGTATTGGACAGCAGCTGGATCCTCGCAGACTCGCCGCTTAGGGTAGGCAAGAGCCGGGTTTATTTTTAAGCAGCGCTGGGTGAGGCTCGGCGCGCCCGGGGGCGGCGGGGGATGCTCGGGGGGATGCTCAGCCCTTGTGCCGCCGGCAAGGGCTGGGAGAGCGATGCGCATCCTGCCGGAGCGCCGGGGACACCGTCGGCGAGAGGGAGGGGAGGGTGGGAGCGGCTCTGCCAGCCTGCCCTCTGTGCTCTGCAGTGCCTGCGCTGGGGGAAACTTCAATACCGAGCCGGCTGCAGGCGAGGATTCTGCAGCTGAGAAAACACTAAACTCTCTCTGAGGAGAGCTGCGGTACAGCTTGTTCCGTGTTGCTATGGAATGGTTATTATATTTTTTTTTAATTCCCTCCCCCCTCTCCCCTCCCTCCTCCCCGAGAGCAGCGGGCTGGGATTCAGCGTTTTCTGGGGAAATGGCAAAGCAACGAAGGGTTTTGTGCGTTTTAGCAGAACGTGTTTTTCTGCTGTGCCCAGCCTTACTCTGGTTTCTGCATGCTGGTATTGAAGCTGGGGCAGCGGGGTGGGGGGATGAATCTGCAGAGGTGGATTTCTTCCATTGGCTCCCAAATTTCCTTAATTTTCCCCGTGTTTTCAGGGCTTCTCTGCATTGTGGCAGAGGCTGCTCCCTTTTTGTCTTTGCGCTCCTTGAGCAGCAACTGATGCTCCCGGCATCTAAATCTCCCCGATCAATTTTGTAATACCAGAACAAATCTCCCTCTATATATTTGCATTGTTGGGCTGCAGACTGCTGTGTTTTCTATTTTTCCATTGTAATCCCTGGATCCCGCATATTTAGTTAAACCTGCCCTTTCCCCCCCTTCCCTGTCTTTTGGGGAGGTTCAGCAGCTGGTATTTCTCCTCCAACCCTCCGTGTAGCTCGTTGTAAAGATCCCTCTGTTGCATGTTTGCTGAGCTGCTGCCCCGGGTTTTGCTCCCCAAAACATTACCAGCTTTTTTTCCCCCTCCTGCAGCACTCGGCTCCTGTGCAACAATACTCACAGTCCAGTCTGTGTGCTGGAGAAATCCCGCTGAGACACGGGAGATGCACCAAATTCAGCGCTCAAAGTTTGGGCAGCTGAAATGTGGCTGAGCTTTGCTTGCTGTCAGACAGCAGAAAGAGAGAATATTTGCTAGGCTGTCTGGTGCAGGATGATTCCCTTTGGTGTTGCTTTGTCCGGGTCAGTTTTAAGTGTGCCAGATGACAGGGTTTCCCAGGGAAGAGCCTGGCCAGGCTCTCTGGCTGGGTGCATGGGCTGTAGCTCTGTGCTCGGCCGCTCTGTGGGCCACCTTAAGGTTTCCCTTCTCTTGCAGCATGCAAGCATTTGGATATAGGCTTAAAAAAAAATGGATCTATATATATAGATATAAAGCTGCTTCTAGAGGCACAGCAAACACCTCTTCTGTGTCCCTCGCTGTCCCTGGAGAGAAGGCAGAAGGAGCATGCACTGCCCACCGCTCCAACACAAAGGAGACAGAACCCCCAAAAATGTCCAGCAAAGCCAGACAGAGCGTGATGATACCTAAAAGCAAAGGGCTGTGCTCCTCTGCTGCGGCCCTCCTGGAGACTTCCCGAGTCTCCGAAGGCAGTGCAGTGTTTTGGAGCATCTGCTCCTGTGGTCTCCTTGCAGGGCTCTCATTAAGCAAACGGAAGTTTCACCGGCATCAGGGCAGCAAGATTAGGCCATTAAACAACTCATTTGCTGGAGTCTTGCTCAAGCCCTGCAGGAAACTTTTTTTTTTCCTCAGGTTCCTTTATTTTTAGAAAGGATTTAGGGGGTGCCTGATGAGCTGAATGCTTAGGTGAGAGAGAGATGGTTGTAATTTGGGTGGCTTGAAACTCAGTGGCCCATCGTAATAATTTTACAGAAATTGTGTTGGTTATCCAAGTGAAGGAGTATTGGTTTTTTCCCCAGTTGTCTTCTGGATGATATGATTTTCACAATTAATATGGAAAAGATGTGTAGTCTGATTTTTGGAACTACCTAGGTTTCACCTAATTGACCGTGTGTAGGACACCAGGTAGCTCTACCCCAGCACATCCAGCAGTTGGAGAAACACACAAATAATGCAAAACCAAAAGACTCCAGTGTGAGAAACAAGGAAAAAGAGGTAAAGCAAAGGCAGTTTGAGTAGACACTGCCAACAGGAAAGTGCAGCTAAGCCAAGGGAAGGATTTGAAAGGTTTGAGGAAGGAGCAGGATTGCTAAAGGCAAAGAGAATAAACCGTTAATCTGAGAACTCTATTACACAGGGGATGCCCCAAGGAAAAGAGGAGAAACTCCATTTAATAGTGAAAAGGCCAAACCAGTGCTGCCAAGTCGGGCTCTGCTCTGCCCAGGGACTGGAGCCACGGCCCCTGCTTACTTGCAAGATGCTGCTATTTTTGCAACTTGCATCTGCTGGTGTTGCAGAGGCTTGTTCAAACCCACCGGAGCTGAAAGCAAAGGGAACTTTTCTCGCGTGAACCCTGGGTCAAGCTCTTGGGTTTGGTTTTCCTTTTGTTTTATTTCTCTTGGTCTTACAGGAGCAGTGTCCCCGAGAGAGCAGGATTTCACTTAATGCTGCCTTGTCTGTCCTGTCAAGTGTGAGTCCCAAATTATTTCATTGCTGTTTTACAGAGCTTTGTCACGTGTCACCCACAGTGGATTTTGGCTTGTCGAGGTTATCACCGGTTTGACAGGTTTGTGTGGTTTGACTTCAGGAGCTGTGTTTTCAAGGCAACCGGCTCTTTGGTCCTCCAGTTGACCTGCAAAGGCAGTAACCACCAGCAGCATTTAGCAGGAGGCAGTGCTCTCCCATGGTTATGGGGAGGGATGGGTGAGCCAGGTGGCCTCTTGTTTTTTCCAGCTCTGTTTTTTTTTAAGGTTTGGACGAAAAACAAGATTTGTTTGATGGGTATGTGCAATGTTTATAGTATAGCTGGAGAGCTGAATTTGAGTCAGTCATTTGAGGACTTGGGCATATGCAGCAGATTTAAGGCAATGCTGGCTAGTTCTTACATCTGAGCAGGAGATGGTCGTAATCTGTTGCCTGTTGGGTTTTTTCCCATTATAAGAACTGGTTTATCTATACTTGCTCTGGGCTGGAATGTAAGCTTGCCTTTATCCAGTGACTATTTCCATATCTGATTGCTTGCAAGGAGCTAGGTATGAAATGTGTTTCGACAGACACTCCAGAGCAGTCCCTGGGGGCAGCGTCACTGCAGGTCTCTGGGAGCCTGTTCAACTTTTATTTTTATGATGGAGACTGTCTTAATTCATGCAGCATTCAGGGAACGGCTGGAAAAACCTTTGTTTAGAGCGGGAGCAGCGGCCAGGAAGAACTGATGAGTGATGATCCCACAGTTAACGTGCAGCGTGGAGAGGCTTGGGTTCAGTGCCTGGGTCTGCCAGCAATTTTCTGAGGCAGGACCTTGACCTTAGCACGGCTTTGTGTGTCAGCAGCTTATGTCCGACAGGACAATAGCGATTTCAGAGGTTTCAAAGCATTTTAAAGTGTAACTATCATGCCTTTTATTGCGCTGGGCAGTGGCATTTTTATAAGCCAAGCTTAAGGTTTTAGAATAATGTGTATTGAATTTCCTTGGCGCGCTCCTAGCCACAGGATTCCCGTCTCTTGCGCCCACAGCAGGACTTGTGCTGTGGAAGGAGGACAGTCACAGGTGGCCAGAAGACCATTTAGAAGAACCAAGACTTGCAGATGTGCTGCTTGGTTACTCTCTGGTCCTACAGAAACAACAAAGCCAAGAGTCAGTTTTTCTTCCAGCAATGGGACACCACAACCTGCCAGTGGGATGCTGCATATCATCAATCATCATCATCATCATCATGGCCAGGCTTTGTGAACTAAGGTTTGGGAAGGGCTCTCCCCACGCTTGCTGTGAGCGCGCTGGTGGCTAAAGAGGCCAATGTGAGACAGGCAAGTCCGGTTGCAAAAGGCACAGCAGAAAGTCTCCATGGGCGGTGTTGGCGAGGCACGGCTCTTTCTGCATTGTCTTTTCTCCTCCAGACTGACCCTGTGTGCGTTCTCAAAGGAATCAGCAGCATTATGAGTGGTGTGTCTCCATGTCTCCTGATTGGAGGCCAGAGTGGACCATTGATGGTAGTCAATTTGGCCAAGGCTGAGGTGTTGTTTCAGAGTATCCTTGGATGTCCTCTTCAGGGCTCCTCTCTTGCAGCAGCCGATGGTGAGCTCACCATAGAGCAGGATCTTAGGGAGGTGGTGATCCTCCATCCTGGAGACGTGCCCTGCCCAGCTGCATACCCATCCCTTTCAAAGACATCCCCGAGGAAACCCCAAAAGCATTGACAGCTGTCACTGAGCTCGCCCCAAGCAGGGGGAGGAGGACCAAGACCACTCCGCAAGCCCCAAAACTGCTCCAACTTGTTGCTGCCCGGCAGGCTGTGAGTGTTTGAAGGCGCGGTATCACCGGGGCTGCTGATGGGGTGGGTTATTGTGCGGGCACAGATGTGCGGTGCCGACCTGCGCGGGGCGGGTTATTGTGCGGGCACAGATGTGCGGGGCGCCGCGTGCCGGCTCCGTGCCGCTGCTCCCAGCGCCAGGTGCAGCCATTGTTCCCGCTGCTCCCTATTCATCCACCCTCGGCTGCCGCTCCGCGCCCGCTCCCGCATTGTTTCTCCAGGAAATTAGCATTAAAAACCCATCCGAAAACCCCCCACGTCCCTCAACTGCAGGTGACTGTTATTGGCCCCAGCTGCCACCCTTGTGCTTGATTACTTCCATATGGGGTTGTGGCGAGAAGTAGGATCCACTTATTGATTTTATTTTATTTTTTTAAATAATATTTTTTCCCCTGTTTTGTCCCCCCCCCAACCCCACACAGACACTTGAGCTCTTGCAAGGCACAAAACCTTGAAATCTATTAAGCCCCCAATAGGCTCCAGTTGCTGTTGTTACAACTGGGATGAACATTTTACAAGCAAAGCTAATTACACCCTCTCTCTGCATTCTTCCTTTCTTCAGTCCCCACCCCATAAATGTAAAATAACCAGAGGGCAATTGGTAGTAAATTAAATCTTTGCAGTGTCCCGAGAGGAGGTTTCCTTGCTTACAGGAAGAAGTCTACTGGGTTTTAGAGGTTATTTGGGTTTTGGTTGGGTTTTTTTCTCCCTAGAAAATGGGAAACTGGCATGTTGCAGTAGCACACCTATTAAAGGGACACCCAGATCCCAACCTGCGTCTGGATAGAAAAGGAAAAAAATAATTGAACAAGTGGGCTGTTAATTTGTGAGTGTTGTCAGCTGTTAAGAGGAGCCAGAGAGAAACTCCCCGCCGACTGAGGTTGCAAAATTCTAGGAACTGTGTGATTTCCTCCTGGTATGATTTATCTGCAGGGCCAGCAGGTTCCATGGAAGCCCAAAATCTCTTATGGGCCACTGCTGGCAGAATGCTGTGGAGCAGCCTGGGTTTGTCTCAAGGCGAGAAGGGCTGCAGTTGGTAACAGGAGAGAGGGAGGGAGGCATCTCTTGGTACCCTACCTAGGACTCGGAAACAAACCTGCTTTGCAGAGGCATGGAGCATCTCTGGTGAGAACACAGGTGGTGTCCCGTGACGTGGGGACCAGCCCATGCAGCCCTGACCTACTTTGTACCAGGCTGGGATAGAGGAGAGTGGCAGCTTGTGTCCATGCTGGAGGCATCAGGCAGAGCTTCCCCCTGTTCTCCTGTCCAACCAGCTTGGGTGACAAAGCCCTGTGTGAGTCCAGAGGGTGGTGGTCGGTTGTGGTCCATAGCTGGGGAGAAATGTTGGGTTTCCCTTATGGAACACTGGGCCTCACAAAATTAGTTTGATGTTGAGGTTTGTGCTGGTGGCTCCTGACAGAGCACCTTGGGTGGGATGATGGTCCTCAAAGCTCCTTGACCAAGGTGTTACCTGGGCCTCAGCAAGCTGCTGAAGGTGAAAGCCCATCAGAGCCCTGTGAGCCTCAGGTGTTCCAGCTTGTGAGGCCATTCCACAGGGCATCAGTAGGTTTTGTGTCTTTGCATTCTCGATGGTGCCCCAGCAGCCCCTTCCATGCGATGTCACGTTCCTGCTGGTGGTGACTGGGCAGCCCCAGGCAGCTCTTGCTGAGACTTGGCAGGGCCCTCTGGTGTGACAGAGGTGCTGCAGTGTCCTGTTGTGGTACAGACACGTGTAAGCAAACCTCTCGCTAGAAATGATCCCAGCTGTGCTCATCTCTCCTCCGAGCAAGACATGGAAGACACGTTCATAATGGAGAATGGCTTTTTATTCAGCAAACACTTTGGGCAAAGTCCCTCTGGCTAGTCTGGAAGTAGGCACTGAAGGGAGTCTTTGCTCAGATACAAAAGTCTGTGGGCTTGGCTGGGGCTTGGCTGGTTGATCTCAAGGTTGTGACTGCAAACTTAGGTACAGATGGAGAATGGATTTGTCCTGAGATTTTCTCTCAGCATGGGTTCTTTGGCATTTGCCAGGTTGACCTCCACCATGAGCTCCATCCTCTCTTTGACCTGGGTGGGACCTGCCAATGTTGTTTGTGAGGAATTAAAATAAAAATTCTGGTAGCTGTCTGAGAAGATGTGTTTAGCTGAAGTACTTGTCTTATTTACTGCACATACTTCCTTTCTGTCACAGGCCTCTCCTGGCTTGGCAGCCCAGCATGGACCACCCAGATCTTCCTGGGAAATATCCATGCAGGTGCAGCCATGAAGGTTGTGCACATCTGGTAGTGGACTTTTGAAAAGATCTGGTTCTCAGGGGTGCTGTGCAGTGTGGGGAGAGCCACAGGTAAATGGGCTCAGAAGGTGGAAGAAGGTAGCAAGCAAACTAAGGGAATATCTCGAGCGATTTTCCTCAGACTTGTTTTAAAACCTTCAAAGTCAAATCTCAAACTTAGGGGGTTTCTTCTCCCTAATTAAATTAACAGGCCATATGGTGTTTACTGTGAGCGCCTGCAATATGGAAGGAGCTACCTCCTGGATCACTTTCTTTTTTCAAAAGCTGCTGCTTTACCTGATGTCACTGTTCTGAAATGTTCTTTTCAGCAGCGGGCGCAGGGGGTTATTTCTGCCACCTCACTGCTGTTGGTGTCACCTTCTGATCCCGGGGCTGAGCTGTATCATAACCTGCTTCTGCAGCCTTCTTTATCTTCTCCTGGCTTTTGTAATGTCATTTTGCTGCTCGGTGGGGAGTGTGTGCAGGTCAGGGCTTTTTTTCATGCTTTTTCACAAGCAGGTAATAATTCTTGTTCTTGTAGCTGAGGAGCATAGAAAACAACTCAGGGTGGGTGTTTTGGGGGGCTGGGGGGGTTTTTTTGTTGTGCCCTTTTTTTTTTAACAACTGCTACTAATTTTCTTCTTTGAGGAAAACACAACCATCTCAGGAATACGTGAAACCGAAAGTTTTGTAGAGTTTTGTTCTTTATTACTGGGCTATTTTTAAAGAAAAGAAGTTACTTTGCATGTGCTGCTTTTATCTTCACATGAAATCTCGAGGAGGAAATTAAGACCTCAAGGAAGAAAACCATTGGTTTATTATCAGACCCTTGCATTTAGCTGAACAGGAAATAGGGTTCTCTAAAGAATCTCTAAACCTGTAGGAGAAACCAAGGAATGGAAAGTCTCGGATTTTGGTGTCTGTTTTGAGCTGCTCTCACTCATTTGGTCGGGTTTTTTTGGTAAGCATCATTCCTGTGTGTGAGTGGACTTGCTGTGAACTCATCCTGTACCTCTCCAGTGATGTAACTTAACCTTTCTTTTGATTTTGACTTGTTGATGCATCTTTTCTGCAAGGGCTTGGTGACCCTTCATCTTGAGCCAGGCACAGCTTGTTCTGGGGTGTCTGAGCTCCCAGGAACAGATCCATTTGTGTCCGCTGAAAGCACCCTGCCACATTAGCATATTCCTGTAACGTATGCTCAAAGGGTGTTTCTTTGCAGAGAAGCCTCTCTAAAGATAGCGTCGTGAAGTTCTGTGTTGTCAACCAGGGACACTTGATCTAAAAAACAACATTTGATACACAGACAAGGTTTGCAAGTGCCATCTGGATTCTAGGAGATGAGCTAGGTTGTCTCTGTTTTGCATACACTCACCAGGGGAAAAAGTGGGTTCAGGCGGATTAATTCTTTAGGATCACCTGAGCAGAGCTATTCAGTCTACAAGAATGTCCTCAGTGACATGGGACACTGCTGTAATCCCATACCACTGGGTATCATGTGCCTGTGGACCTGCTTAAGGTGCTGGAAATAATTCTATAGTTCAGTGGTATGTTATTGAAACCCACGTGGAATCAATTTAAATTCTCTGGGGCTAGCAATATTTTAATCTCTTATCAAGGAAACCGCAAGGCAGAACCTGCAAATGATGCAAAGCCCCACAGAAACGGGCATCTTTTTAGGGAGGTGGGATGCAGGGAACGCAGATGTCTTTGTCTGGCTTCAGTTCTGCGTGGTGGAGAGTCTGTCCTCAAACCCACGCCAACACTGAGAGAAGCCTGAACACCACAAACATCTACCCTAGTCCTGGGTTGAACAGCAGACTCACTGTCCGTGTCTTCCCAGGGACATGTAGCTTATAAAATGTATTTTCCTTCAGGGTCTATTTCTTGACTTTCTAGTTATCCTCTCGTATGCAAATCTAATTTGCCTAATGGACTGGTGAGTGTAATTGGAAGGCAGCCTGCACTTACATGATAGTGAAAAGTCTCACCTGTGCCCAAGCACAGATGGGGCTCTGCCTCACTGCTGCATCATTAGAGGAAATTTATAGGCACTGTGTCACAGGCTTTGCTGTGACCGGAGGAGAAAAACAGCAGTTTAAAACAAACTTGGGCGTTTGTTGGGCTTGTTTGTTCCCTGGTCTTGCAATTTTGATGGTTGAACTTTCTGGTTGATGTAGGATTTGTCTTTCCCCTGTGCTTCACTTGATGGGGGGAGCAGGTTAATGCAGGGTACTGGTAACTAGCTGAGGACAACCCTAAGAAGGACAAGTTGGAAAGCCTTGTCTGTGCTGTGTTGCAGTGGGAAGGTTTGAAAGCAGGCACAGCAGCAGCTGAGCCAGCCTTCTCTCTGTGGTCCCTGTGCATCCCTGAATCTCCAGAGCTTATCCATGGAAAATCTTCACCTCTGCTGCCCATGAGAGGGAGGGGAAGGAGCAACAGCAGAGACAGTTACTGCTGTGTGTCCAGCTCTGCTGGAGTTGTTCCCTGAATGGACCAAGAAGCTGTGGCTGCTCCATCCCTGGAAGTATTCAAGGCCAGGTTGGATGGGGCTTGAAGCAGCCTGGTCTAGTGGAAGGTGATCCTGCCCATTGCATTGAGGTTGGGACAGGATAATTTTTGGGGTCCCTTCAAACCCAAACTAGTGATTCTGAGTTCTGAGCTTTAATGTTTCTCCTCTCTGTTCTGGCTCATGGTGCTCCAGGTGTGTAGGGGCCCATCTGCATCCTCAGGCTCCTACACCTCTCCAAAACCCACCCCTAAAAGTGTTACTCCTGTGCTTCCAGCTCTGTGGAATGGTGGAAAGCTTTCCACATGCCGGTCAGGTTTAGGGAGAAGAGGAAGAGCAATTTGTGTAGTGGCGTGAGAAGTGTTTTTAAGAGGCAGAATTGTCGTCTTGGCAGGACTCCTGTGTGTGCCATTGATCGGGAGGGACTATTAGCTGGGCAGCAGTTAATGCACTTAGCGCCCAAGTGAATGAAGTGTGCTCTCTGCTGAGCTGTTGGGAGTTCTGGAGTGATCAGTGAGTCTTGGCTGCCTCAGGAGCATCCGCAGGGCAGCGAGACAAGTGTTGGTGTGTGCAGCACTGCCAGCACAGGGCAAGGGCTGCCCTGGGAAAGCCACTGTGGCTGCGGGGTGAGAGGCGCTTGTCACAGGATCGCAGAATGGATCAGGTTGGAAGGGACCACGGTGGGTCATCTGGTCCCACCTCCCTGCTCAGGCAGGGCCAGCACAGGGCACAGGATTGTGTGCAGACAGTTCTAGAATATCCCCACTGAGGAGACTCCACACCCTCTCTGGTCTCTGTTCAGTGCTCGGTCACTGCACGGCAAAGAAGTTCTTCCCCATGTTCAGGTGGAACTTCTGGGCATCAGTTCCTGCCCGTTCCTCTTGTACCACCGCTGGGCCTCCCAAGCAGAGCCTGGTCCATGCACTGTCCCCTCCCTGCAGGCACTGACAGACATGGGGTATGTCCCCTCCCTGCAGAGTCTGGCAGACATGGGGTATGTCCCCTCCCTGCAGAGACTGACAGACGTGGGGTATGTCCCCTCTGGCACTTGTAGAAAGCTGTAAATAGTGGGGATGGAAAAGACTTTGCAAGTTCCTCCTTGATTTCTTGGACAAGTGACCCAGTTTTGGATAAAGTCTGGTGGAACTTCAGCCCTGGAGCTGGCTGCCAGTGGGTGAGCTCCTGCTCTGCAGCCTCCATCCAGAGAAAGGAGACTCCCTGTTGGACTCTGCTTTATATTTGAAAAGAGACCATATGTATGACCTCAGGGACCCAAGGGGAATGTTTTTCCATATCCTTCCTTGATTGCTTCATTTTGGGATTGTGGTAGAAGTTGGTTAGTGGTTTGTTTTGCACTGGATTTAGTTTTTGTTTTGTTTTTGTGAAAATGATCGTTGTTTTCATCTAAACTGGCCCTTGTTGCTTGTGAGCTTCTGGACGGCTTCCTTCTCCAGATGGTCAGCACTTGTACCTGTTCTGTGCTTAACAAACAGTTCTGGGTTTTTTTTCTAGTTTTAATTCAGGCTTTTCTAATAGCTTTGGGTGTCCTTGGCATTATTTGTGCTTCTCTGTGGTCACATTGGTTGTTATGGATTAAATGTGGTTTTCTGTCTTGAGATTTTCTCACTTCCTTAAGAAGTGACCTTGCTCTTTTTTTAATTGGCATTATTTACAGTGGTGCCTGGGCTGCTGGCACTGGTGCTTTGGGTCTGCCTTGTATGCAGAGACTTTTTTATCCCAGTTCCTGTATTACTGACATTGAGTACTCTCACATTACACACATTGAGTACTCTCTACTCACTCACATCCATAGATCCCAGATCTGCTGGTTCTCATTAGCTCCAGATCCCCACATGCTCAGCAGCATTCATGGTGCCCTTAAGAAATCCAGATTTCTTAGTACAGGGTATTTTTCAAGGTCAGTGGTGGTTTTTAAGGTCTATTTATAGTGGTGGGAACCAAATCATCAAGCAGCAGGGCTTGGAAGATGGAAGAACTGGGAGAGGGATGTACCTTAAATTGTTGCTTTAAAGCTTCTGAAATAAACATTCTCTATACATCTTTAATAACCAGGTTTTAAGTTTTTAATCTTTAGTTACTGGATAACTTAAAGGGGAATTTGTGGTGGGTTTGAATTCATCCCTCTATTTTAAAAGCTATAATGATTTTCAGGCTGTTGCCCTTCTCCCTGTGTTGTATGAACTTCCAAGGTCCTGTGGAGGCTGTACAGGTCCCTGGTGTGTGTCTGTGCTCACCTCTCAGCCAGGTGGGGCAGTACAGTGAGTGAGGACCTGTCCAAGTCATGGACAACACCCATGTTTCTTGTTCCCAGCAAGGCAGGTGAGGCAGGATCACTGTGAAGGTCCACTCTGCTCCCGAGGATGCCCGGGGAAAAGGACAAGCTTGCACAGATAAGGGCTGTCTTTCCTGAAGGAGACTTGTGCTTTCCTCTTACTGCTGTGGCTGAAGGATTTCTGGGTTCTCTGATGACACAAAACTTGAGTAAACCTTGCTGGCCTCCTAATGATGCGTGGGAGCTTCTGTACAGACAAAACAACCCTGTAGGAATTGGTGCTGAGTGTGGCCAAATGGATTCCCAGCAGCACGCAGGGAGCAGAGGCACAGGGGTGGGCAGGACCCAAAGTCCCAGGAGCTGTGCAGTTGGGATTTGAGCTCTCCTGGCACTGCAGCGTGGGCATCACACCCACCCTCACATCCTCAGCTGCTTGGGGTTAAAATGCACCAGGAAGTGCAATGGACCCTGATGGATGTGATGCTTTCCCGAAAGGCGACTCCCCAGGTGATTGCTCCTGGAGAGGCAGGGATTCATCCTGCAGTGAGCAGAGTGGGAGTGCTGGTGGGAAGCCTTGATGGAAAGGAGTCCTGACCCAGAGTCAGCATCCTCCTCAGCATCTCCTGAATTTCTTAAGGAATTAGCTAGAAAACTTCCTCCTCTTCCACAACTATACTTTTCCTACTGCCATGAGAGCTGGGATATAAAACCCCA
Organism: Grallaria varia; assembly: GCA_013396735.1. Taxonomy (NCBI): domain Eukaryota; kingdom Metazoa; phylum Chordata; class Aves; order Passeriformes; family Formicariidae; genus Grallaria; species Grallaria varia. The sequence continues at coordinate 643,058 of VWZG01009470.1, read as the reverse complement.
GGTGGTGAAGAAGGGTGGCTCGCCCAGTGTCTCAGAACAAACCATCGCTGTTGGCTTTCCGCGGCTTCCAGGGACGAACCAGACTCACAGCGTGGGTGCTGCAAAACATCCCCTGGGAAGGGAAGCCATGGGGATGGTGGACCTGCAGCGTTCTCCTGGATTTGTTGGAGCAGCCCAGCAGGGAGAAGGGCAGTGCTGCAGCGTGGGAGCTGTGACCTCGCTGGGTGTGCTGCACCAGCGATGGTGCCGCAGCACTGCTCCTGCTGGAACGTGCTCTTTGCAGAATGCCCTTCTCCCAACTCCTTTGTTCAAGGATAAATAAGGCACCGAGAAGGCTCGGGGTCCCAGCTCTCCGGTGGAGTTTGTGGAGTTGGTGGTGGGATGAATTTGTGGCTTAAATATCTTCTGACAAGGTCTTGCTGGTGGATTTTAAGCCACGAGAGCTGCTTACTCATCTCTAATCGCAGTGTCCATGTCAGGGGCTCATACAGAGCAGCCAGAATCCTCTGGGGATGCTTTGGATGAGACAACCCTGTAGCCTTGCTGAGGCTCCTCCAGAACCTCTCCTATGATCAGAGAAGCCCAGCAAGGGCTGTGGTGGTGATGACCCCGTGGTGGCTCCCCCATGGGGAGCGGTGGTNGGTGGTGGTGGCCCCATGGTGGCTCCTCCATGGGGAGCGGTGGTGGTGGCCCTGTGCTGGCTCCTCCATGGGGAGCGGTGGTGGTGGTGGTGGCCCCATTGTGGCTCCTGCATGGGGAGCGGTGGTGGTGGCCCCATGGTGGCTCCTCCATGGGGAGCGGTGGTGGTGGCGGCCCCGTGC
>VWZG01009470.1:609642-641921 GCA_013396735.1 Grallaria varia | reverse complement strand
CGCCGGCGGGGGTGGTGGTGGTGGCCCCGTGCTGGCTCCTCCATGGGGAGCGGTGGTGGTGGCCCCATGGTGGCTCCTCCATGGGGAGCGGTGGTGGTGGCCCCATGGTGGCTCCTCATGGGGAGTGGTGGTGGTGGCCTGGCTTTCCTCGGTCATTCCTAAGAGCCTGGTCCAGCAGCTCTGCATTTCCAAAGCCCCTTAAAGCAGTGGATGCATTCCTATTACTGTTCTGAGCTGTGGAGAGCCCCTTGGAGCTAATTAGTAATTAGAGGATGCCAATTAACCATGGCTCCCCGGGCTCTACCACTGCTTTGCTGGTACTGCTGGGTTGGAGAGGGAGGGAACAAAATGGAGCCCAGTGGGAATGTGTTTCATCTGGTGAGCAGGAGAAGGGTGGAGCTGCTTGTTAAATGGCCAGCAATCCAAGTTTTAAAAGGATTTATGAGGGCTAGATAAAATCATGTCCTAAGGGCTGTCTGGGAGCCTCTGTTAAGGTGGAAAATGCTTTCTAAAGTTGGAGCTTGCTTTGCTGTGTTTTCCCTATTTTGGACCTCCCAAAATTTTACAGGTACAAAAGTTCCAGCTTTATTTACTCTATGGTGTTTAGCCAGAGGAGGATGGAGAGCAGATTTCCACTCCCAAAGTTACAGCGCTCGTTTGTTCTGTATAACCTGTGGGTTATATGCCTGCCCACCTTCAGAAATGTGGTCCCTAAAATGTGGCAGAGTTTAAGGAATGCCAGTAACAGAAATGGGCTTTTGGTGCTGGCATTGCCAGGAGAGGCTTGGTCATTCAACCACGCATTTCCCACTTGTTGGATCATTTCTTACTGTCTGGTGTAAACTTGGTGTTCACTCTCTGGACCCCAGGGGGGCAAATGACCCTGTTCATGGCCTTGCTGCTCTGGGCAGGGAGCAAGTTCAGACTTTTTGAGGGTAACTCCTTAAAGCCAACGCTTTAAATGACTTTTCCTATCTAAAAAAGTAGGTGAGATGGTAAAAGTGCTGTGCTGCTTTTATTTTATTTTTAACTCATGTAAGAATGATTAACTCAATTCTTGCTTTCCCTGTACAAAGCATTTGCTGTAAGAGAAACTCAAGCTCTTTTTTTTTGCCCTGACTTAACATTTCTCCATATGTAGAAGCCCCACAAAATAATCATTAAATAAAAAAATAATCTTTGATACCAGGCTGTTGCTCCCAAGTCTTTCTCAATGGTATCCCTTTTGTACATGTTGTGTCTGGGCTCCACTGGGCTCGGGGGCCATTAATCTTCCTGGTGTTTTCTTCCCTGCGGCAAATGAGACACAGATGTTCCCATCTGGAAAGTTTGCTCCCGCCACCGTTGTTTCACTCGGAGTTGGAGGCTTTGGAGAGCAGTGCAGCAGGCTAAGACTTTTAAGAACCAATTTTTCCATGATTGTGATAATTGCCTGTTAGGTATCTGTAACGGCTTTCATTTTTCATTCAGAGTGCCTTACCCCAAAAAGTAAATAGTGCGGAGGAGTAAATATTTCTTAATATTGTTATAGGAGTGGGTGATTTAAAAAAAAAAAAAAAAAGCCTTGATTCTGTAATGTTAAATGGAACAATGAATTAATGAAAAATTACCAAAATACTTCAGCAGTAACTAAGCAAATGAATTAGTGAGCATCTCTGCCTTTGCTCGACAACTGCTCTGTCCCAGATTATGAGCCTGGCCAAAGGGATCTGAGCAGCCAGAGGGGTTGTTTGGGGAGGGAGAATTGCTCCCCTCCATCCTCAAAACGCTTCCCATCCCAAAACTGGAAAACTGGCCACACTGTAGGCTTTGGTTTTCAGGAATATGTTCTGCTGGGCTATATTTCAGGAGTATCTCTCTCCCTTCAGGGTGTCTGATGGGGGACAGCAAGTGGCTGGTGAGGAAGAAGAGGGTTGCATGCCCTGGGCCATCACAGGCTCCCTGCCAGAGCTCACTGCATCCCTTTGAGACAGCGATGAGCAAAAGCTGCTGCCTTTGACATCAAGGGGTGAACTTGGGTCCCCAGAACTCATTTGGATGGGTGCTAATGGTGCGGGAAGGGAATGGCTGTGGCAGGGTGCTTAGAGCAGCAGCAGCTCCCAGGTGGCTGCTGCACTGTGTGTAAAGGGATTTTAGGGCAGCTTTCATGCTCTGAGTAACTATTCCCTGACTCCTCCACGGACAAGAGCAGGAGAGTGGGGGATACCACACCAAAGTGGTTTGTGTTCTTGTAGAAGCCAGATGACCAGAGTATGCGGACTTGATGTACACCCTGCCCCGGGAGCTGTTGGATGGGAGAGTTTGGGGGATGAATCCTGCATCCAGGGCTTTGCACCACTGTTTCTGGTACGAGTCCATGGCCCCAGAGGAAAGCAGAGCTAAGGAGGCAGGAATGCCTTGCAGGTGGCTTCGTGCTGGGTGTCTGACATGGCCAAGGCACAGGCAGAGCCGGAGCTGCAGTCGTCTTGTCTGGGTGGGAGCTGCTCCCAAGTCCAACCTGTGCTACCAATGAGTTTGTAGGGCCAGGCACGTTAATAGGATTTCATAAAAATCACTGAAGGGCAAGGCGGATAAAGATCTGCAGTCTGCCTTCAGGAATGAATTATTAATCTTATTTCCCTTATTAACTGCTTTCTGGACTGGTTGTGAACGATAACATACTTTGCTCTTTCAAGTTCTTCTATCTGAGTTTCACATTGAATTGAGATTTAAAGTGAAACAGCTGTGTGTGGGAGAGGACTAGATGGCAATGGAGATACACGCGTTTATTTTTGATTTATAAAATGCCTATCCCAGGCTCAGCAGCTCCCTCCTGTGTGATGCAAGGCTCTCCTGCGAGGTGCCGAGCCCTCTCCACTCCCACAGCATCTTACAGCTCAGGAGCTGAGATGTGCTACAAACCCGAGCTGAAGAGGGTAAAAATAGGCTGATCACATTTAGTGGAGGAAGTATCTGTACAGTAACATAAGTTACCCACTGCAACAGATGCTGTAGTATCATCTTGGCCAACCCTGTGCTTCGGTGTGGAGGGAGGAGGATGGAGAAGGACCTTGTTAGACCAGTGACCTGTTTATGTGGCTTTATCCCATTTCTGATTGTGAATTGTCATTTATTGACTTGAGCAAAGGGAGACCTGTAGAAACCACCCTACAGGCAAATAAATGTCAATATTTGTGTAGAAATGTCATCTTGACTGTGTACCTCCCAATGTCTCGCTCTCTTCCAAGTTGGGACAGACCCAATCATCCTTTTTTTCCTAAGGCTGCTGTATTGGCTGCCTTGTTCCTGATGCTTCTCTTCAGTCTTCTCCCTCCACGGCTTTTTGATGTGGTGATGCTGCAAAATGATAAAATATTGGCTCTTTCCTTGACGATGTGGGTTCGGTTTGAGCTTGGGGGAAGCTGTCTGGGAGCAGGTGAGGGAGGGATTGCAGTGGGGAAGTGGTAAATGGCATCTTCTGGAAGCCTGAGTAACGATACTCTTGCTTTGCATGTCGATCACCTCTCATCTGCATGCCTTGGAGAACTGCAAAGGTGCTCTACAGATGGCTTAGAGCCATCAAGGGGAGGGAAAGGCAACCTTGGAGTGGAGGAAAGATGTTAATAAAATTTAAATGTAATTCTTCCCATTTCTCAGTTCCTAAATGTGAAAAATATTAGCTTGGTGGAGACTGAAAACAGATGGTGAGCAGTTGGAGCAGATAAGCATGTTATTCAAAATAAACATTCGCCAAAGCTGGGGAGGTGGCGAACCATATTTCATTTCACCCTATTTACATTATCAGGTCAGGTTACACTGATGCTGCCTCTCGTTTGCATTCAGACTATCAACAGGGAGCCCTGTGAGGAGCCAACTGCAGCCCATCCTGCTTGGTGGGGACGTGTGGGGGCTGGAGGGGCTGCACTGGGGTCCTTTCCCTGGCTCTCCTCCAGGGTGATGTATTGGGCTGGTTACAGAGCCTTAGCATGGTGTGGGTCAGAAGGGACCTTTAAAGGTCACTGGTCCAGCCCTCTGCCATGTGCAAAGAGCTGTCCTCGGTGGTAGGCAGGGTCCTGCCAGCCACTGGAGAGGGCACTGAGGTCTGTCCTTCCTTGGTTCCCCCCATTCCAATGGCCTCGCTGTCCATTTAGCCAAGCTTAGTTTTGCTTTGTCTTAAACCAGGGACTCTGATCCATGTAAATGATGGGGAAAGAAGCCCCTGGTTCCAAGGACTGTTTGTAGAAAAGGTTCATTTTGCTGACTTGTAGGTGATGTATAATTCATGCCTCTAGTTTGAATGGTCATCTGAGGTGGTAGGGCCAGTGGAAAGAGAGGTGTGGCTGGAGCATGGCTTATCTCCCTTGCTTTGATGAATGTCTTGGGGTGGGCTGAATTGCCTCTGCAGGTTCTGTCTGTCCCTTGGCTCCAGAGCAAGCTCAGGCCTGACTCATGGGTGACCAGAGAATTTCTCTTTGTTCTGCTGGCTTTAACTTTGGTTGCTGTTACTGGGACAGTTCTCCAGTCCCTTGCTCTCAAGAGGCAGGTATGAATTTGGGACTTTTAACTTTTTGAGGTGAGGAGCTGCATTTTATTTTATGAGTTTATTCTGCCTGTTCTAGATGAAATTCAAAAACATCTGCTCTGATTAAACCTTTCTTTCTATCTGAAGCCATTATGTGCTTTTTCTCCTGAGGCTCTGAACTACTGGGTGAACCTTGTACACAGTCTTTTCATCAAAAAATACCAGCTAAATTCAAAACTTAGTAAATGTACAGGTTTTCAAATGTAACCACTTGATGGTCAAAGCTTTGTTTGACAGGGTCTGATCTGAGTCTGCTCTTGGTCCTGGAGCTGCCAAAGGGAAAAGCAAACCCTTACCTGGGCATAGTTGCAGGGCTGTCTCATGTTTCATGTGGTTTTCTCTTATTTCTTCCAAGATGTTTCATGTTTTGCCTTCTAGAGAAAGCTGGAGTGCTCTAGTCTGGCATATGGGTTGCTGAAATGTATTTCCGACTCTGTGCAGCTTATTTATAAATGGGAGCTAAAAAATTGCTCCCAGGGCAGGCAGATTCCTCCTTAACTGTGCTGCCAGTGGATCAAGGGGAATTTTACCCCTGCATCAATGGCTTGAAGATATCAGTGTTCCTGCTGCACGAGCCCTCTGGACACCCAGCCATGGGCTTTAAATCCATGTCCCACGAGGGAGGAGGAAAGGCTGGACTGTCTCGAGCTGATGGCAGAGCTTACAGCCTGTACACACTCTGTGCTCACTCACAGAGGTGACTGGATTCACTTGTGCCCCTGCAGACACTACAGGGTGTAAATTCATATAAAGCAACCCCATTTTCTGCACCGTAGCAGTGGCTCTTCCTCTCTTCCCTTGGTCTTGGCAAGTTCGTGGCTCTGCCATGGGAGCCAGGTCAAGCCTTTCTCTTGGGCAGGGTGGAGCACCTCCTGGTATTATCTCCTGGAGTGTTGGAACTGTGTTTTGAACTTTGGGAAGAGGATGGGGAGGAGACCATTCATTACTGTTTGCCCCCAGGGTTATTCCTCTCTCTCTTCTCTGGTTCCTTATCTTGCTTTTTGAGGGAAGGTAACATCCAGTTCTCCTCAAGCAGTGTTTTTATTTCCTTTTCACCACTTAGTCTATTCTCTGATTGCCAAAGGAATTTAATTTTGAATTCCAGTGTGCTTATGATACTCCCTAACTTATCGCTGTGTTTTTTCTTGTGCATTTTCCCTTTCTCAAACCCACAGGCATGAAGAGATTAATAAAGCAGCTTCTTTATAGAGATTATAGTGCAAGCAAATGCTGGCTATTCATCATAGGTTACCTGTCACAGCAACACTCTCTTTGTGCTAAACCCCGTAGGTGGAACTCTTCTGAAAGAAAACAAATAAGATGAAATCTGTCTCAGGTGGGCATTGAAATTGCCCCCTCTGAAATGTGCTGGAGAGCTGGAGCCTCCATCCCCTGGGAGTGCAGAAATGGGACTTCCCCGAGGGTCAGTCAAGACCCCAAGTTTTCTCCTGGTGTCTCGTCCTGTGGTCTCACTTTGCTCTTTCTCCTCTCCAGAAAGGAAAATCATCAGCTGCACTTAATCATGACATATGTTCCTTTTTAATTCGTTACGCCAGGATGAGAACTGGAGCAGGGAAGGAAATAGGGTACACACAGACAGTCAGCAACAGGGGCACATAAAACCAGAGCCTTGCAGCGTGTCGTGGAGGGGTGAAGGGTTCCAGGTGTAGTCAGAGCTCTGGGGTTTTCTGCTCTCTTGCACACCTGGGCCCCTTAAATGGGACACAGGAATATATATATATATAGGGCATGAGCACAAAGTGCTCTGTGCCTGCAGCTGTCCATACCCAGCTGGCAGCTCGAGCATCTGAAATCTGGAGCTCAGCGCTGTGAAATCTGGTCTGCAGCTCCACCACCGTTTGGAGAAGATGGAATTCTTGCACCAAGCCAAGACTAAAACAGCCTCGTCACGATCGGGTTTTGTTTTACTCCGAGTGAATCGTCTTCCCATGTGAACCCCCAGCGTGTCTGGGGCTGGGAAGGCAGCAATGCCACCCGCCTGGGTGGCCGTGTCGCTGCTGCCTCTTTGCCTGGTTAACCTGGGCAGGTCCTGGTGCAAAACTGAGCAGGTGTCACTGCAAAGCTTTGACCTTTGGCAGCCTGACAGCAAAAGCATTGTGCCATAAACGTGTTCGATCTGCTCCTGCAGGCAGTGCTTAGAAAGTAGCGACAGTGCTTGGGAGTGTTTCTAATCCAGGTGGGGTTTGGAAGGAGTTTTGGAAGGAAAACAACCGAGTGATTTCCATCGTGGGCAGGTGTTGTGCTGTGACACTCGGTGTATTCGGTCACTGACAAGAATCATCCAAAACCTGTGTCAGTGTTTGAATCTTTAGGTGTCAGGTGAGTGGTACAGTGGGGTGACGTGGAGACATTTGGAGGAGCATCTCAGCATCCTCCCTGCACATCTGGAGGCAGTGCTGAAATGTTGCTGTTGGGGAGCCAGTAAATATTTCTGAGTGGTAAAAGCAGAAGAATGAGGCCGGGAAGGCGGATTTTCCCCAGGGATCAGCATACTGGCTCATTTTTAGCCCCAGGTCAGCTCAAGGCTGACTCAAGCCCTTGGTCACAGTCTGGTTTGCTCACATGATTCTCATTAAATGGACATGTTTAGGCTAAAAATGGAGAGCTTTAGAAAGATGGTTTTTATCTGCGTTTATAGATGCCCCAGGTCATTAGCAGGAAGCTTTTAAATTTAACAATCCTGTTTGCTTCTTGTCTGTCGGAGTGGGCTTGGAAAAGAAGGTGTTGACTTCGTTTTTGGTGTCTCACACAGTAGCTGATTTTATTTTGGGGCTATAAATTCCATGTGAAATTTATCTCCCCCCCCATAAGTTAACCAAATTAGTTCTGCTTTCATGATGTGCCCTAGGAGCATCTTAGGAGGAAAGAGGAGAAAACTTAAGGATTAGTTTCACACTGTTTCTCTCCAAGGCATGGCACTATCAGATTGGCCATGTACGCCTGGGGAAGGGGTTTTGATGGGAAGAAGAAGAGGGGAGGCAGGTGAGTGGCACTGGGTTCATGGGTTGTCATCAGGCAGCTTGACAGTACTGGGTAGGCACAATTAGTGCTGTTTTGATTGAAAATTTTGGGTCATTTAGCAACATTTCCCTTCCCTGCCTCGGTGAGAGAACTCAAGACTTTTTGTGGTGGAAACACCCCTTACTCCAGGCACAAAACATGCTGTCTGGCTGTTTTGCTGCATTTATTTAGAGAGGAAGGAAATTCAGGGGGCTATCCCTGCTCTTGCCAATAAAATGACCTGCTGGAATAGGTACCTGCATGCATGAATGATGTCTTATTCCTACATCAGTGCATGGTTATTCATCTGAACATGCATGGGAATGACAGGAAAAGTCTGCACTTCAGGATTCAATTGTAAGTTGGACTGAATGTATGTGAATAGTAGTTTGCAATATGGTATTAATGTGGTTATATGTTAAAATGAATAGTAGTTTCCTATGGCTTCAGTATCTCCCCACTCCATGAAAGGAGAGCCTAGAATTTTTTCCTTTCTTTTGAAAGCCGGCTTAGGTAAATGAAGACACAAACGTTCTGGGACCTGGGGTTTGCAGCAATTCCAGCCCCACCACCCCACTTATTCCACCTGCACTGACAAGGCAGGAAAACATGGATTTTTCAGTGTGTATGATCTCTGCTTTCCCCTTCCTGCAAACAGCAAAAAGAAATGTTAGGAGTAACAAAGTTCATTTGTTACCTCGCTGGCATTAGCCATGACTTGCCGTAAGGAGAATAAATGAGGCAGCTCGGTGGCAGAGCAGGTGCTGGGGGCTGACAGAGCAGATCCCAGGCAGCAGCACGAGGGCTCAGGTACCAGTTTGTGTTTTCTTTGCTCTCAAAAGCAGCATTTTTGTTGTTGGGAGTCGAAGTAGCAGGTTTTGTAGTTGCCTTTCAGCACAGAAGTTTGCCATCTATGCAGTGCTTTATGGGAGCACAACATTCAGTCTCTCTGCCAGGACTTGAAAGCTGAGTTTCTTACAGCCGACAGATATTGGTAATAACTGTGGATTACAAATTAGCTTGTAGTTGTCTGAAGCCCAGCTTGCATCACCAGAGAGGTGGAAATGTCTGCGCTGCCCAAGCTGGAGTGCAGGTGGATGTTCTGGGAACACCCAGCGGTGTTCCTGTGCAGGATGTGCTGGAGCACAGTCACAACTCATTACTGAGCTAATTGAACGAGGCGAGGGGCAGCTTGAGGAGCAGGGAGTGGGGACCAGGATGTCAGAGGAACACTTTGTTGGGATCACAGGCACTGGAGACACTGGCAGTGCAATAAAGAGCACCCCTGGAATGGTGTTGGCTCCCACGGGAGCTGCTCCTTGGAGATCCTTAGGCTTTGTCTGATGAGTTGTCTGGACTTAAAGAACGAAAAACCACCCTGAAACAGCCCTCTCAAAAAAACCAACCTGTCCCCCAAAGCCCCAAGGCTTGCTTAAGCACGTATTTCCTCCTTTTTCTCTGGTTGCCACCCTTTTGAGGCTGATCCCAGCCACCAGAGCTGGGAGTGTGGTTGCACTGGGCTAGGACATCCCTCCGGGGCTGGAAAGGAAGCCCCAGTGTGAGCAGGCTGTGTATGAGACCCCAGAGAGTGCACGCAGGGGAGAGGTGGAGAGCAGCTGCTGTCAGCTCATCTCTCCAACCCTGGGCCACTGCGGTCCCTTGCTGGCACAGCACAAAGCCAGGCCACCCGTGGCATGGCTCTGAGAGGGTGGGATCCCTCTGGAGTGGCTCTGTGCTGGTGAGGAACATGTGGGCACTTCTGAGGAGTATCAGAGGGATCTTAAAATGGGGGCAAAGCAAAGCAAATGGGCAGAACTACTTTGAAGAAGCGTCTTCGGGCACGAGGGGTGAGAAGAATGCGGTCAGGAGGCTGGGATGGTGAGCATGGGCACCATGAGCATGCCCCTTGGGTGCCTGTCCCAGCTCGGGGTCGTATCCTGCCTCTCTCCTGTGGCAGCTCAGGGTCGTACAGAGCAGTGTGGGAACCCTGCGTGACTTCCCCCACCTCTTATCGTCACCCCTGCGACTGTTGGTGTGCTGGGCGGGGTAATGCGTGCCCACGAGTGTCACTAAGCCTTTCCACCTTCTCTTGGTACAGTTGCTGGTGAGAAGAGGGTGCCAGTGATGCCCGGATCGCCTGTAGAAGTGAAGATACAGTCCAGGTCTTCTCCTCCCAACATGCCACCGCTGCCTCCCGTGAACCCCGGCGGACCCCGCCCGGTGTCCTTCACTCCGACTGCACGTAAGACGCCCAGAGCACTGCTTTTCCCAGGGATTAGCTCTAGCCAGGAGGGAAGGCTCTGCTCATAGCACTCCCTGGGGATGTCTCAGCTGTTAGCCAGGGCACAGCGAGCGTTAGCCCTGCTCTGCTGCTGTAAGGAAGTGGGGCTGGGGCTTTCCTCCTGTTCTGTAATGCATGTGGGGCGTCTGTGTTTCCCCTCGGCCCCCCTGCCTGCTCCTGCCTTGCTCCTGGTGCTGCCTTGAGTCCTTCTCTTTGCAGGTGCAGCCTTGATTTCCACCATAAACTCCTTAAGAAATTGAAGTCTTTTATCAGGTTGGCTTCAAACAAGCCAAGTGCTGGGCTTTCTGCTCTATCTTTTGGAGGAGTTAATTCCCACTCTGCTGTATCTCACTTTGCAGACAGCATTCCTGCAGCTGAGATTAGAAAGTTTTTCTTTTTTTTTATTTCCCAGCCTTGAAAATTCCTTGCTGTCCATCCAGATTCTCTTTTCTCCATCTTCTCTATATAATCTTCCCCATTAAGCTGTGGTCGACCCTGATCCTGCCTGGCCATAACAGAGCCTTGCACCCACTTTTTCTAGCAGGGCGTTGCTTAGAGGTGATCCATGGACAGGATGGACCTCCAGCCTCTGTGTTCCTCCCTTAGCCAACATTTAAGGCATTTAATGTCTTTTTAAAAGCATCATTCCATAGCAAAGCTGCTTTAGTTTGTCAAGCATTGAGTTATCTGACCCCGGCACATGGCATGTACATATTTTCCAGGCCCTTCTCACCCCTTTTTTCCTGCACAGAGTGTTCCCTAGCTGGCTCTGCATTGCTCTGCTCTCCATGACAGTGTCTGGGCTATCTCACGGCCTCACACTGGCAGTGGGATTCGGGGATTTACAGTCCAGCCTCTTGGAGGACACACTCTGATGTACTGCGTGCTGCTGGCAACGGCACTAATCACTGGGTTATCCCGCCAGACACATTGTCCCCATCTTTATGTGCTGAGGGATTTTTAATGGCTCTCCTTTTGCTCAGGCAGAAAAAGACCATTAGCAAAGTGACAGAAATTAATTTTTCCAATGAGGATGCTTGGCACGCTGTTAAGGGCCAAGAAACCTGAATCTGCTGATTGCAGATGACTTAATTGCCTCTTTCCAAGATAGATGAGAGATGCGACCTGTAGTGAGGTTAATCCTTGCTCTTTTATTTCTCAGCTGCACCAGAGGGTCTTGGTCAGAGTCAGTGGGTGTATCTTGCCCTGTCAAAGCCCACGGCTTGGGCAGGTGAGGAGGAGCACGTTGGAACAAAGCCATGCCTACCTGTGGATGGCTGACAAAGGGTTGGAGAAGCGGCAAAACCCTGTGACTTTTGAGGACCTAAGGCAGAATTTAAGAGCAGCCCTAGACGATGGTTTTGTTCTCAGGAGTTTATCATCATCATCCTCATGTCCTCAAACCAGTAATCCCCTGGACTGGGTACGCCACCTCCCTTGCTTTCAGCGCTGTCTTCTCACCTGGAAAGGGAGCCCCGGCCCGGCTGTGTGGTCTGTGGTGGAGCAGCTCCTGGCGATGTGCAGGATGAGATAACTGCCAGCTGCCCTGCGGTGCCGCCGTTGGCAGAGGGTCAGGGGGGCGAGCCCCCGAGTGCAGGGGCGGCTGCGGGGGCTGCGGGCAACGGCCCCGCCGGCTGCGCTTCCGTCCATCGCCCCGCACTGCCAACGTCCATCATTCCCACCTTTGGCAGCCTCTCCCGGGGGTCCCCCACAGCCCCTTGGGCCCCCGGGAGCTTGCCGAGCCCCCTGGTTCTCCCAGGGTATAAATAGAGCCCGTTGCTCTCCCCCAGGCTTTCATCTGAAAGAATAAGAGGAAGTGAAATAGAGAAGGGGGGAAGCGCCTCCGTTGTGGCTGTTGGAGAGCGCGGGGCTGTGCAGCCCTTTGCTGTTAGAGAGGAGCTTCTCTGGGAGGCTTCCCCCCTACTTATAATACTTTTATTGTGATATAACTGTCTTTATGGGTAATTGTCAGAGGTCTTGCCTTCCGGTTAGCTCTGGTGTTCTGGTTCTCCATGCTAACTAACCCTGCTAACTAACCTAACATCCCTGCTCCTTTGCTGCTTTGGGGAAGCCAGTGTGGGCAGCAGTTTTCCAGGTTGCTTTTCTCCATAACAAAAGGCATGAGTTTCCTTTGCCTTTGCACCTCCATCTTCTCAGTCCTGGCCTTAACCTTCTTCTCATCATTTCTCAGTCTATGAAAGGCCACATCTTTGTTGGCCCCCGAAGAGCCTCTCAGCCCTTGGTTAGCAGGAGCCACCTTTGATGGTCTCTGTAGCCTTATCTTTCCTTGCATCTTAACTGACTCTGGTGAAGTTTCCCTCCCGTGCTCACCACGAAGGTCCAGGTGTGTGGAGCCTTTCCAGCCTTCGACCCTGGTGTGCCCCAGAGTGGTTTAACTGTTCCAAGTGCCTTCTGTGAAAAACCCCTCACTGGGTTCAGCAGGATTTCATATGATCCTCGTGAAGCTGCCATGGAAGTTTTGACTTTTTTTTTTTTTACAAGTTGCTGCTCCTCCCACAGGCAAGGGGCGATGCTGCTGGCTGGCATCAGGGCTTCTCTGAACACCATTTGAAATGGTTTTTATTGCTTGTGGCCTCCTCGCCGGCACTGAGGGATTCAGGGCTGGGCTTTTAAGGATAACCCGGTGGATCAGCAACAACTGTATTTACACGGATGTGCTTTTCACCTCTGAAATTCTGGGTTTATACTGAGCTGGGGCCCTGGTGCACAGCTGCTCATCAGACAGGGCTCGAGATTGCACAACCATGGCCCGGGGATGTCAACAATTTATTCTAATCCCTTGCTGAGTTCCCAGACTTCCAGCCTCTCAGTCTGTTTCGACATGCTCACCACTTACAGGAGGCAAAGTTGCAGATAGGACCAGGTTGGAAAAAACAACAGTGTTTGCGAAACTCTCTGTAAATCCCTGGGGAGGGATGGTGGGTGGGTGCTGGGGCAGGTTCTGTCAGCACTCCTTGGGGTGAGGTGGAGGCACCTGAGGTGCCATCCATCACCAGCAGCCTCCTGGGTGGGAGATGGATCCTCCTAAGCACCAGACCACAGGGATGCGCCCACGTGATGCTCAGTGTCGCTTCTGCCTCCCATTTGCAGTGCCCAACGGAATAAACCATTCCCCCCCAACACTGAATGGAGCACCATCCCCGCCCCAGAGGTTTAGCAATGGTCCTTCCTCCTCCTCCTCCTCCTCGCTGACAAACCAGCAGCTCCCAGCCACGTGTGGTGCCCGGCAGCTCAGCAAGCTGAAGCGCTTCCTCACCACCCTGCAGCAGTTTGGCAATGACATCTCCCCGGAGATCGGGGAGAAGGTCCGGACCCTCGTCCTCGCCTTGGTGGTAAGTCCTGGCCCAGCCCTGATGCCTGGATTTTCCCAGAGGACTTTGGCAGTGGGATCCCGGCATCCAGAGCATGCCCCCGTCACACAGTGCTGTCTGTTTGTGTCTTTGCAAGCAGAGCTGGTGGCTGAGCTAGACTGTCGTGTTTATTCTTTCTGGGAAATTCGCTTGACTTCTTTTTCACTTGTCTTTTGTGGGTTTCAAAAAGCTGTTTGTCCAGTGGCTTTGATGTGAGCTTGTGTGCAGCTAATCCTGAGGAAACCTGGAAGGGTTTGGACAGTGCTTTTCTGTAAATTGTAGAATCACAGAATGGTTTGGGTTGGAAGGAGTCTTAAAGCTCCTCTCATTCTCCCTGACATGAGAACACCCTTCAAACCCAAATGAATGGGTGTAGCTGCTGAATTGTACCCAATGTTTGCAGTTACACAGACTGAGAGAAATGCTGGCTGGTGCATTAGCAAGTATGCTCTACATGCCTTACAAGGGCATGGAGCAATGGGGCAAGGGAGGAATAGCTTTAAACTAAAAGAGAGGAGGTTTAGTTTTGATACTAGGAAGAAATTCTTCCTTGTGATGGTGGTGAGGCCCTGGCCCAGGTCACTGTGGCTGCCCCATTCCTGAAAGTGTTCAAGGCCAGGTTGGACAGAGCTTGGAGCAACCTGGGATAGCAGCAGGTGTCCCTGCCCATGGCAAGGTGGTGGAACAGGATGAGTTTTGAGATCCCTTCCAACACAACTATTCTAGGATTCTGTGACCTTGGACTGAGGGCCTGGAGCCCAGCACCACACAGCCTATGGTCCTGTGGGGCACCCAGTGGGGCTCCCGAGCTGAGCTCTGCTTTTTGGCACGTTTCTGTTGAGGCTCAGCATGCACTGAAGGTCGCTAGACTGCAGCAGCTTGGAGCATCCCTGCTTCCAAGGTTGGTGTGGGATGCAAATGTGGGTCTGTCCATGTCCTTGTGGGCATTCCAAGTGCTCGAGCACTGGATGCAAAATGCTGCTGCTGCATTCATATAGCACAGATATTTCCACGGGTGTAGGGGCAGTACCTTAGCTTACTCTTCTGCAAAGGAAATGATAAGCTGTCCAGGTCCACCCTGGATTTTGTGGTAATTGCTGCAGGGATGAGCTTTGTGTGTGCAGGTTATCAAATGCTGCTTATCCCAGGGAGCCCCCAGCCTGAACAGCCCTGGGGTCTGCAGGGCTGGGCCAGGGGAGGACTGGGGTGAGCAGGAGGCTGATGGAGACTTCTTGAGTGGTCCTTAGGTTAGGTGAGGAGAGCTGGAAGGAAGGAAGGAAAGGAAAGGAAGGTGTGCATCTCTGAGCAGCTGGGATCACAGCCTGGCTCCCTGCAGCCTGCCCTAGGCCGCTGGTCCAGTGTGCAGAAGATGCCAGCTGGGTTGTGCTGCCTCCCAGAGCCAGCCTCTACCTCCCAGCCTCAGAGCTGGGAAGATGCTGGGCCAGGCAGTTCCCACCCCTTTCCTAGTGCACTGTTCCTTCTCTGCTGGCCTTAGCCTTTCTGGCTGTGTTTGGCAGGATCCGATGCAAACATTGCCAGCCCTGTAGTGGCAGATGCAATCACCCTCCCAGTTCTGTTCATTTCCCATATGTCTAAGAATAAGGACAAATTGTCATTTCATTTCTTAATCTCTTTTCTCAGAACTCAACGGTGACAATTGAGGAATTTCATTGCAAGCTGCAAGAGGCGACGAACTTCCCCCTCCGGCCATTTGTGATCCCTTTTCTGAAGGTGACAGGGAGCTGCTGGGGCTTGCTGGGGCTCCCTGTGCCAGCCTGTGCCACTTGGCAGTGTGACATTGCTGGGAAAGCTCTCCTTGCAAGCACCACAGCAGCTCTGTTGAGGTCCAAGACAGACTGCACAGACCGTAGTGGTGTCCATGTGGGACTGGCTTGGGGAAGGATGGAGTGTGTGCCGCATATGTCTGCTTGTGTGTTGGGGATAAAGGAGGCAAACCAAGCTCCATGTGGCAGCTCGCATCTAGAATATTTGAAGTGCTGGCACACAGAGCATGTCTGGGTTGGTGAGATTACAGACTCACAGCATGGTTTGGGTTGGAAGGGAGCTTAGAGCTCATCTAGTTCCAACCCCCCTGCCATGGACAGGGACACCTTCCACCTGACCAGGTTGTTCCAAGCCACGTCCAGCCTGGTCTTGAACACCTTCAGGGATGGGGAGTTCACAGCCTCTCTGGGTAACTAGATGATGGAAGCACAGAGCTTGGCTCTTGGGTTTTGGGTGCACTGTCATCAGGCCATCCTCAGGTCCTGGGAAAATACAGGTAAATCTGTCAGTGCACACCCCAGGAGCTGGAGGATCCTGCGTGGGATCCCCAGGCATTACCACTCTGAGGTGTCAGTGAAGAGCAAACCTTCTGGAATGGCTGGAAACTCGTGTCCCCTCTGTGATCCAGACCTGTGCTTGTTTTCCAGGCCAACCTCCCACTGCTGCAGCGGGAGCTGCTGCACTGTGCACGCGCTGCCAAGCAGACGCCCTCCCAGTACCTGGCACAGCACGAGCACATCCTGCTCAACACCAACACCACGTCCCCCGCCGACTCCTCTGAGCTGCTCATCGAGGTCAATGGCAATGGAAAGAGGCACAGTCCAGACAGGTAGAAACAGCTTTTGTCATTCTGTAAGTTGTTGAAGTCATGACTTTCATTTTATCTTTGCTGTTGGCAAAGCTTCAGGCAGCATACAGGATCTTATCACTCCCAACAACTGTTCTGGCTGTGAAAAGACACCGATGACTGCTCCTCCTGCACTGTGAATTCAGGCTGTGTTCCTCTTTCAGGCAGGCTCTGTCCCAGAGGGACTTTTGGGTAGCACTGGAGAGCTGAACTGTTTTCCACCCCCCCAGCAGTGAATGGAGGCACTGGCATGACTGAGAAGGATGTAGTTCATTTTCACCACTTTTTATTCCAAGCTAAAAGTTGTTATGTAATTATGTGGAGCATGCCTCAAGTTTATAAAAACTGTGAAATTTTAATTTGATCATGCTCAGAAAGATGAATCACAACACTTGGCCATCCTGAACCTTTTCTTTGACAAGGGTCACTTTGTGCATCGCTTTGCAAATTGAGTGTGTTTGTTTGAGCTCCCTGCATTAACTCCCTGGTAAAATCATTGCTGCCCAAACTGCTGATTCAAAAACTGCATCTTTCCCTTTCTGAAGGCGTTCGTGGGTTGCTAACAAATGCCTGTCTATGCTGGTGTGGTTGCAGGAGGGAAGACAGCAGCTTTGAGAGGGAGCCCCTGCCAACAGAGCCCCCGGCCAAGAGGGTGTGCACCATCAGCCCGGCGCCCCGGCACAGCCCTGCCCTCACCATCCCCCTGATGAACCCCAGCGGGCAGTTCCACCCCACCCCACCTCCCCTCCAGCACTACACCTTGGAAGATATCGCCACCTCCCACCTCTACAGGGACCCCAGCAAGATGTTGGAGCACAGAGAGATCCGGGACAGGCACGGAGGGCTTGGTGAGAAAACCTGGAGGGCTCTTCTTTGAGCTCCGACGTCGGTCCCCACTCAGCCACTCGCACCCAAAGCTGTGTAATGCTGGGCATGTCCTCAGCAGAGTTTTCACAGGGAGTTCAGGGGAAACAACTCACCATGGGAAGTTAAAAACGGAAATACTGAGTTTGTTTCCCTGTGTATGTGTAAAGGCTGGAGCCACTGAGGATGAGGAGGAAGGACCTGGTGTGTGAGTTGAGTGCAGCCAAGCCAGCAGGCAGGAAACAGAGTGCAGGGAAATAAAAAGTACCATTTCTAAGATCACTAAAAGCAGGAGGGCAGAGCCTGACCCTGGCCCTGTTTCTCCCAGAGGTGTGTGGGAGGCACATGCCGTGTTTCCAACAGGACAGCCTGAATCACAAGCTCTGAGCTCCAATGAGTTATAACAAGGGAACCAGCTCCACAAGCAGGTCAGAGCCAGAGCCACAAATGCATTGTAGCACAACACAGACAGGAATGAAAAAGCACCATCATAAAACTACCCCTGTAGAGCCACCACCTTGAGAGGCGTTTTAAAATTCCAGCTGTATGGAGCTGGAAATAAAGCTCTTTATTATCCCTTGGAGCGCTGCAAACACTCAGCCCCCCTAATCCTGTCCTGTGTGTGGCTCGTTGCAGGTTTGAATGGAGGGTACCAGGACGAGCTGGTGGATCACCGCTTAACAGAGAGGGAGTGGGCTGACGAGTGGAAGCATCTCGATCACGTAAGGAATGGCAGGAGGTGTGGGAAGCTCTGGGGGATGCAGCAACCCATTGTTCCACCTGCTCCGGTCTGTGATTTCCCTGTTGTTGTTGCCATATCCAGGCTCTCCTGGTGGCTGGTGGAGGAACAAGCCACCACAAGAAGGTGGATGGTGGGGGAGGGTGGATCGGAGCTGCAACACCTTCCTGGCAGGTTTTCTCTGCCCATGGTCAGGGGAAGCCAAAATAAGTGTGGATAAAGTGTCTGGAATGGGGGCCTTCTCCTGCAGAGCATGGCCAGATGCTGCCATGGCTGTCTGATCAACCAAACCCAGCCTTGTCCCCAGGTCCCACAAGGTCCCTTGACCTTGTAGCCTTTTCTGCCACAGCCCTGACACAGAACTGACAGATAGGCTATATGTAGTCAGGATATGGACATTAAAAATAAGTAAAACCATCATTATTGTTTTAAAGACTTTCTTTGCTGAAGTGCCAGCTTTTTATGGGCCACAATAAGGGACTGACCGTGAGACTTGGTACTTCTGGTGGACTTTATGCTGAGCTTTCTCCTCTGAGCAAGGCTGCTCCTCCAAGCACTTCACTGGAGTGTTTTCCTCAGAGATGGGATTGAAATAAGCTTGTATCAGAAATGTGGAGGGACATCATGGTCTAAAGCTAATGTCCTTTCTGGAGGGGTTAGGGTTGGGGTGAAGCAGAAGCCCTATAGCTGAGTATTTGGAGTTAGACTGTGACTATGGAGAGCTGGCACAGGCAACCCCTGAACAGACACCCTATTCCCATAGCAGTCTCATAGTGCTCCTGGGGTCTCTCCTCCTTCTTCAGGAGCATGGCCTGGAGGTATTCAACTACTTCCTGTCGTGACCAAGACCTTACAGCACAGGTGTGATCTCTTCCTCCCCACGTGGTGCTGCATCCTTGTCTGAGTGCTGCATCACCCCAAATACCATGCTCTGTTCCTTGTCTCATCTGCCTTTGATGGTGCCTCCATGGTACCTCTGATGAGACATTCAGGGTCACAGAATGTGCTGAGGTGGAAGGGACACACAAGGATCATCCAGTCCAACTTGTGGCCCTGCGCAGGACCATCCCCAAGAGTCACACCGTGTGCCTGAGAAGATCATCCAAACATTCCTGGAGCTCTGTCAGCCTTGCCCACTGCCCTGGGGTGCCTGTTCAGTGCCCCCACCACCCTCTGGGGAAAGAACTTTGTCCTGAGATCCACCAGAACCCTCCCCTGGCGCAACTTCAGGCCCTTCCCCTGGATCCTGCCAGCGGTCCCTGCAGAGATGGGATAAACCTGACAGGACGTTTCCCCCCCACCGCAGGCGCTGAACTGCATCATGGAGATGGTGGAGAAGACACGGCGCTCCATGGCCGTGCTGCGGCGCTGCCAGGAGGCCGACCGCGAGGAGCTCAACTACTGGAAGCGGCGGTGCAGCGAGACGGCGGAGCCGCGCAAGGCGGGCGCGGAGCTGCTGTCCCGGCACAGCCCCGGCAGCGCCGACTCCACCGCCAGCGGTGAGTCGGGGTTGGTTGTGCCGGGCAGCCCTGCAGGTGCTGGGAGGGTCTCAGCACCGTCAGGCATAAAGTGGTGGGGATGTATTCGAGTTGTAACACGAATTATGCAGCGCGTAATTGTTCTCGGAGCTTTAAAGAGAGGTAGGTCGTTGGGTACGGTGGGAGCTCCTGGAAGCAGCACTTGTTCACATCTAAAGGCACCTTTGCTCACACAGAAGAGCCTCTTCCTTGTCACTGAGCTGTGTTTACTGAGCAAATGCAGCCAAGTTGATCCAAAGCTGAGAAACCTGGAGGTGAAAAAGGCAGGAGAGGTTACAAAGGCAGGAGAGGTGTTTGGCTCCATTCCTCTTCCCCTTCCAGTCCTTCTTGCCTAAAGCATTTTAAATGTCAAGGTCTACTTATTCTAAAAATACCAGAGACTTTTGTAAGTTTAATAACTACCTTAATTCTATTTTTGTACCATGAGTCAACTTAACTTTATTCAAGCTGACTAGTTTTCCCCTCGAGTGTGCAGGGGTTTGACCCTATACTAAAAACAAGTCTAAAATGCTGATTTGATATATTTGGATGTAATTCTAATTTCCATCCTAACAAATACGCTGTAAATAAAGTCCTGGGAAAAAAAAAAGGCCATGATCATTCAATAATAAAAATTGATTTTTTTTCTAGCAAGAATAAATGTCAATTTGATATATATTCCACTTGTTTGTATACAAAATAAAGATTGAATCCTCCTGCAAGGAATTCGTGTGCCCATGGCTCCAGCTGTCAGCATGGAGTGGCTGGGCATGTGTGACAGCTTAAGGGGCACAGCCAGCTTTCAGCCCTTCTATATTTAAGTATATCATGACTAATATACTTACAGCCCTGTGTTGTTAAAGGTGATATAATTAAAAATTTTAATACAAATTGTGAGCACTCTTGGTGCTTTCTCCCCTCGTGGGACCTGGGGATTATTTTTAAGCTCCATTGCTCTTGTGAGAAGATGCAGTTAGACATCAAGCAGCATCCCCAGGTGTCTTTCAGAACAGTTTGTCCATCAGTTCAAGCCTTTGAATTGTGCAGGGAGTGGGAAGTGCTGTGCTTAATGTAAACTGCTGGTGCTCACAGTCTCTGGTCAGTGCAGATGTTGGATGACATATATTTATAAGTATTGACTGTTACTGTAGAGTACCAGGAGATGGAAAGAGGTTATATAATGTCATAAATTATGCAAGGAGCTAATTAAATGTTGGAATTTGTCGTCTGAGTGTTTGAGGAATGGCTTTAACCCTTGGAACCTTCTGCTCTGGGTTTTAGCTGGTCAGTCCTACCTTGCCCCGCGATGTCCCGAGGTACAGCTGGGCATGTAGGCAGCAACTGGGTGAGATGAGGCTTTGCCAACCTTTCCCTGTGTCCTTATTCCAACAGATTCTCTGCGGGAGTTCAGCAGCAGGTCGGGAACGGGCTACGTCACTGAGGAGATTTGGAAGAAAGCTGGTGAGTGTTTGCTGGTGACCTCGGCCAGGGCTTCTGCTGGCTGGGTTGGGGTAAACACAGACACTGCAGATCTGCTGTGCAGGAGCAGCAGAAGGCCAGCTGCAGGAACGCCCTAGGATGTGCACATCTGGCTGCCAACATCCCCACCCACCCTGGCTTTTCCAGAGGGCTCTGGAGCTCCTCCATGATGCCAGCGGGGCTCCCCTGGGACCGAGCCTGGCCTCGCCGCTCCCAGGAGCGCTTGGGGTGCCAGTGCTGGGAAGGCACCACTGCCCCTCTGCTTCTCTGGGAGGCTCATCCCGCCCCTCGAGCAGGTGGGTGAAGCTGCTCTTTCCTTCCAGAAGAAGCCGTGAACGAGGTGAAGCGCCAGGCCATGTCGGAGGTGCAGAAGGCGGTGGCGGAGGCGGAGCAGAAGGCCTTCGAGATGATCGCCTCGGAGAGGGCGCGCATGGAGCAGACCATCGCCGACGCCAAGCGCCAGGCCACCGAGGATGCTTTCCTGGTCATAAACGAACAGGAGGAGTCCACGGAGGTAAGGTGGCCACAGGACATCCCAGGGAGGAACTTTGCAAGGCTCACAAAGCTTCCAGGTCCTGCCTGATGGTGACTCAGGGCCTGCAGGTCCCCTGTCCCACGTCTGTGAATCATAGATCACAGAATGGTTTGTGTTGGAAGGGACCGTAAAGATGATCTTGTTTCCAACCCCCTGCCATGGGCAGGGACAGGTCCCACGAGACCCTGTCCAGCCTGGGCTTGAACACCTTTTCCTTTTAGAAGTTTCTCTCCAATCAATTACTAAAGGAATGCACTGGTATCATAAAAAAATCCCTTTTGATTTTCCTGGCAGGGAATCAGCTTAAACAGTGTCTGTGCAACAGCCACCTGAAGGCACCACTGGGGACCCTGAGCTGGACCCAGTGGAATGACCAGGGATTTTATGGGATTGAGAGAGGTGTGGAAGCAAAGAGAAAGTGATGCTGGTGGATGCAGCTCTCTGTTTAGCTGTTGAATGCAGGAGCCAATAAACACATAATGGGAGTGGGTGGAACTACTCAGGACGCCATGGGAGGAATGAGACAAGCAGTGATTTCTCCATAGGGGAATACCAGAGGAGTGTCTTCCTCCTCCAGCCGTGCTGGGAAGCAGTGTGGGACCTTGGGAGCTACACAGCACCCCCTGTGCAAGCCCCCAGAGCACGCCTCTAAAAGCTGTCCTGTGTTCTGGCACATCATGTAACCTTTGCAACACAGTTTAAAAACAGTTGAAGTGTAAACAGCTGCGAAGCAGTGACCCAGTTTTCCAAGAGTTACCACAGCCTTTGGTGGGGGTTTTTTGATCACAAGTTCTGCTTCTCCTGGAAAAGTGGAGGAGCCTTGGGGGATGCGCTGGCTTTAGAGTGGCTCACTCACAACCAGCTCTCTTTGTGCTTTGCTGCCAGACTGTGAATCATCACCTGGGAGCTGGTGGGTCCAGTGGAGACCCTGGGAGCAGGGAATCTCCCTGCCCTTCCCCACAACAGGGTGCCTGGCACAGCCCAGCCTCTCCCACCACCCTGCTCCCCCAGCTCTCTGCCGGGGCTCCCAACAGCGGTGTCCCCCCAAAGGTGCCCCGTTGGGTGGGATCAGAGTGGGCTGGCTCTGGCAGAGGCTGCTTTCCCACAGCTGAGCTTGCCCTGCCCGGGCTGTGTTTGCTGTGCCTGGGTGCAGCTGCAGGGAGGCTGATCCCCTGGCTCCCCTCGCCGGAGCAGCTGCAGCCGCCGCTCGGCGCTGGCCCCTTGCCCCGCGCTCGGAGGGAGGTGGTGGCACGCCGGGAGCCCACCAGCTGACACCGCTCCCCATGCCCACGCGGGCTCTGCTCTGCTTCCACATCGAAGCCCAGGCTCTGGCAGTGCTTCCACCTGGCTGGGAGGCTTTCAAAATGAGCTTTTTCTTTTCCGAATTGGCCCGCTCCAACCTTTTGTGCAGCTAAGGCAGGGTGCGGAGCAAATGGTGCCTGTGCAGCGCGTCGTCGTTCCTGCAGAGAGCGCTTGGCTGGGAGCAATACCAAAATAGAGCTGCTTCAAACAGGACATAAAAAAACCCAATAGCAGCATCTGCAGCATGTTTTTTGGTCCTTGCCTGCTGTTTCCTCTCTGCATGAGGGTGGGTGGATCTAGGGGAGAGGATGTGACCGGAGCAGTCTGGCAGCAGCTTTGGGCAGAGAAGAAGAGTAGGGGTTAGAACCATTGGCAAAGAGCTGTGAAATAGCAGGAATTAACGGTTTGCTCATTTTAATATTACCAAATCTGGGCCAGAGGGGATGAACAGTCCCCTCCAGAGCTGAGTCAGCACCATCCTGCAGCTCTTGGAAACCGAACCCCTTTCAAGCGCGGTGTCTTTGGTCTTGCAGAGCTGCTGGAACTGCGGTCGCAAAGCCAGCGAGACGTGCAGTGGCTGCAACATCGCCCGGTACTGCGGCTCCTTCTGCCAGCACAAGGACTGGGAGAGGCACCACCGGATCTGTGGCCAAGGTCTGCACGGCCAGAGCAAGCCCCTGGCTCTGCCCACGGGCCGGGTGGCAGCGGCTGCCAAGGGCCTCGACGGCATCCCCAGCCCGGCCCTTGAGAAGACTTCGGCGACCACCTCCCGCTCCTCCACCCCGGCGTCTGTGACAGCAATAGATACAAATGGGCTCTAGAAGGGAGGGTTTGGTTCACTCCATTTGATTGGTTTCCTGGGGTGTTTTCAGCTGAAAAAAACCCCCCACAGCAACTGTTATCACGTGACATATTTGACACATCGTGCCGCCTCCTCGGAGCGCCGACACTCCGGCTTTGCCATCTCATCCTGCCTTTTCCTTCATGGCTCATGAACTGGGATGAGCCTTGCCTGCAGCACTCCCTCCCCATCTCTGGGGGGCACCAGAGCATCGTCAGGACCTGGGGGGCATTGGGCACCCACTCAGGGGACGTGGGCTGGGGGCAGAGCGCTGGCACATGCCAGAGATGCTGAGCGTGTGGTGGCCAAGCAGGCAGCCGTGTCCCTGTGGCATGCTCAGGCTCCTGAGCTGTCTGAGCCCCCACCAACCTCTTTCGTTCACTTTTCTTCTGTAATATCCGTGGGTTTTTTTCCTGACTCTCAGGCAGTGGTGCCTCAGGTGGCTATGCTGGCTGGTTGTTGCTGTGAACAGACCGGAGCTGATGCGCCAGCAGGAGCATCTCGTCCTCCAGTGCTGTGGCAAAAGCTGAGCCCGCTGCTCCTGCCTGCAGGGTGGCAGCTGATGGTTGCAGAGAGGGAGGAGAGGATTTGTCTGCTCTAAACCAAATGTCAGTGCTGGGGAAGTACTGTGGGATGGCCTGGATTTCATCCCATTCTGCGGTGGGACAGACAGTTGTGTGTTTCCTGGGTGGGACCTGTGCTGAGGAAACACGTGCAGAGCAGATCTGGGTTTGGGTGCAGGTGCCCTTTCCAGCTGGGCCCTGTTGTTTTACTGTGCAGAAAGCATTTGTTTTTTTTCACTGCCTGGAAGGTGTTGGTTTGTGAGTTCCTGCTGTTGTTTTCATGCCCTGGGATCCTCATGGGGTGTGAGGGGGTTATTTACAGCCTGTGCTCTCTGCACACATCGGCCAAACTGGTAAAAGAAAGGCAGGACTTGGTGTCCTGTGTCACTTCCTCCCCCCAGCCCCTGGAGGTTCCTGTGGGGCTGCATCTGGAGATGCCCAGGGATGTGCAGCCACCTCATCCAGCCTTTGGAGACCATCCCAAAATTGTGGGTTCAGAGTGAGGCCCCGTGGGGCTGTCGTGGTCAGCCTGGGGAGACCTGACTCGAAGAGTCCCCGCTGTGGTGTGGAAGGAGGGACTGGAGGGATTCAGGGCAAGCTGTGATGACACAGCCCTGCAGCCTCACAGAGGTCGGCAGTGGCACGGCCCATGGGAGGGACAGGCATGTGCCCTCTGGGACCTGCTCCAAATTCCCACAGTCACACAAACGGGCTCTGGAAATCCATCTATTCAGCAAAGCCATGTTTCCGTGACTCTGTGAGTGTAATTGCTGGGCTGGAGCCCAATGAGGCGAGTAATTCCCAAATTATTTTTGATCACTTTTTCAATTGGAGGTGAATAATGGAGTTGTAATGAATTGTCGTGGAGTTTGCAGTGGGAATGAACGAGCTGCACCAACTTTGGCCCTTTGGGAAAGCTCTTCGGGAAGCTGCTGTTGTGGGATAGAGTGGGTAATTCGTGTGTCTGCAAGGTTATATTAGGCAAAAAAGCCACTATGCCTGGTGTTGAAGCCAGCTCTGGAGTGGCAGTGGGGAGTGTCACTCCTGTGTCCCCAGGAGTCGGTGCTGGGAGAGCCCTTTGCAGGGAGCCCAGCACAGCCACTGGGACTGAGGCAGCCTCCAGTGGGGCTGCCACTGGAGCCACCCTGACCTGCAGCGCCCAGGAGGTGCCACCCGGCCAGGGGAGCCCCAGGTGGACGTCACAAGGACCCCAGAACGTGGCTCTGTCCGTGCCACTCAGGATTTGCTGTGCCCAAATCTGTAGCGTGGAGGAGATGCCTCAGTGAGGAGGGGCAGCACTTGGGCTTGTGAGAGCACCAGGGCAAGGGGCTGCCCTGGCATCCCCACTGCAGGCAGGGCTGAGGGGGTTTTCCTGCCCTAAGGGGCACATTCAGAGCAGCCTCAGGTAAATAATGTTTGTCATGACATCCCGTCCTCACCTGCAGCCCTGACCTAATGCTGTGGGTCAGCAGTGGCCAACTGTGCCAGGGTGGCATGGGAGGGGAGAGCAGGGCAAAGCTGGAAGTAATTGCTTGTAAATAGATTGTCTTCCATAATTCTCATGCAACGTTGATGGCCGTGTATTAAAATTAACCCCAGTGTAAATGAATGAAATACTAACAGTCATGATTAGAATGATTGCTCCTTTTTTTTTGTTTGTTTGGTTTTTTTTCAAACAAGGAATGATAAATGTGAACTTGGGACAGGGGAAGACATTGGGTTGAGGTTTCTACTTTTTTCTTTTTTTTTTGACATTTAATTCTGTAATAGAAATTTGTTACTTCATTCCTGTGCATAACTTATTTAATGTCCTGTATAAAGGAACCCAAACTGTTACAGATGTATTTAGTTTGTTCTACTCAAAAGTAGTCAATAAAAAGACTATATTCATCCTCCAGCTCCCCTTTCTTTCTGGGAAGGGGCAGAGGTTTTCTGCAGAGCTCAGGCTGCCATCAGGGTTTTTTGGGGGGTGCTGTCCTTCACTGGGGGAAGCCCTGACTTTGGCTGGGGACCTGCAGGGACAAACCTGCCTTCCCTGCAGTGGTGATGCTGCTGCAGGTGCTGTGGGGAGCCCAAGGAAAGTGTGGGAGCAGAGCTGGAGTTCAAGCACCATACTCAGTGATGTTGGATTTCCATGAGTTCATGGCTAAGTATGATCTTTTCTGAGCCCTTTTTAACTTCCTTTTTTCGTTTGAGCACAGACCAGCCTGCAGGGTGCTGTCACAGCTGGCTGCCAGTGCCAGCCCTGGGTGCTGTCACAGCTGGCTGCCAGTGCCAGCCCTGGGTGCTGTCACAGGTGGCTGCCAGTGCCAGCCCTGTGTCCTCCGTCACCTGAGGATGCTCCCTGCACACACCTTGGCCTAACCTGAGGATTTTGGTCTCCAGGCTGCTGCAAACTGTAATCCAGTGGTGAAGAGCCTAAAACTGAGGTGCAAACCCCCCACAGGGCTGGGGAGGCAGCTCAGGAATCCCCAGTCAGTGCCTGCTGCAGCTCTGCCCTTTGTGGATGCCCTGGGTGCCCATCTCTAACCCACCCTGGCTGTGCCCTGGCACGGCTCCTCCTTTGCTGATGGCCCCACTGTGGCCACAGCACATCCCCAGTCCCCTTGTGTGCATCTCCCATGGGGGGAACGTGGCCCTTGGCTCTGTAGCTGCCCTGTGGTGGGATGGAGCTGCCCCCTCTGCCCTGTGATTGTGGCAAATCATGGCTTTGGCCAGGGCAGGCACCAGTCACCAGTAACCAGGTAAATATCTGGGCACTTGGAGGATGGGTGGGTCCCCAGGGAGCTGGGAGGAGCATTTGTGGTTTGGTTCCTGAGTTGGACATAGGGTTGGTTGGTGCCCAGCTGAGCTGCTGTTCCCCACCCTCCTCTATTGAGGACCTTCCCTGATCTCATTTTTGCAGGTCCCTCCCACCATCAGCCATGTCACCCCCTTGGCCCCCCCACACCCAGGGAGCCCCCAGGAAGCCTCTGCTGGGGCAAAACAAGCACCCCAAACCACGCAAGCCCCTCTGTGTTGTGCCAGGGCAGGGGGTGACACGGTGTCAGACCTGCCCAGCACACTCTGTATGAGATGTCCCGAGGATAGATCTGCACCCACTGCCCCTTCAGCCACAGATTTTACTTGTTGCATCCAGGGATTTGGGAAGAAACAGTCAAATTAACGTTTCTGGTGGAGCAGCACTAAGGAAAAGAGGTTGAGGGGTGGTAGCAGGTAGCCAGGCACCTGAGGGTTGAGGGTGCAGCTACCTGTGGTGACCCACAGGGGTGTTGGGGACAGGCATGGGTGCAAGGACAGTGCTGTCCTCCGTGCCAGGAGGGGCTCTGGGGTCCCTGCTTGCCCTCTGTGCCCTTCTCCCCTCATTCCACGCTGGTTGTGATGATGCATTTTACCTCAGCTCAGTGGAGGATTTGCTGCTCCACCATCACCAACAAAACCCTGAGTGCGACCCATGGACCACAGGGGCTTGGCTCTGCTCCAGCCTGGGGCCTTTCCCTCTCATTTTGTGCCCCCCACCACCATCTCCATCACCACATTAACTCAGTTACAGCCTCTCTGGCAGCACTGCCTGGTGCTAACTCTGGTTTATGTGTACTGATGAAGCAACAGAGCCAGGGCCACGCTGGCATCCCCAGGATGTGGGCTGTGCTGGTACCAGAGCTGTGCTGGCATCCCCACAATGTGGGATGTGTTGGTACCAGAGCCATGCTGGCCTCCCTATGATGTGGGATGTGTTGGTATCAGAGCCATGCTGGCCTCCCCAGGATGTGGGATGTGCTGGTACCAGAGCTGTGCTGGCATCCCTATGATGTGGGGTGTGCTGGTACCAGAGCTGTGCTGGCATCCCTATGATGTGGGACGTGTTGGTACCAGAGCCATGCTGGCCTCCCCAGGATGTGGGATGTGCTGGTACCAGAGCCGTGCTGGCATCCCTATGATGTAGGGTGTGCTGGTACCAGAGTTGTGTTGGCCTCCCCAGGGAGGGGGATGTGCTGGTACCAGAGCCATGCTGGCCTCCCCAGGGAGGGGGATGAGCTGTGCTGGTACCAGAGCTGTGCTGGCATCCCTATGATGTGGGGTGTGCTGGTACCAGAGCCATGCTGGCTTCCCCAGGGAGGGGGTTGTGCTGGGCATGGGCACAAGGCCAGTCTCAAGGCCACTGCAGTGGCTGCACAGGCTTCTGGCGTGGCAGATCCTAATCAGGCACACCTTGCCAGAAATAATGAAATATTTTTTTCCCTATAAAACACTATTCACAATCCATACAAGGCCACCTGGCTCCCTGGGCAGAGCCACTGCTGGCCGAGGGTGGCTCTTGCAGGCTGGGCACAGGGGTGGCACAGCCATGTCCCCCTGCCCATCCCAACACCCTGTGGGGCCTGGGGCTGCCCTCAGAGCCAGGAGGAAGAGGAGCTGGAGCACAAGAGTGGCTGAGGGGACACAGCCATCAGACCAGTGCTCCCTCAAAAGCCAGCCTGCCACCCCCAAACACGGCTCCCCCAGGCACTCCAGGAGTGCTCCGCTCTTGCCAGGCAGCTCAGAGACTGTCTTGGGGGGGGAAATAAATAAGTAAATTAATATGGAAAGAACAAAGGGGTAAAACAGTGGCAGGGCCGAGGGCAGGCAGCTCCTGCCGGGCAGCAGGAGGGGATGAGGGACAGGGAGGTGAGGAACGCGAGGGAAGGCGAAGGCTGTGCTGGGGGCTCCGTGTCCTTCCGCATGCTGATGGTGTCCTGGAGGTGTCTGCCCTGGTCAGTTGTTGTTCATGATCCACCAGGAAGCTGGGGAGAGAGGGAGAGGGGTCAGGGATGTGAGGGTGGTGTTAAACAGGAGAGGGATGGCAGGGATGGGGGATCTGGCCCGGCAGGCACTTGGCACCCACCCCCATACCCAGGGCAGGGAGTGCGGCCATGGGATGGCCTGGAGATGATGGGTGATCCCCCCTGAGCTGTGGCAACTTCTACAGGAGAGTGCTGGGAATGTGTTCAGTGGGACCAGCAGGTCAGGAGCAGTGCTGGCAGTGAGGGGTTCAGTCCAAATGAATATTTTGTGTTATTTTACACAAGACCTGAAAGTGATCCCTGAAAGCAAACTGGGACTTAATTTGGACCCCAGTTCCCCACATCTGGTCACGTTTCTACGGGTACCACAGGAACGTCCACCTTCCCTGCACTGGCCTCTCCCCTGCCCCAGCACTGGGCTGTCACCCTGGATGCAGCCACTGGCACTGACCCCGGGCCACCAGCGCTTTGCAGAACAGGTTCAGGGCTCAGGGAAAAACAAAACAAGGCACCAAGTGTAGCTGAGACAGGGCCCAGCTTATCTGCTCTCCGGGAAGTGCCCCTGCTGCTTGGCTGTCCCAGCTGAAGAGCATCCCTGCAGCACTGCCAGCTCACACAACCCAAACCTGCCGGGTACAAGGGCTCTCACCCTGACTTGAAGAACCCGACTTAGGTCACCCCAAACCAATCTTCTGCCCTGGAGGGAGAGTGCCTGTTCCTGCACTGCTCCCACCCTCTGCAGCACACCTGGAGCCCAGCACAGGACTGCGACCCCCTCACCTGGGAAGAGCATGGTGGTCAGCAGCTCCGGGGACTCCAGCAAACTGATGATGGACTGCTGGAAAGTCTTGCTGCAGCTGGACTGCAGGTGGCTGTAAAACAAGGTGCAGGGTCGGGGGGGTGCAGGGGGTGCAGCCCGGGGGCTGGAGGGCGCCTGGTGCTGGGATCCCTGTCCACGCACTGGGACAGGGCTGCTCCTGCACCACAGCCCCTCTTATGCTGCAGGCAGCCCTGGGTGCACATGGTCCATGTCCTCAGCAGTTCACAGCTCTGAGCAGTGCCAGCAGCAGCAGCACCACAGGCTGGGCAAGGTGGGAAAGCAGCAGGGAGCCCCGAGAGGAAACCCCTTCTAGCCCCCCCCCAGCCTTCAGCCCCACACACAGACCAGCTCCCACCTTCTCCACGAGGACACGTCCTGCCAGAACTCGTACAGGATGAAGCAGGCCTCATCTGTCAGCTTGCAGGCAGAGACGCTGTGGGGACAGGAGTGATGCTGAGCTGGGGCTGGGCAGGCTGGCACGGCGCTGGCATGGCGCTGGCACGGCACAGCCACGTGTGCCCCACCAGCCCGGGCACATCAGCCTCCCCACGAGGCTTCCAAAGCACACTTTGGACGCATCCAGTTTGTGGCCCCTGGAGCACACAGCTCCAGGGGATTCCGAACCCAAATCCTGTGTCCAGGCAGCAGAGGAGCATCACAGCTTTTACACTGGTCTGGGCTGCTACTCAGGAATCAGCATCTTCAGTTTTTTCATTATTTCTACACATCGCCAGCACTGGCACAGCTCGTCCCTCCAGCCCTTTGGAGCAGGTGTGTCACCCCTCGCCCTGTGCACGGAGAGAAACTGAGGCACCAGTGCAGGAGCTGAGCTCTCAGCGTGGACCCCCAGCCCGCTGTCCCCAGAGCGATGCCACTGCCCCTATAGCCCCTCCTGCCACGGGAACAGGCTCCAGCCCACGGGAGGATGGGGGGCAGCAGCAGCAGCAGTGGGGTGAGCACAAGGCTCAGAGGGCAGGGCTGGGGGGACCAGCTGTGCTCCAACAGCTGCAGCAGCGGCAATTCCAGCTGTGCTCCAGCAGCAGCAGCAGTTCCAGCTGTGCTCCAGCAGCAGCAGCAGTTCCAGCTGTGCTCCAGCAGCAGCAGCAGTTCCAGCTGTGCTCCAGCAGCAGCAGCAGTTCCAGCTGTGCTCCAGCAGCAGCAGCAGTTCCAGCTGTGCTCCAGCAGCAGCAGCAGCAATTCCAGCTGTGCTCCAACATCTGCAGCAGCAGCAATTCCAGCTGTGCTCCAACAGCAGCAGCAATTCCAGCTGTGCTCCAGCAGCAGCAGCAATTCCAGCTGTGCTCCAGCAGCAGCAGCAGCAATATCAGCTGCGCTCCAACAGCAGCAGCAATTTCAGCTGTGCTCCAACAGCAGCAGCAGCAGCAATTCCAGCTGCGTTCCAACAGCAGCAGCAATTCCAGCTGTGCTCTAACAGCAGCAGCAGCAATTCCAGCTGTGCTCCAGCAGCAGCAGCAGCAATTCCAGCTGTGCTCCAACAGCTGCAGCAGCGGCAATTCCAGCTGTGCTCCAGCAGCAGCAGCAATTCCAGCTGTGCTCCAGCAGCAGCAGCAGCAATTCCAGATGTGCTCCAGCAGCAGCAGCAGCAGAATTCCAGCTGTGGAGGAGCCCTCCCTCCAGCTGCTGCCACGGGCTGCCCGAGGGGACCAAGCCCCGAGGGGACAGCAAAGCAGCTCACCCAGCAGCTCACCCAGCAGCTCACCCAGCAGCTCACCCAGCAGCTCTGAGGCTGCATCCCCCCGCACAGGGGCCACAAGAGGCTTTGCAATTCCCTGGTGTGAATCAGGACTGTGGAGTCTCCCCGGGCTTGGCTCCAGCTTTCCGCTCACGTGGAGAGCCTGCCCATGCAACGCCACCCCGTTGTCTCCACAAATAGCTCTCATGACAAAAAAGCCCGTCAATTCCAAAGAAAAAAACCCTCCCGTTCTCCCTGTCACATGTGTCACAACGAGCATCCTCCTTTTGTTTGGACCGAAAACTGCATTTACGCTGTTGGAACTGAAGAGCTGAAACACGACACTTCAAATGGGAACAGCACGAACATTCCCCGCTGAAAGCGGCTCGAAATCTCCCGTGGGAGAAGGGAAAGGCTGCTCGGGGAGCAGCTGGGCCATCTCAGGGACACGCTGGCACTGCCGTGTCCCTGCAGGCAGACCCGGGCTCCATCCCCAGCTCTGCAGCGCTGCTGGGGCAGCTTCAGGTGCTCCTGGTTGCTTCCCACACACGCTCTCCATAAATCAGTGCTCTGCATGAGCTCTGCCCTTGACCTTTCCGCTGCTTCCCAGTCCTTCAGTGCTGGAGGAGTTCGTGCTCTCCCTCACATGCACATGCCACAGCCATTCCTGCTGGCATAAAACTCAACCCCCTCCTTCCCAGGCACTGGTTCTTACTGGGAACACCGGCAGCGGGATATGGGATGGCACCGCAGGCAGGGACAGTGCTGCAGCTGTGACACTCACCCTGGCACACCGAGCCCACCCTTGCACTGACCAGCACACACAAAATCCCTTCTGCCCCCCCAGAGGTGCCACATTAGAGCCCCCGTTTCTGGGGGAGCCGCCCCCCAGCCCACCCCACTTACTGCAGGCAGCTGCTGTGCCCGGCGGTGCCCTCGGTGTAGGAGCGGAACGCCCGCCGGAACTCCTCGATGCTGCTCGTGGCCACCGAGATCTGCCTCTTGGCCACCAGGATGTGCTGCCAAGGGACAGCGGGACATCAGCGACCGACCTGCCCCTCCTGCTCCCACCCTGCTGCGGGACAAGGCGCTGCCAAGCAAGCACAGCACCGTGGTGGGACTGGCACCAGGGTGGGACTGGCACCATGGTGGGACTGGCATCACAGTGGGACTGGCACCAGGGTGGGACTGAGACCAGGGTGGGACTGGCACCAGGGTGGGACTGGCACCACGGTGGGACTGGCATCACAGTGGGACTGGCACCAGGGTGGGACTG
>VWZG01009470.1:584768-608301 GCA_013396735.1 Grallaria varia | reverse complement strand
GTGGGACTGAGACCAGCGTGGGACTGGCACCACAGTGGGACTGGCACCATGGTGGGACTGGCACCACAGTGGGACTGGCACCATGGTGGGACTGGCACCAGGATGGGACTGGCACCAGGGTGGGACTGGCACCACAGTGGGACTGGCACCAGGATGGGACTGAGACCAGGGTGGGACTGGCACCAGGGTGGGACTGGTGCCACAGGGTTGGGCACAGCGGTGACATCAAGTGGCTTCTTCCCACCAGGGACTGAGGACCACCACAACAGGAGGTGCTCCATCCCCCGGTGGAGGAGTCCTGTTTTAGGGCCCCTGCAGTTCCCCCTCAGCCTTGGGGACCCCTCCACATGGGCTCTGCGAGGTGGAGCAGAGCGTTGCCTTCTTCGGGGCTGGCTGTGGGCACTGCCCGGCGCTTTCAGGGACCTGAAACAGGGACGTTTGTCCTGTGGATGGTCCCAGACCCAGCTCCCAGACCGGAATCCCACCCTGCTCCATCAGCAGGCTGCGGATTCCTCATGAGCCCACAGGGAGAGCCCCCCAGTCTTGGGGCACAGGGGCTGTGTGAGAGAGGGGCTGTGTGAGAGGGGGTCTCTGTGACAGGGGGTCTGTGTGACAGGGGGCCTGTGTGACAGGGAGTCTGTGTGACAGGGGGTCTCTCTGTGAAGGGGGTCTCTCTGTGAAGGGGGTCTGTGTGACAGGGGATCTGTGTNGGGGGCCTGTGTGACAGGGGGTCTGTGTGACAGGGGGCCTGTGTGACAGGGGCTGTGTTACAGGGGGTCTGTGTGACAGGGGGCCTGTGTGACAGGGAGTCTGTGTGACAGGGGGTCTCTCTGTGAAGGGGGTCTCTCTGTGAAGGGGGTCTGTGTGACAGGGGATCTGTGTGACAGGGGGTCTGTGCACACTCAGGGTCACCTGCAAACGACGAGCAGCAGGACAGGCACTTACAGCATCTTGTCCTTTGCACATCGACTCCTCCTTCAGCGGCTCCAGGCGAGGGCTCTGCGTTCAACACCGCGGGGAGAATCAGCGTTACTGCAACAGGGCAAAGCCCAGAACCCACAGCCCAGCTCAGGGGACAGGCAGGTACCACACTGGGGACATTCCTTGGGTACTTGGGGCAGGACAGGCATGTGGCCTGCACATCTGGCGAGCTGGTGGGTCCTGACTGACTTGGCAGATCAGCAGGACCACGGGGAAGCCAGGGGAGGGTCAGCAGAGCTGAGACAAAAAGGGTGGCTCTGGAGACTGCAAGTGTGGGTCTGGTGAGTGGCTGCAGCTCTGTGATGATGCCAGGACCGAATTTGGGGGTGCTGGCACAGGGAGGGGTCCCAGCACCGACCTGGCCATGCCAAGGTGTGGGGCAGCCCCCAACAGCTCTCCTTGGCCACACACCTTGCACTCCAGCTTCTCGATGAGCTGCTGGAGCCTGTTGATCTGAGCCATCCACTGGCTGTTGTCCTCCACACAGACACCTGCATGACAAAGGGCACAGAGATGTCACCCAAAAAACCCTCAATTTTGTCATTGCGAAAGCTTGCTCAGGACCCAGAAAATCACAAAAGTATTAAAACCTCTGATTTAAACCAAAAAAACTGGCTTGTTTTTCTACTGAAACTTTTCCCACTGCCCAAGGGACATACCACCTCACAGATGCTGGCATCTCGGTAAGATGCTCCAGGCCCCATCCACCCTTGCTGCCCTGTGGTGGCAGCCTTGCTGTAGACGTGGCACTTGGGGACACGGTTTAATGGTGACCTTGGCAGTGCTGGCGTAATGGTTGGACTCAGTGACCTCAGAGATCTTTTCCAGCCTTAATGATTCCGTGATTCTGTGCTGATCCTGTGTCCACTCCAGGCTCCAGCAGGGAACAGCCCAACCCCAGGCACACCCTGCTGCAGGTACCTGTTGTCAGCATCCCAGAATAGGGGTCTGTTGGAGACAGGCAGATGTTCTTCTGCCCTCTGCGCCCACACCGTCTCCCTGACCTCAGGCCAACTGAAGTCTCAGATTTCTTTATGTCCTTTCTGGAAGAATAAAATGCAAGACGAGTGGCTGAAGTCACTCCCAGAGGGACCAGCTTCACAGTAGGTTAGGAAAGGGCATGTCCTGCTCGGGGACGTCCCTCCCAGGGAGACCCTGCCCCGTGGTGGGCCCCCAGGAGTGGTGCTGGGGAGAGGAAGAGGACCAGCACATCCCACCCCAGTACCTGTCCCGTCCCGCCTGCCCCTCCACGCTGTCCACAGCATACTCCAGGGATGCCTGCAGGGACTGCAGCTGGTGCATGGTTTCCCGCAGCAGGAACCTGGTCAGGAACTGCTCCATCTTCGAGGAGGTCTCGTACCTCTGGCAGGGAAGAGGAGAGGATCTGTCAGACACCTCTGGCTCTATGCGGAGGGAGCAGAGCCACAGCTGGAAGGGGTTGGCCCTTAAATAAACCAAAAAGGGTGGGTTTCAATCAAATTTTTAGTTATTTCAGGGAAAAGTGACACTGTTGGAATCGGACATCAGCTATTAACAGATGGAGATTTAGAGGGAATGAGCAGCAGACCATGGATGACAGAAACTGAAGGGAATTCCTCTCCCTGATAAAACAGGAGGCCTGGCCTTGAGAAGACTGTTTGCAGTTATCGTGCCCTGTCTCCTGTCGGAGGGACTGAGTGGACTCTTTTGATTTGTGGCCATTCTGTTGAGGCCTCTATTCCTCCAGGTGGCTCTGCTATGAGAAATGCTCCATCTATTGCGAAATGTAGCTAATTAGTTGTCTAAGCCCTAACTAACATAAATCGTCCCTATTAGCATGTCCTGCCTCTCCATTAACATACCCTGCCTTTCGATGCTATATATTGTCATGGGTGTATTCAATAATTTTGACTGTTGCATGATGCTATAGGGCAGAAGAACCCTCTGGGTGCCTGACTGTGAGATCACAACACGGTTCCATCCACGCTCCAGCCCAGCACCCACAGCCCCAGCACCCTCAGCCTTGGCCCCAGCACTCTCAGCTCCAGGAGCCGTGGAGGAGAGCAGATGGACACAAACCACAAGGTAAAGGGACTTCTCTCAGCCTCAAGGAGGGCTCCAAGGCTGGCAGAACATCCCTCCTGCCCCCCATTTACACACAGTTCCACTCGCACCAGGGCTCTGGGGACAAGGCTGGGACCCCCCCTTGGCCCCTTCCAGGGGTCCCCCACCACTGGCAGGCCAAGACAGAGGCTGGCTTCATGCCCTTTCTCCTTGGGCAGACAGTGCCAAGCCTCTCTGCTCCCACAAGAGCTGCCGGCATGAATTTCTGACGTGTGCTTGCATTTAGGGCCACCCCACAGCCTGTCCCCATGTCACTCATCAAGTGTGAGTGAAGTGACAGCCCCCGTGAGCCCCAGCCCACCTGCCCTATGGTACTGGAGGTGCGTCCAGGAGGAATATGGCTCTCTGTGCCCATTCCTCACCAGCCTGCTCCTGGATCAGACGTGCACAGTGAGCACCAGGGGAGAATCACCTCCTTTGACCTCCTGGCCACGCTCCTTTGGATGCAGCCCTGGGTTCAGTCCAACCACTCGATTTTCCTGTCCAGTTTTCACTTGCTTCCTTAAAACCACAGTGTCCTTGCACTGTTAGAAAGTCTCCAGGCCCCCAGGGAGGGATGCAAGGTACACAGGGAGGAATGTTCAGCGAGACAGGGAGTGAGGAGACAGGAGGAAAGGCTGCAACACGTACCCAGACACTTGTAGAGCAAACCCCACAATCCCCAGTGGCTGAGCCACTCTCCCTTGCAGATCAGGTACCTGTGCCTGGTTTGGCTTCACGAGACCCCTCTTGTCCCACTGCAGGCTCTTCCTCACTCCCCGGCATCCCTCTGGAGCGCCAGCCATGCTGAAGCCTGCAGTCATCATAGACAGCGGCAGCAGCTTCACGCGGGGTGGCTTTGCTGGGCAGAAGCAGCCCCAGGTTGTTCTCAGGACTGCGCTGCTGCATCCCTGCAGTGCAGGACCCACGTGCGACACCCACCAGCACCCCACGGCCACCGAAAGCAAGGGAGGCTTTGCCGCAGCATCCTCGTCCCGCCCACTCAAGCACGGCATCGTTGAGGACTGGGATGGCATGAGAAGCCTCTGGAGCCACCTCTTCTCCTGCTGCCTGAAAGTTCTCCCAGAGGAACAACCAGTGCTCCTGGCTGAATCCCCGTCCTGCCCTGCCACCGACAGGGAAAAGGCAGCGGAGGTGCTTTTTGAGAGCTTCAGGGTGCCCGCCCTGCACGTGGCCAACACGGGGTTCCTGTCCCTCTGTGCCCACGGCAGGGTCACCGGGCTGGCCGTGGAGGCTGGGGCAGGAGTGTCCCACGTCACCTCCATCTGCCTGGGCCAGACCCTGCAGAAGGGCACCCACCGCCTCGGCGTGGCCGGGGAGCTCCTCTCCACCCACCTGCGCCAGCTGCTGCTGGAGAGCCCCAACGAGCCCTCGGCGCTGCACGCCCTCACCAAGAAGACGCTGGCCCAGCTGAAGAAGCAGTGCTGTTATGTCTCTTTGGACTATGAAAGAGACCTCCGTGACCAAAGCTCCCACCATCCCGCCAGATTCCGGATGCCGGATGGGCACTGGATAACCCTGGGCAAGGAGCGGTTCTGCTGCCCTGAGCCACTCTTCCAGCCAAAGCTGCTCCAGCAGAGCTGCCCTGGGCTCCACCAGCTGGCCTGGCAGAGCCTGCAGGCACTGCCCGACCACGCCAGGAGGGACGTGCTGGGGAACATTGTGCTCTCAGGGGGCTCCTCCATGTTCCCTGGCTTTCCAGAGAGGATGTGCTTAGGGTTGAACCTCCTTTCCCAAGGCACAGGCGTCCAGATTGAGGTCCTGGCGAGCCCGGAGAGGGGCACCGCAGCCTGGCTGGGGGGCTCGATGGCAGCGTCGCTCACGTCCTTCCAGCACGCGTGGGTGACAAAGGGCCAGTACCAGGAACACGGGGCTAAGTGCGTGCACCAGAAATTCCAGTAGGGAGAGGGCAGCCATCCCACTGCCAGGCTACAGGAGGAGAGACCCCAAAACACCACCTTGCTCTGGGCAGGGCTGCGGCAGCAGTGACCAAGGGCAGCTCCTGTGCTGCCACAGGGGTCCAAAGCCAATTAAAGTGCCCCCAAAGGAACAAACTGCTTCTCACTGACATGCCGGGTTATTTCTGTGCCCACCCGTGGCAGCAGAGCTGTCCTTTCCAAATGGGAATGCAGCTGCGGGCACAGGGAAGGAGCTGCTCGGGCTGTTGGCACCGCAGGACCCACAAGGTCTCTGGGGAGCCCCAGGGATGGGAGAAGAGCTGAGCAGGCAGGAGGGGAAGGTCCACAGGGCACTGTCACTGCAGCCACTTCACTGCAGGAGGCAAACCCACATCCCGGCACTGAAGCAGCTCAGAGCTGGGCACGGAGACAAGCTGAAAACCAAGGAACTAAACTCACTCCTTGTAATTTTGGTATAAAGGTCTTCTGGTGCTTCAGGGAGCCGATTCAGCTCCCTGGACAGGCATTTCCTCGCCGGGCTGTGCCGCTGCCTCAGTGAACTGACTCAGCCCAGCAGGTGACCAGAAAGGGCTCCAAAGCTGCAGGGGCAGCAGCCGGGGGGCACAGCCCAGCTGCCACAGCAGGCTCCTGTCCCCACACCCAGACCCACTGAGCTCCCCGAGGGACACGGACAGGACAGCAGTGGGAGCTGCAGGAAGGAGTCTCCACATGATGGGGGAGGGCCGGGTGCTTCACAGGAGCATCCACCAGGAGAGGTCAACCCCTTTCCTTGACAAGACAAGGGGACAGACCAGTGTCCTCTCTGACATCTCTCTAGTGTCCCCATGTGACCCCAAGGCTGTGGCACAGACCCAGGGCCAGGTTGCTTTCACCCCCACGGAGCTCCATGAACCACTTCCAAAATAATGTCCAGCAGTGCCACCACATTACTCGGGTCACATATTTCCGATTCCTGCTGTGTTTCTTCTCTCCAACACACCGAGGATCTGGAATTCCAGAAGCTCTGCACAGAAGGATGTGGATGTAACCCTTCCATTACTGCTGCCAAAGCAGGGGAAGGGTGGGGAGGGCCTTGAGCCTCTCATGGTTTTCTAGTTGCTCTGTGCCACCCCCATGCCACCAGCCCAATCCAGGAGCTGTGTCCAACTGGGTACAGCTGTGGCTGGCTGGGATGGGAAGGCAAGTGGAAAAACTGGAGAGGATCCTCATCCCCTGACCACTGCTCTGGGCTTGTGCTGGAGTTGGCAAAGGATGGCCACGGCCACCCCCCAGCAGCGGGGTGGGCAGAGCCCTCTGCCCAGTGGCCGTGCAGACAGGGGGTTTCCATCCCTGCTTGAAAATGAGTCTCATTTTCCAGCAAAGCCAAGAGGATGCAGCCATGGGAAGCTGAGCTCCAGCTCTGCATCTCTGGGCTCTCCCCAGCCAAGCATCCCACCTGATGCCACAAGACTTCCTTCTGCACAGCCCTAGAAATGGAGAGAACAGGGCTGGGCACCCTTGCCCACTCCATCCCCTCCTCACTCCCAATGGATGCAGAAGCCAAAATCCCTGCCAGCACCACCTATCTGTGCTTGCCCAGCTCCTGCCACACACTCCCTGCTTATAGGGACAACCAACACTCCCATCTCCCCAGGACACACCTGGGAAAGCAGGTGAGAAGGAAAACTGAGTGCCCAGGGGGCACATTATTCACCTACCACGTGGCCTGGCATAGCCTGTTCCACCCCAGGAGCTGGTCCAAATCCAAAGGGGGTCACCCCTGTGGCAGCACAGAGGGCACCTCCACAGCCATGGGGTGAACGAGGTGTGTTCCCACCTCCCAGCTGTCCTTCCCAGCCCCTCACCAGCCCTGGCATACAGACACTTCCTCTTACATGGGGGTTGGATGCCTCTCCCCAAGTGCATCCCTCCCCTTCCAAGGGCCAGGTGCTGGAAGAAGCACCAAGCCAGCCTCCCAACACTCTCCATCCTCTCAGCTTTCACCCTGAGATGGCCTGAGCCTCATGTCCTTCATGGGTGATGTGGGTGGATGGAGTTTCGCAGCAGGAGCTCCCACTGGCTGTGGGGGGCATGTTGAGCCTGCCCTGAGTCCCCCAGTTCTCCCAGTGTAGTCCTTACACCCCAAACTCATGGGCACATGGGACCAGGCTGGGGTGCCACCCCCCAAAACCCAAGTGCAAGCCCAGGGCATGCTGTGCTCGGAGGGCACTCGGCTCTGGAGGGTCCCATGTGGACATGTCAGCAGTGCACAGGACGAGCAGCTGCCTCCTGTCTCCTGCCTCATCAAACACAGCAAGCCCAGGGGAGCGTGCTGGAGGGGAGGATGGAGACAACCACCCCTCCAGAGAGCCCCAAATGCTGCCTCACCCTTCTGCAGCAACTGGAAAAATGTCATACCAGGCGAAGGAATCAGCTGATAAAGGCACCTTCGCTTCAGCCCAGCTGCCCAGCCCTCCTTGCACTCTTCATTTTGGGGCAAATGAGCAAAACCCTCTCCTGAGGGGTTGCCCCGTGTGGGTTAAACCCCCTGTAAACAGAAGTTCAATGAAAACGTGCTCTGGCTCACCCAGCACAGCGTTTTCTGCTCACAGGAAAGTCCCGTGGACAGGAGGCACAGAGGAAATAACCCAGCAGGCACGAGACAAGGGACTTTGGTCACAAACTGGTATTTCAGCTCTGTTCACCCAGATGAAAATCCTGAATTTGCCAAGAGCTGCTATAATTCTGCTTTTGAATTTTATTAGTTTCTTAGGATGATAGTCAAGCTCAGGACAAAGCGGAATAGGTGGTCACATTCCTGCCAAAGGAGAAATAAAAGCATTTGGCTTGGAGAGGCATTTATGGGCTGGTTTGCAGCGTCTGCAGAGTAGAGAATGGAAAGATTTTAGCAGACAGGCCCCCCGGGAGAAATATCAGGCTGTTTCCTGAGGTATTTCCACAGTTCACTTCCTACTCTAATGCTGTTATATTGCAAAAATGAAGCTCAGCCACAAAATAAGGTGTCATTAGTACACTACAGCACAACTATCAAGTTATATAAGTGGGAATGACAGAATTTGGAGAAAACCTCTCTTTTCTTTACCATGCAGCCACCAGCCCCATGAGGTGGGATGGCAGCAGGGGAACTCCCAAGGATTTGGTTTCCTCCTGCCAACCTGCAGACACATAAAAATGACCACGAGCAGCTTTGCTGCCCACCCACACAGGGTTTCCTACAGCAACTGCAGCCACGCAGGGACGACAAACCCAGCTTGCGTTCCTCATGCTTCATCCCAACATTTATCCTGGAGCTGACAAGAGGCACGGCAGCAGATCCAGGAGCCTGCCAGCCAGGAGACAGCCATGGAGACATGCCATCAGTCCATGCCAGGGATCCTGGCCCACAGCGACGGCACACACAGAGGTGGGAATCCTCAACATCAAAAAGGCTTTTGGCAGCCCTGCTCCAAACCACAGCTCCCAGCACAGAGCTGCAGAATGCTCCCTTCCAAGCCTTGGCTTCCTTATTTCCCTCCTCTCTGTAGCTCATGGCCCTGGCACAGCCTGAGCAAGCCCAGCACATCCCTCACGCTCTGCTTTTTGTGCCAACAAGGCAGCCCAGGCTCTCGGACTCCTTTTCTGGCTGCAAAGTAGGCTTTTATTTACAAGAGCCTATTTACAGCCGTGGGTAAGGACCTGGAGGATGCCGGGCTGAGAAATCCTGTGGCAGCAACAGTCAGAAACTGGAGATGAATAACACCCTAACCAAGAGATGCTGTGGCTCAGCTGGTGACACCCAGCACAAGTCAGAGAGCTCCCTCCCCTTCTCCCAGCCAGCCTGGACATCACTGCCAGCTTGGGAGTCAGGAAAAGTCCTCCTAAATACAGCCTGGGAAGAACATCTGCTGCCTGCACAGCCCTGGTCTGGAAGCAGAGCTGTGGTGAGGGTTATTGGAGCAGACAGGTCTCTCCCAGTTTCCTCAGTGCACTGCGGCTGCAGCTCCAGCACAAGCTGCTCCCTGGGAATGATTCATCCAGCCTTTCCAGGAGGGTGGTCTCTATCCCAAAGTGGGGGCTCTCAGACCTCAGCCACGGCGCATTCCAGGACTGAATCCACAGAAACAAGGCACAGGTGTAATATGGGAAGTCTCTGCCCTCTGTCCCCACCCCTGGCTCACAGAGGTGTGAGCTTTGGCGAAAATCCAACCTAATAAACCCACTAATCCCACAGTAACTCAAGCTCGAGTCCAATTCTGGGAATACAAATCTGGGAATATATTCAGGCAGCATTTATCATCTCTGGCAGCCTCTAGAATGGCAGGTATGCCACAGCTTTGCCCACAGGGTCAGAGCACTGTCCCTTCCTTCATTCTCCCCAGATGAGAGCCCAGCAGAGCAGGGGAGTGCAGGGACACAATTCCCAGGAGGATCAGTGTCTGCATCAGGAGCTCAGGGCTGGCATCAGAGCACCTGACCAGCACAGACCTCACCTGGTGAGAGCAGTGCTGTGAACACTGGGCTGTCCTGGCTCTGGGCAGATCCAAATGGGTGGAAAAGCAACTCCACAAGAATCTGTTCCAACAGGGAAAACCTGCTTCTCTTTGCCAGGGAACACTGGTGGCACCAGAAACTATGAAGTGAATGAATGCATCACGCCAATACTGAGAAGCAGACAGTGACTGTGCTGTCCTTTGGAGAGACACATGAATATACACATTCATTACACATCAAAAAATAAAAAAAAAGAACAGGAAAGAACGAAATAAAGCATAGCTCTCTGGAGAGGACTCCTTCTCTCCCTCTGGACTGCCATTTAATAACCGTGAAGGCGGCAGGGCAGCTGAACCAGAGAAAAGCATTTTCAAGTGATTCCCTCTCCTGGCATGAAATTTCCTGAGGCACAGGGAGACACTGCCGAGTGCAGATCTGGCCAGGGGAAAACTCACAGAGAAGGACTGACACTACAGAGGCACAAACACTGTGATGACTGCGGGACAGATTCCCCTCTGCCCCTCTGCCAGGTCCATAGGTCAGTGGACAGTGTTCTCATGGACTGTGCCCTTCATCTGCTTCAGACCAAGCACCAAACCACGGCCCTTCCCGGGGGTGTGACACAGCATCAGCCCCAGGCACACAGCTAAACCATTTCATGCATTTCAGGTGCCAAGGGGGCTGCTGGTCCCCGAGGAGGGTCATCCCAGCTGTCTTTAGCCCTGACCCTGGGTAGCACAGCCCCCTGCAATGCATGAGCAGGGGCTCCGAGCAGGGGGCTGCTTGCCCTAATTAGCAGCCTCCAACCTGCTTCCCATCAGCACAAGCTGCAGGGAGAGGGAGAGCATTCCCTGTAGCAACTCTGCATCAGGCTGGGAGTGAGTGAATTGCAGCACTTTCCATCCCTCCCTGTGTCCCTGTCCCTGCTGTTCCCAGACAGCTGCAGTGGCTCCTGCCCTCTCCAGCAGCTGGGCTTTGCTGCTCTAAACACAGGCTGTGCTGAGTCCTGGCTGCTGGGCTCTGTCACGATGCTGGGCTCTGACGGGGATGCTGAACTGTGTCAGGGATGGTGGGCTCTGTCCTGGCTGCTGGGCTCTGTCGGGGAAGCTGGGCTCTGTCGGGGAAGCTGGGCTCTGTCGGGGAAGCTGGGCTCTGTCGGGGAAGCTGGGCTCTGTCGGGGAAGCTGGGCTCTGTCGGGGAAGCTGGGCTCTGTCGGGGAAGCTGGGCTCTGTCGGGGAAGCTGGGCTCTGTCGGGGAAGCTGGGCTCTGTCGGGGAAGCTGGGCTCTGTCGGGGAAGCTGGGCTCTGTCGGGGAAGCTGGGCTCTGTCGGGGAAGCTGGGCTCTGTCGGGGAAGCTGGGCTCTGTCGGGGAAGCTGGGCTCTGTCGGGGAAGCTGGGCTCTGTCGGGGAAGCTGGGCTCTGTCGGGGAAGCTGGGCTCTGTCGGGGAAGCTGGGCTCTGTCGGGGAAGCTGGGCTCTGTCGGGGAAGCTGGGCTCTGTCGGGGAAGCTGGGCTCTGTCGGGGAAGCTGGGCTCTGTCGGGGAAGCTGGGCTCTGTCGGGGAAGCTGGGCTCTGTCGGGGAAGCTGGGCTCTGTCGGGGAAGCTGGGCTCTGTCGGGGAAGCTGGGCTCTGTCGGGGAAGCTGGGCTCTGTCGGGGAAGCTGGGCTCTGTCGGGGAAGCTGGGCTCTGTCGGGGAAGCTGGGCTCTGTCGGGGAAGCTGGGCTCTGTCGGGGAAGCTGGGCTCTGTCGGGGAAGCTGGGCTCTGTCGGGGAAGCTGGGCTCTGTCGGGGAAGCTGGGCTCTGTCGGGGAAGCTGGGCTCTGTCGGGGAAGCTGGGCTCTGTCGGGGAAGCTGGGCTCTGTCGGGGAAGCTGGGCTCTGTCGGGGAAGCTGGGCTCTGTCGGGGAAGCTGGGCTCTGTCGGGGAAGCTGGGCTCTGTCGGGGAAGCTGGGCTCTGTCGGGGAAGCTGGGCTCTGTCGGGGAAGCTGGGCTCTGTCGGGGAAGCTGGGCTCTGTCGGGGAAGCTGGGCTCTGTCGGGGAAGCTGGGCTCTGTCGGGGAAGCTGGGCTCTGTCGGGGAAGCTGGGCTCTGTCGGGGAAGCTGGGCTCTGTCGGGGAAGCTGGGCTCTGTCGGGGAAGCTGGGCTCTGTCGGGGAAGCTGGGCTCTGTCGGGGAAGCTGGGCTCTGTCGGGGAAGCTGGGCTCTGTCGGGGAAGCTGGGCTCTGTCGG
This sequence comes from Grallaria varia, assembly GCA_013396735.1. Lineage (NCBI taxonomy): Eukaryota > Metazoa > Chordata > Aves > Passeriformes > Formicariidae > Grallaria > Grallaria varia. The sequence continues at coordinate 596,605 of VWZG01009470.1, read as the reverse complement.
GGAAGCTGGGCTCTGTCGGGGAAGCTGGGCTCTGTCGGGGAAGCTGGGCTCTGTCGGGGAAGCTGGGCTCTGTCGGGGCTGCTGGGCTCTGTCCTGGCTGCTGGGCTCTGTCCAGAGCAGCATCAGCCCTGCAGTCCCCATTTCCCAGCCCACTGCTTGGCGGAAAACACTTTGCTTTGGCTCAGAACTCAACGTGGATTATCAGTGATGCTCCCAAAAAGTGTCCACAGGCAGGACCCCGCACGGAGCTGGTGGAACAGCCACAACCAGAGCCCCACAAGGAGGAAGACGATGTCTCCAGAGCACAAAAGCACCAGATTTACCCTCCCCCTTCTCTTGGTTCCCCCTCCTCCTGGCTGTGCGGCTGCAGCACTCACCACACATGCTGACAAACCCAAGCACCCCCTTGATTTGGGAGGTACCACATTTGCTGCCTCCAAACCCCAAATTTAACACCAAGCAAGCAGCTAAGGTCCCCCCAGCTTCTGTGTCACACTCACCTGCCCCGCTGCCCTCCCAGGGTCCCGTCCTTACCAGCTTGGTTTTGTCCATGGCTGCCAGCACCGCCGCATTGAGGGTTTCCAGGGCAGAGAGCACGTTCCTGTATTCCCCGAGATACGCCGAGAAATAATCTGAACCAGGAGAGAAGACCATGGTGAGGGTCCTGAGCCTCTCCTGCACCTGCCTCCCACACAGAGCCCTCTGCTGCCGGGGGACATCCACCTCCCTCTCCAGAGTCACACTCCCACCTGGACTGTTGGAATCAGCAAACCACTGATGGCAGAAACTGAAGGGAATTCCTCTCCCTGATAAAACAGGAGGCCTGGCCTTGAGAAGACTGTTTGCAGTTATCGTGCCCTGTCTCCTGTCAGAGGGACTGAGTGGACTCCTTTGATTTGTGGCCATTCTGCTGAGGCCTCTATTCCTCCAGGTGGCTCTGCTATGAGAAATGCTCCATCTATCACAAAATGTAGCTAATTAGTTGTCTAAGCCCTAACTAACATAAATTGTCCCTGTTAGCATGTCCTGCCTCCCCATTAACATACCCTGCCTTTCAGTTCTATATATTGTCACGGGTGTATTCAATAAATGTTCCAGCTTTTGGCCCCCAAGATGGGACTGTGTAGTTTTTGACCATCACACTGGACTGAAATGAAGAGTCCTTCCCTATCCCCTTGGGAAAAGCACGGATGGCTGGGATACAGGCACCGCCAATGCCCCCTGAGTGCTCAGTCCCGCCCAGGTCAGACACACATAAACCCCTCCACACCCAGACCTTCAGGAGAGGGAGCCCTCCAGGGCAGGAACGTCACCCCACTTACCACACAACTTCTCTGTGTCCACGTTACTGCAAGAAACAGAAAAACAAGCTCTTGTGAGATAATGGGGCTAGGCTGGGAGAAACAGTCATGATGAGCCGGGTCTTGAGGGATTGTCTTGGCTCCCAGTGGATTTACTGCTCATTCCATGCGTTTTCAGAAGCTGCATTAGTAAAATAAGAAGCTGCACAAGTTCAGAGCCAGCAGGACCCTGCAGCACCTCTGCTTCAGGGGCTGAAGGAGCAAGCAAAGCTGCTCCAGCATCTCCTGGAGCTGGAGTGTGGTGGGAAAGTGCCAGTGACAGCAGGATGGGGTCGGCATGGAGGTGCCCCACCGCCCTGGGCTGGCAGCCCCATTTCTGAGCCCTGCAGCTGTTTCTTCAACCCAAACTCTTCCCCCAGAATGAGAAGCATCGAGCCAGGGCTCTCTCCTTATGTCTCCCTTGACCTCAGCTCAGGTCCTCCCCCATGGCTGCCCCGTGGTACCAGACCCTCTCCCCTGCCCTCCCACCTGTCCCCCCAGCTGTTCCTTCCCTTCCCCACCTTCAGAGCCCTTCAGAGGGGATGTGGAGCTGCCTGCAGGGTCCCAGGGCAGGGGCTGGATGGCTTCACAGCCTGTGAGAGGGCTTGTTCCTGCTGTGAAGGCCACTAAAGCAGGGATCTGGGTCCGAAAACCTGGAGGCAGGGGCAGACCCTCAACCCTTTTCACTACCAGAGAGCACTGCACTGCAGAATCCACGCTGGCATCCCTGCAGGGCCCTCCGATAAAGGTGCTGCTGGCGTGGAGAGGGAGGAGGAAACATCCAGAAACAGCCACAGGCTTTTGGGAAGGGATGTCAAGCAGAACCAAGGGCTTGCATGATGCTGTCAGATCTGCTCAGGTGGCCAAAGCCATGGAGACAGAGCTGCTCACAATTCCTGGCATCACCCAGAGCCTGCAGGGACAAGCCCCAGGATCTCATTTATCCAAATCAGCCTCTGTTCAAGGCATTCTGCTGCCTGAAAATCCCCTGAACGATCACCACCTTTTGTAATCCTGACTGGGAAAGTGGAAGAGAGAATGAGAGAGTTTTTTAAGTGTTTTTAAAGTGGTTTTTAAGTGTTTAAGTGCTTTCACACATGGAGGAAATGGTAATACCTGGGATTTGCTGGGCTCCAAGCACAAGGGCAGCTGCAGTGCTGCTGACCAGGGATATGAAACCATGGCCACAGCATCCTGTCCATCCTCTGACACTGCTCACAGGGTAAAGGTACAAAACCTTCCCCAGGTAAAATTAGAGGAGAGTGTGTGAAGTGTCCAAAATGCCTTAGGAGAAACAGGTGAAATAATTCAAGCAAAATTTTCCTATAGCTTTTCCTCCAGACATCCAAAGCTGGTTTCTCTCTCTCTGTTTTTTCTGAGCTTCCATTTAGTGTCCCTTAATAACAGGCAGTCCTTCAAAGCATGAAAACATTCTGGTGTGACACCTGGCAGAGGCGGGGCAGTGGGACTGCAGACCCCTCTGCTCAGGTAGCTGCATCAGCTGCCTCTGTAGCATCAGAGAGGGGCAGTGTGAGGCTGTGATTTGGCTCAGCTATTTTAAACACACAGGAGCCGATGTGGGCAGGGCTCTGCGCACTGACCTGGCACTGTAAGCAGTTTTAAAGTGGATCAAAAAAAATGCTGTTTCCCTCGAGACACAATACAGATAAATCTGCAAAACCACAGCCCCTCCTTCTGCTGACTGCACTCCATCAAAGTTTGCTGATCCCATCTCTGAGCAGCTCCGTGCATCCCATCACAGCTCTGCCACACAGAGGGGTTTGAAACAACAGTTTACATTCTGCTCCTTCTTAATTTTCCCACTTATTCCTGAAAGCTGCCTGGAGCCTGCAGAGCTGCTGCAGTGCTGCAGGAGCCTTGGCACAGCAACATCCACGGCACAGCCTGTCAGACCTGTGCCCCAGAGCAGGAACTGCAGCCACTGGTTCCCATCCCCCAAAAAATCCAAAAATCACTGAAGAGGGGATATATGGACATCTGATAACAAAATACCCAGTGAAACACCTCATGCACATGTTACCTGGGTATTTTCATCAGTCCCCAGTGAGGACCTGGGGCTGGGACTGGTTCCAGCAGGGAGAAGGAGCCACCAGCTCAACCCAATGCCCAGTGCTCACCTCGGCTCCAGTGAGGTGTGACAAAGAGCTGCAACCAACACTGACCTCGTGGCTTCTAAAGGGAGACCAGGGGTTATTAACAACTTCTTTTATCTTGTCTGTTTGCTGCTTAAAAATGTGTTAACTAATCAATCACTGAACCACTGAACAGTTAAACACTGAACTAATTGATGAGACCTCGTGGTAAAACTCAGCCCTCTGGGAGTTGTCCAGGGGAAGATCTGCTCCCTTCCCTTCCTGATGCAGCCTTGTCCATCAGCAACCCTGCCTGGGAATGGCTTCCCACATTCTGCACCCTGCAGCAGCCCCCGGGCCACAGGCAGGGGCAGGACAGAGCACAGCAAGCAAATCACAGGACTGAGGGTGCCATTTTCATGCTACCACAGAGAATTCCCACCAGAAACCAGGAGGAGCTCATGGAAAGACCCTGCACACCAAACCCTGACCCACACTGCAGAGCTGCACGGGGCAGTGGGTTTTCCCTGCTCCTCTCTGCCGTTCCCTCTCCCACTCCAAGAGAAGAGCCACCCTCTGCTTCCAAAGCACTCATCCTGAGACTCTCCACATCTCCCATCGCTGTATTTTGACTGTGCTCAAACCACTGATTAACTGTAATTAAGCTTGAACTGATGATGAAGGATCTTGTCATCATTATGCTGTTGGGATTTTGTCAGAATGTGCCTGGAATTTATGCAGGAAAACAGCAATCAGCTGCAGAAAAGCAGACAGGATTTTTTTTTATTTTATTTTATTTTTTATCATTTATCGTGTTGGGAACCCCCTCTGCCAGCACAGATTGGGTTTCCAAACCTTCTCAGTGTAGCACAGAGTGTTTCAGTCACTCTCCATCACTCAGAGACTGGCAGATGCTGTGGCTCTGAGTCTCTGAGTCAAGAGAGGGGAGGGAAGTCCATTGAAATCCCTTCCTCTGCAGAACCACAGGCTTGAGGGTTTTTCCACTAGGAGATTTTAAGGGCCACCAGGTCGGCACTCCCACCTCTTTCACTTGTGTCTCAAGGTCAGAGGCTCTGGGCTGTCTGCACCCCATTCTGGAATGCTCTCATGCAAAGAAGGATTTCCCAGACCTTGTTTTTCCAAATTTCCCTGACAGATGCAGGACAGGAAGCCACACAAGATCCACACAACCCTTCCCTGGGCAGGTCTCACAGTGCCCTGCAAAGAGCAGCAGAGACAACCCCTGCAACACCACAAACTCCAGTGCAAAGCCCTTTGTAACCAACTCTCCACTGAGCTGTCCTGGTGGGACCTGCCTTATCCCACCCGGCTGGGCTGCACACGGATGCTCAGGGAGCAACCCACACAGAACCTCTGCAGATGCTCCTGCAGCTATGGAGCTCTCTCAGCCCTTCAAAAACATTAGTCCCTTCTCCCTGAGACATTTCAGTGGATGAAAATGCACTTTTCCAGGAAGATGAATCTTCCTTGTGCCAGTGCCAGAGCTGACGTGGAGCTTCCAGACAAGCTGAACAAACTGGTCCCAGGTGTTGCACCAAACTGCCGTCAAGAGCTGAATTTGGTTTCAACATAAACCCCTGAATGTCACAGAATTCAAGCGAGGAGATATTTTAAGCCAAAAATGGGCACAACTTTCAGAAACGCAGAACAAAGAAGGCCTCGTGAGGAAATGTGAAATGAGAAGGGAACCCAACAGTGGTGCCTGATTCCCAGGCCACAGCATCCCACCCGTGCACCAGGTGGGTGGGAAGTGCAGGAGAGGAGAATGTGGTGCCATGGGCTCTCTGGAAGGAGAACAAGTGACGTGGGAGACCTCTGAAAGAGGTGGCAGCGCTGAGACCCAGAGCAGCTGCAGGTTCACAGCGATGGGTGAGGGTCAGGGCTCGTCTGGGCAGTGCTGGACATGGAAAAGGCCTGGATATAAAATCTCTGTTACTGCCTCTCCTCGGGTCAGGCTGACATGGACAAGCAAACCCAAATTCCAGCCTAGACCTGACACACACAGAGCACCAAATCCACCTGCTGGATGAAGGGTGAAGCTTTCCCATCATCCCAAAAGCTATGGGACACAAAAGAACCACACCAGATATGTTTGTAGTGGCTGTAGCTGTGTTTCAGCTCTGTAATACTTTGTTATCTCAGGTAATAACTCCTGAATCTGGCAGCAGATTTCAGCCAGCTCCCTAAAACATCAAGTTCCTGCAAGCCCAGAGGAAAAGGACTGTCCAGCCCCCACCATGGGGACAGCAGGGCACCAGCATAACCCTCACACGATGGCAAAAGAGGCTGCACAAAGGAGCAAATCCCCATGCACTTCCCAAAACCAGTGCCTCCTACACTGGCTTGAAGCCACGGAACACAGGAATTTGGAAACAGCTCTGTCTGAGGGTCCCTTCTGCTCTTTATGGCAGGAAGAGAACAAAGACCCAACGTTCATGCCTTGCTAAAAGATGTCACCAGCTTGACGTGGCAACTGCACCATCCTTGGGAAGGAGCTCTCCAAGCACCACTGCAGGCACGGCCCTGCTCAGCTGCTCCACACCCACGGGGTAAGCCCAGCCTGAAAGCAATGGGGACCCAGGAGATGTCCCCTGCTCAGGGAAGGGCTTGGTTAAAACTCCCAGGGTTTTCCAGAGGTGTTGTATGGGATGACTCCGAGGTCGCCCCGAAGTGGAGCAAGAGGGAAGGTGTATTCCCAGAGGAAAGGGAACAGCTCCCTGCTAACATCCTGGGATCCCAGCCCAAAGAGACAGGGGTATTTTCAGCAGACACCTCCAGCTGCCCACCTCCACAGGTCCAACCAGCAGGACAGGCAGCAGTGGGCAGCCAAGGCTTCAAAGAAAGCAGCACCAAAGCTGCCCAAACCACCCCACTTCTCTGCCCCATCACCAAACTGGGAGCATCAGCTAAACCCACCGCTCCAACACCATCAGGAGTCCATCATCCCCACTGCTCCAGTGGGTAGATGATGTGGGGACCACGGGGTAGCCTCTGTCAGTGGCTTGGTGGCATTCGGTGGCTGGTGGCATCTCAGTGTGACAAGGACCTTGTGTGTCACTCCCCTGGCTCCCTGCAAAGTCCTGGGACCAGCGTGTGCAGCTCAGGCTGCTCCAAGTTTTCCCTCCCCGATGGAGATCCTGCCCTGGCCAAGGGTGTCAGAGGTGCAGGAGATGCTTCCCAGGGAGCTGAGGCAGTGGCAGGAGCCAGAGCCAAACCTGCTGCCCAAGACCAGGAGGAACTGCAGCCCCCTCTCCCCCAGCAGCGCCCCAGTGTTTGAGCAGAGCCCAGACATGGAATTCACCAATACCCAGTTTCTCCCAGTGCCTGAACACACCCACCCATAGCAGAGGGCAGAGGGATCCCAGCAAGGTCACACTGGTATCCAAAAGACTGGGATGAGAAACTCCACCGAGCCCAGCAGACTCCTCTGGATAGAACCAGTCAAGAGCAGCCCAGGGCTATACACAATTGCTTCTTCTGTTCTTTGGGGGTTTCTTTTTTTAAAGGAACTGCCCTAAATTCCCAGTTACATGCACCAAGCCCACTTGTGGTGGAAAGCAGCTCTTACATAAGTGAAAAGCAGTTCTCTGTGTCAGCAGTGGCAAAGACTGCGACTTCGCACAGTCTGTGCCTTGTCCTCACACCACCACATGCTCCTGCAGACACACAACCTGCTCCACGAGCTGGGTATTTCTGCAGTGCATTTTTCAAGCTCCAGCAATGTCATCTTAAATGGTTGTTGTGGAACTACAGTAAATCTGAAGAGTGCTCTCAAAATGTCTGACTTCTCTCTTCACCAAAGCTCAGAGCTGGTGTTCAATGGGTTTTAACATCTGCGTGCTCCAAGAGGTGGGTTTATCTCACCCTGACTATTTATCACACCCGCCCCCAAATGTCCTCCATCTACAGTCAAGCAGTTTTATATTCTCCTTCGTCTCCTCCGTGCCACCACGGTACTTACTCTGAATGACGCCTGTCAATGCCACTGAACAACTCCCACAGCTCCTCGGAGCTCAGGATCCCATCAGCGAAATAGTTCTTGAACTCCTCAAATGACAGTTTCCCATCATCTGCACTTCAATAAAAGGGAAGAATAATTATATATCTGCAGAAAGCAGCACCCAGGCCCCGGCGATCCTCCCCGCAGCCGCTCTACCGGGAGCGTGGGACAGCTGGGCGTCTTGTGCATAATAATTAGAGCAGATATCTTCCTGAAAGCAGGTCCCACCATCCCAGCAAAAGCCCAGGAGTGTCGTCAAGCAGGGCCACTGCTGCTGGAATTTCATGTGGAAATTTCAGCACCTTCCCAAAGAGCCCACTGCAATGGTCTCAGAAATGTGTCTCCAAGTGGACATCATGCACTCTCAGATGGCTGTCCAAGGAAAGAGTCCATTACAAACAGCACAGGGTTTTATGGTAACTAAATCTCTACGTTGGCTCAAGAGCTTTTCCTTTCCTCTCTGTGAAGGACTTCAGCTCCTGGGCTGCATTTCGATCTCCAACAAAAGCAGTCCCTGGAGCCTCCAAGCTACCACAAAGGAGAAGAGCTCAAGAGAGCTCAGTGGAACGACCTGTGATTTTGGACCTCTTGCTTTATTGGTGCTGGATTAAAAACTGGGTAGCAGAGCCTCACTCCCAAATGCCAGAGGCTCCAGGGCCACCCAGAAACAGGGTCACCTGTGAAACCCTGCCCTGAGCACAGAGACTGAATCAATCCCACGAGGGATGCAGCAGAAGCCTGATGGCCCCTGGGCTGCCTTGCCATCCCTTCTCACTGTCAGCAGCACAGGGGAGAGATCATGTGCACACAGGCAGGAGAAGGGCTTGGAAGGGGCTCTGTCCTGCGTGGGGTATGGACAGTGAATGGGGGGAACCCACCCCCAGCCCCTGGCCAGGCCCCTCGCTGCAGGCAAAGCAGAAAAGCATTTACCTTGGAGCCAGAGCCCTGCTTGCCCTTATCTTCCCTCCCTCTTTCAGCCAAACCTCCCAGTGGGAAAGGGCCCTGCTGCTTCCCCCAGAGCCGGGCAGGGAGGGGGAGCAGCAGCAGGGACAAAGCACTCACCGTTCTTGTCGGCTCGCCGGAAAATCTGCAAGAGAAAATACAACAAGGCTTAGCGTGGCAGTGGGGAGGGAAGGGCAGCAGAGCCAGGCAGCAGCCAGCACCATGGAAAATCACCTCCTGGAGCCCAGGGAGCAGCAGAGAAGCCCCTGCTGCCAGGACTGCACAAGCTGCTCTGGGAAATTCCCCCTTTGCCAATGATTAAACCCAATTCTTGCCTCTAATGCACAGAGCCCTCGGCGCAGCCGCGGTGACCCGGTGAGCCCAGCACTCACTGCAAGCACTTTTTAGAGAGCACAGAGGGAGGCAAAGCAGAAAGGGCTTTGCTATACCCTAGTGATGGCAAATGTTTAATTTTTCAGACCCTTTAAACGAGAGAACATTAAGTATAAAACCACTCCATACTGAAACACTTAGGGCATCACCAACACTCCGCCGAGGAGCAGCTCCTGCCCTGCACTTTGGAGCCACCCCTGACAACAGTCCTTCCTGCAACACCTCCATGTGCACACATGCTGGAAGTAATTATTTATGAATTAATTAATCTGTAACTAATTCTGACACAGAGCACAGCTGGAGAGCTGCTCCAATTCAGGCATTCAGTGCAGGTTCCCAAGCACAAGGCTTCTGCCCACGATGCAGGAGAAACCTGGGGATGCTCATCCCTGCCAGGATCTGTTTCACCAATAATTACTGGAAGGTCCAGGGCTGACTCCAGTAAGGAATGGCATAATTTCCAAAGCCTGGAAATGTCTTCCCAGACCAAGCAGTAAGAGGTTTTGGCCAGCACAGCCTAATGGAGCCAACGACCCCACAACAACATGTGAATGTTGTATGTGTGGCAACCCTTTCCTTTATATCATCCTGGGTGATGAAGAAACCTGCAGGTCTGAAGAAGAATCAGGTATGGAAAAGGGCAGGAAAAGGAGAGGACTTTTATATTCTTGTCCACACTGGCTCTCTGCCCCCAGTTCCTTCTGCACCGCACAGCAACAGCTCTGCTGTGTGTTCTGAGGGCACAAGCCCAGATCCAGCCAGCAAAATCTCCCTGGAAAACTGAAGAACTGCCCAGAAAAACCTCCACTGCTGACTCCTAAGCTGCTGGCGTGCAACTGGGCAGAGGCTTTTCTGATGCTGGTCCCAGCAGGGAGATCCCTGATCCTTCCCTGCAACCAAAAGCAGGAGCAGGGTCACCTTCTCCAGGGGCAGGGACACCTCCTTGGAGGATGCTCTTCTGAACAAAGTGACCTCCTCTTGACCCGAGCTGCTGTGAGGAACAGAGGCTGCCTTGGGCTGACCAGCTTTAGATAACCATCCCCATGGGATTCCATCCAGCCATTCCTTCCTTCCTTTGCAGGAAAGCAGGGCAGTCACTCCCTGAGCCCCCCACAGGAGCCATTGGATGCACTTTGGAGATGAAATGGGAACCTGCAGCTCCCAAACTGTAGAGATTTCTCTGGATTTTAAAGCAAAATTTTCTTCAGGCTAACGGGTTCCTTGTGAGGTCTGCCTGCTGCAGGGTCACACATGCCAGGGCTCCCTGGCTGCAGGGGCAGCACCAGTGGGTCCCACATGTCCCTGTCACCTCGATGGGGGCACAACACTTCCCATCAAGGGAAAAGCTTTATTCTTCAGAGCTCTGTGCCTTCAGAGAGACACAAGGTTCATACAATGACATCTCAGGGCTCCAGGTGTCACTGAGGCCAGCTAGCTCATCCCAGAGACAGTCAAGTGTCACCCAGGCACTTCACAAATGCAGACTCAAGTGAGGCCAAACACCCTTGGCCTTGCTTAGGAGGGTCTGTCTGCAGACTATGAGGGAGAACAGGGTTTCGGGGGAATCCCATGGGGCTGACGAGGTCTCTAATCCAGGGTGAACCCATCCTGGATTCAGCAGCAACCTCAGCAAACAGAGTGGATGCTTCTCCCTCGCACACAGGGTCTGCTGCCCCAGCGGGGTGTTACCCAAGCACTGCCAGGGCACACACACACAGCAGCAGCCTGGAGCTCAAAATAAATATGGCACAAGCAGGGAGAGCCCTGCAAGGCAAGGCCACGTCTGCTCTGGGGCCCCCAGGAATGGTGGGGCTCCACTGTCACCAGCAAGCCCATCCTTGGCCGGCCCAGCTGCAGAGGTGCCTCGGTGGGTGCTGCTCACACTGGAAAACACAGATGGATCCTGGGCGTGACACAGGACCCAACTCCAGCCAAGCACAAACAGTTCAGAGCCACTTCCACAGTCCACAGGGCAAATCCTGGCCCCTGCCTGGGCACAGGTCCTGCTCAGCAATGGCAGGTGGGTGCTGCTCCTGGTGCGGGTGGCAGCTCTGGGACAAAGCCAGGGAAAAGTGACGCAACGCCAGGCTGGGAATGGGATCGGGTCTGCGTCACCTGCTGGAGAGGCCCTACAGGCAATCTCTCTCTTGCTTCATGGAGAACTGGCAGGCTCGGAAGCACAGGGACACTGTCTGGAGCCCCAGATGTTTCCCTCCGCCCCCGGCTCCTGGGTTTGGGTCTGAGCAGCCGCAGCCCCGCTCGGTGCCTGCAGCAGCAGCCGCTGGCACTGATGGAAGAACCACTGAGTTGGCATTTACTTGGGAGACGAACCCCACACACACCTCATGAAGGAGACACATCACAGGACTCCTCCTCGCTTGCAGGGCTGGAAGCAACAGTGGCTGCTGGAGAGGCAGCGACCGCCGGGGAGGGGACAGCCACCCCGGCGACACCGTGCTCGTGGGCACCAGGCTAAGGCAGGCTGCGGGCAGGCACCGCCGGTGAGCGGCGTGTGCTCCTGAACATCCCTGACCGCGGCAGGGGCGCCACAAGCCCCGGGCACCAGCCTGGGGGACAAACCCCGCCGAGGCTTCAGATGCTGCGCAGCGAAACAACGGCGAGGGCAGCGCCGCAGCTCGCACCGCGCCTGCAGCGAAGCGGCTCAGGCAAAGTCCTCCTCCTCCTCCACCTCTCCCAAAGGCAGCCCACCTGCAGGCAGGTCCCAGGGCAGGCAGCAGCGGCCCCGCGGGCTCTGCGGTGGGCAGTCCTGCCGGGAGGGCAGGCTGAGCTCCTGCCCGGCCAAGCCTTGGGGGCAGCTGGGCACCGGCCAAGTGCCCAGAGCCAAAAGGGGCCACATTAAACTCACCCTGCCAAGCTCTGGAGCAAAGGAAGCCACGGGGAAGAGGAAGGGAAGCCGTCAGAACCCGGAAAGCAGCTGCTAGCGTTGTTAACATTTCCCATTTTAATTGCCTTAATGACACCCTGAGGGATAGATGCGAGACCCAGCCAGCGCCCCGAGAAGCTGAGCTGGAACGCAGCTGTCATCAC